>JAJIBD010001282.1:0-16784 GCA_021461705.1 Cryptotis parvus | reverse complement strand
AAACCTCCAAATTACCATAAATATTTTACCCACCCCTCTGAGAGAGCACCACAAAGTAATGAGAATATAGCGCCCCGCATGGCAGAGCCTGGCAAGCTGTCCTATGCGTGTTCGATATGCCAAATCCAGTAACAAAAAATGTTTATTTTCCTGACCCCGAAAGAGCCCTTAATACGGCAGCAGTAAGAAAGGCAAACAAGCAGTGCCTGATAAAATTTCGTGGCTGTCCTAGGCTGCCAAAACGAAGAAGGACTAAAATGACTGTCTGTACTTTCAATGCACGTGCGCTGGCATCGGAAGCATATATTGAGGATCTGATGGTGCAAGCGCAAAAGATCAATTACAAATCATTGGTCTGACTGAGAGCGAGGAGGCGTCAGTCACATCATGCTGTATTTGGCGCCGGAGAAGAATTGTTCCTTGGAACATGTGACGAAAGAGGCGTCGGTGGCGTTGGTGTCCTTGTCAACACGAACATGGCTATCAACATTGATTCATTTGAATGCCTAACAAACCGAATAGGACGATTACACTTGAGGAGATGTGGCCCACTGCCAGCAATTTCTATCTTCATTGTCTATGCACCAACATCCACATACAAAGAAGATGAAATTGAGAAATTCTACATGGAATTGGAGGAGTTCTATAAAAAAAGATCACACCTTCGACAAGACCATAGTCGGTGATTTTAATGCCAAGATCGGACCGAGAAGATCGGCTGAAGAACTCCACATCGGGACCCATGGCCTAGAATGGAATGAACAGGGTGAGAGACTATCTGAGTTCATCATGTCCACCAAGACTATTCATGGGAACTCACAGTTTCAGAAGGCTGAAGCGAAACGTTGGACATGGGAATCTCCTGGTGGACAGTTCCACAATGCAATTGACCACATCATCTTCAATCGACGGTTTTGTCTGACTGATGTTGCCGTCGTCCCCAAATTCCAGACAGGATCGGCCCACCGTCTCCTTCGGTGCAAAATTCTACTTCCCGCAACGGGGAGAAAAGGCTGCAATGTTTAAGAAGAGAACTCCCCAGAGCGACCACCAACTGGGAACTCTTTGGCACCATTGCGGCAACATGGGAAGATACCATCATTGATGACATCGATGAAGAATACAACCGACTGGTTCAGCCTCCATGATTGTGTGAAGAATGCCGAGAGAGAGAAAGACTCAAAAGGAAGCTTGTCTTCAGAAACTCTTGAGCTCATTCGCCAACGTGGCAAGGCGCGAGACTCAGGAAACCAAATGCTAACGTCCAAGCTTCCTAAACAGTGCAGAGAAGCGATAAAAGCAGACCTCAAAAACAGAAGAGCAGAAATACTGTAAGATGCAGCAGAAGCTGGGAAAAGTATTCGCACTGCCTGCCTGTCCTTCGCCAACTATAAGACCAAGATGACTGCCTTCCGACGCCCTGATGGATCTATCACATCTTCCAGAAAGGCAATGGAGAAGATTATCCAGGACTTCTACTCAAATCTCTTTGATAGCCACATCCACCTGCCCACATACCGAATTCCACAGGATGGATATGTCATTCCCAACGTTCTCCCTTCTGAAATCCGACATGCCATCTTGTCGGTAAAGAAGGGAACAGCACCAGGCCCAGACAAAGTCAGACCGAAAACCTGAAGAATCTGCCATCGGTACTCATCAATACACTAGCTCGGCTCTTCACACACTACCTGTCCGAATGCAAGGTGCCCTCCCAATGGAAAACCAGCAGGACAGTTCTACTGTTCAAGAAGGGAGACATTCACGACATCGGCAACTATCGCCCCATCTGCCTGTTGTCTGTCATCTACAAGCTGTTTACACGAGTCATCCTGAACAGGATTGGCAAAACACTAGATGAAGGACAACCATGCGAGCAAGCTGGCTTCCAGAAAGGATTCAGCACAATCGACCATATCCACACAGTAACCAAGCTCATTGAGGTTTGTAGGGAGTACAAGATGCCGCTCTGTCTCACGTTCATTGATTTACAGAAAGCCTTTGATTCTGTGGAGACTGAAGCAGTCATCGAAGCCCTAGTCAAACAGGGTGTTCAAACCCAATACATCAAGATCTTTCGTGAGCTGTATTACGGATTCACCACCAGGATCTCACCATTCTACAAAGAAGTGATCATTGATGTCAAAAGAGGGGCTCGACAGGGTGATACCATCTCACCAAAACTCTTCAGTGCCACCCTCGAGAACATCATGCGACAATTAGAATGGGAAGGAATGGGAGTGAAGATAGATGGTCGGCAACTACACCACCTCCGCTTCGCTGATGACATTGTTCTAATAACACCAAACATTAGCCAAGCGGCACAAATGCTGGCTGACTTTAACTGAGAATGTGGAAAGGTAGGTCTACAGCTGAATCTGAAGAAAACTATGTTCATGAGAAATGAACTAGTTCCTGAGGCTCCATTCACTCTCAATGGAACAAACATCTCTGAATGCAGCAGTTATGTGTACCTAGGTCGCGAAGTCAACATGATGAATGACCTAAAACCTGAGCTGCGCAGGAGGAAGAGAGCAGCATGGAATGCCTTCAAAGTCATCGAAGAAATAGCTAAAAGGACAAATACCCTCCGGCTCCGGGCACATCTCTTTGACTCCACTGTTCTCCCTGCATTAACATATGCCTCAGAGACCTGGGCCCTACGAAAGCAGGATGAGAATGCTATTCGGGTCTCCCCAGAGAGGCATGGAAAGCGCTATGCTTGGAATATCACGTCTCACTCAAGTGAGTGAAGGAATCCGGAGTTCCGACTTCTGTCGCTATTCCAGAATCAGGGATGCTGTCTCGTTTGCCAAGGCATCGAAAATCAGATGGGCTGGACATGTAATGCCATTTGGAGACAACCGCTGGACTAGAGCCATTACCGACTGGATCCCACGGGATGTCAAAAGATCACGTGGCCGCCCACCTACAAGATGGTCAGACTTCCTTGTTAAGACCCTGAAGGAACGGTTTGAGGCTCTTCATATTCCTGAATCAACCAGATGCCATTGGGCTACATTGGCACGTGATAGGGTCCAATGGAAATGTTACTGGTGCCCGCTCGAGCAAATCGATGAATAACGGGATTCAAGTGATCGAAGTGATCAATACATTACATTATTCGAATGTCCAAAAAGTGTGAATCAAAAACTTACATTTTAAATCGAATTCTAGGAACTGAGCAAACAACATGTGAAGATCATTTAGAGAATTTCTACAGGTGTTAAGCGACAAAAAAGTTAGGAACTTGGTTCAAATAAATCAGGACTCAGTGGGTTAAGCTCTGTTTAACTGAACAAAAGAACAAATCTATTCGCTATCATGAGTCTTATATCATCTTTCAGTAATTTTCTTTTTCTTTATGACAGTATTTTTTTTCTTCAGTATAAGAGATATGATCCTGTGACTTGCTACTATATTTTTTAAATTCCTTTATTTCTATTTGTTATGGAGTATTTGATACCCTGAATCAACCCAGCTTTAAGGTGGTTTAGTTTTTCTTCCAGTGATTGCTTTATTTCCCTGCCCATTTTTTGGAGCATTGCTTTGAGTTCCTTTGATGAGGGTTAATTTGAGCTCAGTGATTTCTCAGGACTCTCTTCTGTCTTCCAGGGCAGGCAAAATCCTTTGCTTTACCATTGTTCATAAAGATTTGTGTGTGCTATGAGTTGAGTTTCAGTTTTCCAGATTTCTGAGATCAGATCTAATTTCTTATTTTTGGCAAGCAATACTCTTCATAATGTGTTAATATAATAATGTCTCTGCCCTTATGTTGTTTCTTCTCTGGTTATACATTTCAGAGCCTAATATTTCCTCTTATATAAAAAGGATTAATAGACATATTGATGAAATATATAAACCACAGAACACTTAGAATTGGTGTGGATGAAGGAATGATATTGCCACAAGGAAACTAACACATCTGCAAGGTTTTGAGTTTGAGGGGTTCAGAAGGGAACCCTAAAAATTGTTGCAGATGGTGGAGGAATCACGGTGTGGATGGGGCTAGAGCCCTTGACTCATGTGGATGATGAAATGATTAGGACAATATCACCATTCTAGGTCCTTGTTGGTGGTGGCTCTGGGTTCTAGAGGGTTCCAGGAGGAGCTGCCTCAATCTAGGGAACCCAGGAAGAGGTCACAGACTATGAAGGAGTCATGGGGCATTATGACTGATGGAGAGCATGGCATCTGGATGACAAGACAAGCCAGCATCAGCTTTCTGGGTCCTTGGGGGCATGACCTGTGTCCTGGAGGGTTTCAGAAGGGGCTTCCTTGGTCCAGGGAAGGCAGTAATAGTTCGCAGATGACATGGGAGTCACAGGGCATGATGGCGAATGGAGCTCATAATGCACAGGGATGACGGAAGAGTCCAGCATCAACTTTCTGGGTCCTCAGGTGCTTGCTCTGGGTTATAGAGTCTTTCAGGAGGGGCTTCCTTGGTCCAGGGAATGCAGGAAGAGGTTATAGGAGTCACAGAGGTCCCTTAGTAGATGGCCTAGGGAAGGAGAGACTTTTTTACCTTTTCATTGTTTTAGTATCGAAGTTCATCACCTCTTGTAATTCCCAATCCCAACCTTTTCAGAGGATATAACTAGCAGACTTGACTTGAATTAAAGGAGAAGAAAAGCCTCTGACTGTCAAGAAGCCTGTAGTCCTGTTCCTCTGTCCATTGATTGAGGGAATGGTCATCAGCCTCAAATGTGCAAAAAGTGTTTGGGCACTTGCTCTGGGTTCTAGAGGAGTGTAGGAGGGGTCTTAGGTTCTGGGGACCCAGAAAGAGGTCACAGATGGCACAGGAGTCACTGGGCAGGGTTGGGGATCTAAATAAGGGAGAGTCTTTCTGGTGTAGCAATTTCTTAAAAGGAGTTGAATGTTGCAGCAGTCTCCAGTTGAAAGATAGACTGGTGTCCTGCCAGTCTCTCAGAGCCACACAATCTCATAATTCAAATTTGTCTCTTAAAAGTTTTTCAATTAGTACATTTGCTTAAATTTCCAAGTTGCTTGTGAAAAATTAGATCAAATTTATTAAATTCCTCAATACCAAGGAAAATGATCTGATTTTCTTATAGTTTTTCTTCATCATATGCCAAAGTGTGAGTTTTGAGACTTGTAGAGATAAGAGATAAAAAGCATCTAGCTCTTTTAAAGATTACTCTTTTAATTGGTTTAACTATCTGGTGAGAGTTTAGGAACTACAAACTCTCTATCTGGAAAATAGTGCTCTTTTTTAAGTGTATTTTTGTCTCTGCTTTCACCCTGACACAACCCAAGTGTCTATTGAGGATGGTGTTCCCAACTTAGTTTATGTTCCTATTGTGATATTTTGTTTTTGTCAGAGATATTTCCATATAATGAAGCTGGAAATAGTACTAGAGCTACCCTGTGATGTCAGTGGTAGACATGAGGAGTAAGAGAGGAAATAACTTTGATAGAGTGTTACAATCTCCTGCTTAATCCACCTTGGTCTTCTCTGGCAAGAGACTGAGGGGCTAAGTCTAGTTAAAGGCAAACATAGACACCTATATGACATGGATACTAGTACTTCACAACCCTTATGGGACAGTTATCAAGCCTGAGGTCCACTTGATCTACACAGCATGGGACATGATTCCTGCAATCTGAATTTTCAGTGAACTGTGGCCTCATGCTGGAGTGAGGCATTACAGTTTATGAGAAAAGAAGTCAGTCCTGACCTCCACCTCGATGTTTCATGTTTGGGGCTCTATAACCTTTCAGAAAAGAATTTCAGGAAGAATTAAATAGCAAAGTCATTTTATTTAGAATAATGAAAGGAGAGAGAGAGGAGAAGAGTGCCTCATAAAAAAGGAAATTATACATCCCAAGTTAAGATATAGTTATTCCAAATGGAATGAGTATCGCATGCTTTGCAAATGTCTTCACTTGGGACTTTCTATTTAGTAAGAGTCAGTTGCTAGGGTATTCTCATGGGAAAGGACTTTAAGCTTTATATGGTCATTGTTTTCTGTTTTTCTGTCTGTTTTTAAGAGCCATATCTGGCAGTACTTAAGGATTACTTCTGACTGCAGTCAGGGATCACTCCTGGAAGACAGAAGGGATCATATGAGATACTGGAGAATGAATAGAATGAAACTGTGTTTATTTCATGCAAGACCTGCTATAGTATCAGTCCAGCTCCTTTTTTTGTGGTCTTTTTTTTCATATTTTTATCTTAGTCTTTTGTTCCTGCTGATTTACTTCCATTCCTGAGGGGGCCTCACCCTCTCTGTGCTAGGTTCTGGTATCATTCAGACCCATTTTCAGACTTCATCTTCCAGGGCAGTCCAGGCTTTTTCCTTTGGAGCTGTTTGGGGGCTGATAACAGAATAATGTCTTTAGAATATATCTTAGTTGTGTATTTCTCTAAACTCATGGATAGGGTTCTTCTATTGCCTGTCTCACTGTTAAATTGGAAACAATCTCCTGTTGTACTGTGTTCCACACTTACCTCTTCAAAGGAGAATTGCCTCATGCTTCCAGTACTGTTTTGTGTTGAAATATTAGTTTTACAGATCACCAACCCTCTACTATTCCATTCCAGGACCCTATTTCTTTATGGAGGCAAAGCTTTAAGAAAGAACTGAAATACAGGAAGTACTTCTTTTCTCATTGCCCACCTCTTGCAGTGACTGATAGCATCCTCTCTATTTTCTTTTCTTTTTTTTTTTTTTTTTTTGCTTTTTGGGTCACACCCAGCGACGCTCAGGGGTTACTCCTGGCTCTGCACTCAGGAATTACTCCTGGCGGTGCTCAGGGGACCATATGGGATGCCAGGGATCAAACCCGGGCGGCATGGGCCGGCCGCAAGGCAAACGCCCTACCCACTGGGCTATCGCTCTGGCCCCCCCTCTCTATTTTAAAACTAATTACATCTTTGGAAGTTAATTGGTTCTCATGACTGTCCTTAGCCTTCTCAAGACTATACAAATTATGTAGTGCACCTGGATTTAGTCCTGAAGTTTTGCACTGGGAACTTTATCTTTTCCTTCAAGTTAAATCCCTATAGTTTATGTGCATGAATGACTCAGTTAAGAGAAATATCGTGATCAAATTGGCTTCACACAGAGGGTCTCCAAAGACAGGGTATCTGATGTAAAATTTAGCCTCTGCATGTGGTGATAGAGAATTGTTAACTTGCAAAATTAAAGCATCAAACCTTCAGAAATTCTTCCCAGTAATTTTTGATATAAAAACGTTTGCATTATTAGTTGTTTAAAATTCATTCCATTTAAACTCACAGTTCAGATGATAGGTGTACTTTTAGCAGATCTATTTATTTAGTTTTTATAATGGTGTCCTGAATGGTTCCCCAAGTGAAGTTGTTGGGACAGTTGGGAAGCCAGGGAGGTGATAAACCTTGAGAGAGAGAGAGAGAGAGAGAGAGAGAGAGAGAGAGAGAGAGAGAGAGAGAGAGAGAGAGAGAGGAGAGGGAGGAAGGGAGGGAGAGAGAGAGCTATACAAATATAGAGATAACTATACAAATTATGTAGTGCACCTGGACTTAGTCCTGAAGAGATTGAGATACTGACCTGCCTCCTGTTTAAGTCATTTTAGCCTACAGGGAAAATGCTTTGTAGGGTTTGGAATGGTAAAGTATGCCATTATCACAGCTACCTGCATGTCACAGATGCTAGAATTCTACCATATTCCCACTAGACAACCAGAAAGCTGTATATGAGGTCCACTTGATCGTAGAGAGGGCTTGATTCCTTTCGCATGAGTTCTTGGGATGACCCAAGCCATGACCTTAGATTACAGTAAGGAGTTGCTCTTTGCAGAAATCTTCCTCCAGTTAGGTTTCACCAGGTTTTACAGAAAAAAAATCACAGGGAGATGAATAGTGAATTTATATTAGTTTAGGGAATATGAAAAAGAGAGTGAGGGAAAGAGAAAATAATGTGCTCAAGGGAGAACGTGGGCTTTTCAAGAGGAGACCCCATAAATCTAAAAGTAATTATACATTAGAGCTTGAGATATGTTCAGCTCCAGAGTGGGTAAGCCCATCATAGGACTTTCCCAAACTTGGTGTTTCCTGTGCAGATCAGTCTACTGTTAGGATGTTGTTGAGGGAAATGTTTTCAATCTCTGGTGTCCTCTCTCATGGCCTTATCACAATCTTTTATTCATCTTGAAGTTTCTGAGAAGACCCACACTTTTCTGGAAGACAGCCTTGTCACATAAGGTCTTAGTTTCTGAATCTCCTAAAGGGATCCTGCTTTTTATGTCTTTGAGCTACATTAAGACTAGTAACAAAGCATCTTCTCTAGTACTCCCTCAGAAACTCATTTCCACGGGCCTCCAGTCTGTCTGCTTCAGATTCATAGTTTCCAAAGAGATGCTTCTCAAAAACTTTTCAATTACTTAGGTTTTTCTAAGTAATGAAAATCCCTAGAAATGAAAGGTAATTAGGAAAACAGTTCTAGAAGTCTTTTTTTTTTCCCTCCCCCCCCCCCCAGCCCTGCTCCATGGCAGGGTCTTTATTTCTTTCCATTTCTCTCTCTTTCTCTTTTCCTTCCCCTCCAGACTATGGATTACAGAACATACATTAAAGGGTTGTCATGTGTATCTTTTTGCCTCGGGATTTAATGCTCAGTTCTAGGTTGGCATTAGTACCCTCGACAATTGTTAGCACACTATTCCATTTTCTGTCTTACCTAGCCTCTGACTCCCACACGTTTGTGATAATTTCCACCTTTGACAAGACCTCCTGATATATGTTTCAAAAAATATGGAACGCTTCACGAATTTGCGTGTCATCCTTGCACAGGGGCCATGCTAATCTTCTCTGTATCGTTCCAATTTTAGTATATGTGCTGCCAAGCGAGCACTAAAAGTCTTTTTTTTAAGTTTATATCTCTTTCTCAAAATAGTCATACCACCACCCCCTGGAGGCTACTGGACATGATTGGGTAAGGAAGGGTGTATCAGTCCAGGTGTTTGCTTCTTAAAGAAGTTAGATTGACCTGGAAGTGCAGAGGGCTTTTTATTGTCTTAAGGGAAGTAGGCCCTTCATAAGTTTGTGAGCCTTTTGTTTAAAACATGGGAAAATCATGTTTTACCTAAAAAGGAAAATGTCATGACTCAGAAATTCAAATAGATTTTAGATGCCAGTGGGGGACCACATGTGACCTATGTGAAATGAGGAACAAATAGGTACCTTGAGAAAGAAGTCTGCCACTTTCTTATTATCCAACACTCCCACTGGAGAATGGCTGGGGAATGCTAGGACTGGTCAGAGTCTGCTGTGAACCTTACTCTTTGCAGGAAAGGAAAGTCAGTCCCAGACCATAACCAGGGCTTTAAGGCCGTTGCCTTTCTCTTCCAGAAAAGAACTTCAGAAGGAGATGGGCAGTGAAGTAATAGGGTTTATTTGGAAGTTCTGAGGAAGGGGTAGAGGTATTGTGGGGATTCTGATAGGGACCCCAACAGCATCAGGGATCAAGTTCCTATAGGGTGGTCCCAGTGTAGACAAAGTGGTTTTCTCCTGGTATATTTTATTGTCCCACACCAGGACCTGTGGGGAATTTGAGGAGATATTTCCAGACTTGACCAGCACTGAATTACTAGTAGAAATTATGAGGAGATTCCAAGAGTTATTACTCCAGAGTCAAACTGATTCCTGTAACTGCCACACTGCTCTATCAGTGTTTACACAAAAGAAACATTCTTTAGCATGAAGCCCTGGCCTAAAGACATGCAAATGGCTTAAACAGCAAAGATCCAGAGCTAGCTAGAGTGTGCCACCCAACAAGTAGGAGAGAGATAGAGGGGAGTCAACACATGTGTGCAGGTGACACATGTGCTCGGGCAGCATATACATGCAATGTCTTTGTTTGATGTTGACTTATAGGGTTTTTTCCCAAGCTTCCCTATGTGGAACTTTCTACCTATGGTGGTTTCAAGGGAACGAGTTGGGAGAATTTAATAGTCTATTTTGATATAGCCTTTGTAACTGGAGGTAGGGTCTGAGTCTGTTCTGGCTCCTGTTAAAGGTCTCATCAGGCTTTAGTTCCTGTGTTCATAAGTAGGTTCTTGTGGCCTTAAGGACTAGTTTATTGTATTACATCCCAAGAACTCATTGTTGTGGGGTTGTAGTAGGTGTTTTCCCTATCTGCCTGCCTATAATTTCATATAGAAATATATTCAATTTTATTTAGAAATATATTCAGTTTCATGTAGAAATATATAAAATGGAGCTAAACGTATGATAAAAAGTCAAGTTCTAAACTTGTTTTTGTGACAGTTTATAATTTATTTTGATCCTTTTGGTACAAGAAGTGCTTTCTGAGGTAGAGAAATAACACTGCTAATAATTGCCCAGCAATTACAAATTTTCCTAACTTGATAATGAAGACTTTTCTTGCTCTCTTCTAGAAAGGTGAATCTACCTTTGACCCTCTGAATTATAGAGTCGTAGAAGCTGGATTCTTACATAAGAGAGAATTGTGTAGTGAATCAAGAGCGATGATGGGTATCTGTGTTTGTTCATGGTTTCCCGTACTTAAGTATTTTCAAGAATAAAAATATTGAGTCATAAAGATGCTTAGGCTCAATGTTAGAAAAAAAAAAGTTTATTGGAAAGTAAAAAGAGAAACTTTCTAGAAGGAGAGGAACAGTATAAAACTAAATTTAGTATGTAACTTGTTTTTGTTTTGTTGGGGCTTTTATAAGAAATCTGAGTCTATTTGATTACCTAGTGATCTGACTTATTTAGGGCCTTTTAGGATTATCTATTTCACCATTGCTAACTTTGTTATCTGTTGTACTCTTGTGAGCCCAAGACTTGGGGCAGAATTTATGTCTTTGGAAATTGTAAACTAATCATTCCCTGAGAGAGCCCAGGAATGTGAATGACTCATTTAAACCCTCATGGGTTACTGAAGTGAAGCAGAGAGGAGAGAGATGGTCACTTTCTCCTAATCCACCTCTGCTGTCCCTGAACCAGTGGGGAAGGCAAGGACTGATCAAGACTGTGATGAGCCCCTGCATTGCACGCGCACCTCAAATTCCACCAGCCCCAATTTCATTTTTTTACATGTTGCTGCCCAGTTTTCCCAACACCACTTGTTGAAGAGGCTTTCCTTACTCCATTTTAGACTCATTGCACCTTTATCAAAGATTAAATGATCATGTGTTTGAGGTTGGGTGTCAGGATACTCAATTCTATTCCATAGGGCCACAGGTCTGTTTTTATTCCAATACCATGCTGTTTTAATTACTACTGCCTTGTAGTACAGTTTGAAGTTGGGAAAGGTGATGGCTCCCATCTTACAAAGCAACTAGAAGAAAAGATAAACATATGGGACTACATGAAACTGAAAAGCTTCTGCACCTCAAAAGAAACAGTGACTAAGATACAAAAAGCAGTCCACAGAATGGGAAAGAATATTCACCCAATACCCATCTGATAAGGGGTTAATATCCAGGATATATCAGGCACTGGTAGAACTTTACAAGAAGAAAACAAACAACCCCATCAAAAAAATGGGGACAAGAAATGAACAGAAACTTCAGCAAGGAAGAAATTCGAATGGCCAAAAAACATATGAAAAAATGCTCATCATCACTAATCATCAGAGAGATGCAAATCAAAACAACAATGAGATACCACTTTACACCACAGAGATTGGCACATATTCAAAAGAGCAAGAACAACAAGTGCTGGCGTGGATGTGGGGAAAAGGGGACACTCATCCATTGTTGGTAGGAATGCCGGCTGGTACAGCCTTTCTGGAAAACAATATGGACTTTCCTCCAAAGACTAGAAATTGAACTCCCATTTGACCCAGCCATACCACTCCTGGGAATCTACTCTGGGAAACCAAAAAATACGCGAGCGGAAACACCATCCCTACTTTTATGTTCATAGCAGCATTATTCACAATAGCCAGAATCTGGAAGCAACCAGAGTGCCCGAAAATCGATGACTGGATAAAGAAGCTTTTGTACATCTACACAATGGAATACTATGCAGCTGTTAGGAAAAATGAAGTTATAAAATTTGCCTATAAATGGATGGACATGGAGAAGATTATGTTGAGCGAAATTAGCCAGAAGGAGAGAGACAGATACAGAATGACTGCATTTATTTGCATGGCATAAATATATATGTACATATTATGATACCAATATCCAAGGTCAAGTGAAACATATATCAGGAGGTCTTGTCAAAGGTGGAGATTATCACAAACGTGTGGGAGTCAGAGTTTAGGTAAGACAGAAAATGGAACAGGGTGCTAATAATAGTCGAGGGTACTAATGCCAACCTAGAACTGAGCATTAAATAGAGGCAAAAGGATACACATGACAACCTTTTCATGTATGTTCTGTAATCCATAGTCTGGAAGGGAAGGAAAAGAGAAAGAGAGAGAAAGGGAAAGAAATAAAGAACCTGCCATGGAGCAGGGCTGGGGAAGGGGGAGGGAACCGGGAATGTTGGTGATGGGAGATGGGCACTGGTGGAGGGACGGGTGCTGAAACACTGTATGACCAAAACCCAAACATGAACTTTTTAATTGTATATCTTTTTTATTTGTATATCTCATGGTGGTATAATAAAATACTTAAAAAAAAAAAATTCCACCAGCCCCATGAGGTGGCCATTAAGCCACACCTGACATCCTTTTGATCTTCTTGGCTTGGAAGTTGATCCTCACCACCCGATTTCTTGGGGAGCCATGAACTCAGGCTGGAGCTAGGTATTGCTCTTTGCAAGAAAGGAAAAATGAGTCCTAGGCCTTATTCAGGGTTTATAAGTTCTTTGTCTTCCTCTCAGAAAATAATTTCAGGAGTATATGAGCAGTGAAGTAAGACTGATTTTATTTGGGGATTTGGAGAAAGGGCAAGAGGGAGATAAAAGGAGAGTAACATGCTCAGAGAGAACATGGATTCCTCTAAAGGCAGAGAGAGCCCAGATGGCTTTTAAGAAAGGTTTTTATCTTTTTGCCTGTAATGCTCTGCAGTCTTCTGCTTGCTTTGCTATTGAGAGTTGATTAGCTTTAGGGCTAGGCAGAAAATGTTGATCCAACTTGTCAGGTGTATTGTTGATGAAGTTCTTACCAGGTCCTGGTTCCTGATTTCACAAGGTGGGTCAGGAACAGCCTTAGGGGTAGTAGTACTATTCCTGGAGAGTATATTGCCTTGGGGCTCTTCCCTGTCTGCCTGTTTGCCTACATCAATATGAAGTGGGGAAAAAGAGAGGCAGCCATCTTCAGATGGAAATATGCTAAACTCTCCCCACCTCTGTTAACTCAGGAATGCCTGGTACATCTTGACTGCCTTGAAATCTGCATTTCAATGACTTTATGGGCTCCTGACTTGGAGGCCTTTGTGTCAAAGGCCCCTGTGAGTTCTTTGAGTGGTTAGGTTTCAGATTCTGTTTTATCCAAAACACACTTTACTAGGGTTATTCTATCTTCCTGCTGCTGCACATGAGGCAGAAGCAGCTGTGGGTGTTTGTTTGGATTCCCAGGTTCTTAATTATTTTCAAGAGTGAAAATATTGGAGTTATAAAGATGCTCAGACTCAGAGTTGTAAAGTAGAAAAGTTTACAGGAAAGTAGAAGAGAAAGATAAAAGAACTCCCCCTGTGGGGAGGAATTTAGATTAGGACTAAATTAACTAAGGCTCTTTGTGTGGGGGTTTTAATAGGGAAAACTAGGTCTTGTGTTGCAGGGAATGCAGGAAGTTAAAGATAAGGGTTTTTCTGTAGACCTTTTTAAATGAAAATTGGTTTCTTTACTAATGTTACAGAGGATGCCAGGATTTAAGAATCCTTGTTTGTCCATTTATTTTAGGTAGTTCCCATTATCCCGTGAGGCTAGGCTCTTGGCAGAATTTTATTATGGATAGTTTTTAACTCCCTATTGTCAGAAAAAGCTCAGGAATTCCTAGGAAGTAAAAAATGTGGATAGACCATCCAAAAACAAGACTGCTCACAGTAGCTGGTGACGGTAAACTGAGGCTTCCCTTTTTTTCACTGCCAGCAACAAATAGATTCTTGAAATATGCAACTTTGACTTGCTACTTAACTACCAAGAAATGTTTGTGTAGAAACTACCTAACTACCAAGAAATGTTTGCGTAAGAAAAAAAATGTCCAAAGAAGTAAATTGAAGACAATGAAACTAATTGCTTTTGACAGCACTTTGGAGTTAGAGTCATAATGGGAAAGTATTTTAAGAGGCACCCTAAAGGAGCAGAATATCTTTGAACTTGCTAAGACTCCTGTCCTCCCTTCCTGTGTATGTAAAGTTCCTTCCTGCAATTTTCCTTTATGAGAAAGTAGTTGTCAAGAATGTGATATTTTTAAAGCCCAAAACACAAAACTAAGACTAGAGAGGATGCAAATGGCTGAGTGTATGTTTTGCATGTGGAGGCCTTGAACACATTCAGAAGTGACATCTAGCACAAAGCTCAGAGTAGTTCCTGAGCACCGCAGGGTGGACTAAGAAACAAAACAAATAAACAGCAAAACTTCCATGAAACTTGGAGTAAGAGAGATAGCACAGCTGGCAGGGCATTTGTCTTGCACACAACTAATGTGGGTTCAATCCCAGGCACTTCATAAGGTCCCCTAGCCCCATTAATGATCTCTGAACACAGAGTCAGGATAAACATGAGTATCTTTGGGTATGTCCCCCAAACCAAATGCTTTTTATTAGAATAACATATGTAGAATAATGTATACACTTCATCGCTTGATCACTTGACATCCCATTATTCATTGATTTGCTTGAGTGGGCACCAGCAACATTTCCACTTGACCTTATCACATGCCAGTGTAGCCCGATGGCATCTGGTTGATTCAGGAATATGAAGAGCCTCAAACCATTCATTCAGGGTCTTGACAAAGAAGCATGACCATCTTGTAGGTGGCAGTCACATGATCTTTTTGACATTCCACACACATATCATGTCTAGTATATATGTATATATAGTATATATGTATATATATGTATGAATATATGAATATATGTATATACATATAGTATATATGTCCTTTGCCAACTATAAGACCAAGATGGCCTGTCCTTTGCCAACTATAAGACCAAGATGACTGCCTTCCGACGCCCCTGATGGATCTATCACATCTTCCAGAAAGGCAATGGAGAAGATTATCCAGGACTTCTACTCAAATCTCTTTGATAGCCACATCCACCTGCCCACATACCGAATTCCACAGGATGGATATGTCATTCCCAACGTTCTCCCTTTTGAAATCCGACATGCCATCTCATCGGGACAGAAGGGAACAGCACCAGCCCAAAAGTCAGACCCCAACACCTGAAGAATCTGCCGTCGGGTACTCATCAATACACTAGCTCGGCTCTTCACACGCTACCTGTCCGAATGCAAGGTGCCCTCCCAATGGAAAACCAGCAGGACAGTTCTACTGTTCAAGAAGGGAGACATTCACAACATCGGCAACTATCGCCCCATCTGCCTGTTGTCTGTCATCTACAAGCTGTTTACACGAGTCATCCTGAACAGGATTGGCAGAACACTAGATGAAGGACAACCATGCGAGCAAGCAGGCTTCCGGAAAGGATTCAGCACAATCGACCATATCCACACAGTAACCAAGCTCATTGAGGTTTGTAGGGAGTACAAGATGCTGCTCTGTCTCACGTTCATTGATTTACAGAAAGCCTTTGATTCTGTGGAGACTGAAGCAGTCATCGAAGCCCTAGCCAAACAGGGTGTTCAAACCCAATACATCAAGATCCTTCGTGAGCTGTATTACGGATTCACCACCAGGATCTCACCATTCTACAAAGAAGTGATCATTAATGTGAAAAGAGGGGTTCGACAGGGTGATACCATTTCACCAAAACTCTTCAGTGCCACCCTCGAGAACATCATGCGACAATTAGAATGGGAAAGGAATGGGAGTGAAGATAGATGGTCGGCAACTACACCACCTCCGCTTCGCTGATGACATTGTTCTAATAACACCAAACATTAGCCAAGCGGCACAAATGCTGGCTGACTTCGACCGAGAATGTGGAAAGATAGGTCTACAGCTGAATCTAAAAGAAAACAATGTTCATGAAGAATGAACTAGTTCCCTGAGGCCCCATTCACTCTCAATGGCACAAAAATCTCTGAATGCAGCAGTTTTGTGTACCTAGGTCGAGAAATCAACATGATGAACGACCTAAAACCTGAGCTGCACAAGGAGGAAGAGAGCGGCATGGAATGCCTTCAAAGGCATCGAAGAAATAGCTAAAAGGACAAATACCTCCGGCTCTGGGCACATCTCTTTGACTCCACCGTTCTCCCTGCATTAACATACGCCTCAGAGACCTGGGCCTTACAAAAACAGGATGAGAATGCTATTCGGGTCTCCCAGAGAGGAATCGAAAGAGCTATGCTTGGAATATCACGCCTCACTCAAGTGAGAGAAGGAATCCGAGTTCTGACCTCCGTCGCTATTCCAGAATCAGGGACGCTATCTTGTTTGCCAAGGCATCGAAAATCTGATGGGCTGGACATGTAATGCGATTTGGAGACAACTGCTGGACTAGAGCCATTACTGACTGGATCCCATGGGATGTCAAAAGATCACGTGGCCGCCCACCTACAAGATGGTCAGACTTCCTTGTTAAGACCCTGAAGGAACGGTTTGAGGCTCTTCATGTTCCTGAATCAAGCAGATGCCATTGGGCTACATTGGCACGTGATAAGGTCCAATGGAAATGTTACTGGCTCCCGCTCGAGCAAATCGATGAATAACGGGATTCAAGTGATCAAGTGATCA
>JAJIBD010001281.1:0-79799 GCA_021461705.1 Cryptotis parvus | reverse complement strand
CCAAACCCAGTAACAAAAATGTTTATTTTCCTGACCCCAAAAGAGCCCTTAATACGGCAGCAGTAAGAAAGGCAAACAAGCAGTGCCTGATAAAATTTCACGGCCATCCTAGGCTGCCAAAGCAAGGGACTAAAATGACTGTACTTTCAATGCACGTACGCTGGCATCGGAAGCATATATTGAGGATCTGATGGTGCAAGCGCAAAAGATCAAGTACGACCTCATTGGTCTGACTGAGACGCAGGAGGCGTCAGTTGCATCATGCTGTGTTTGACACCGGAGAAGAATTGTTCCTTGGAACATGCGACTAAAGAGGCGTCGGTGGCGTTGGTGTCCTTGTCAACAAGAACATGGCCATCAACATTGATTCATTTGAATGCCTAACAAACCGGATAGGACAATTACACTTGAAGAGATGTGGCCCACTGCCAGCAATTTCTATCTTCATTGTCTACGCACCAACATCCACATACAAAGGAGATGAAATTGAGAAATTCTACACGGAACTGGAGGAGTTCTATAAAAAAAGATCACACCTTCTAAAAGATCATAGTCAGTGATTTTAATGCCAAGATAGGACCAAGAAGATTGGCTGAAGAACTCCACATCGGGAACCATGGCCTAGAATGGAACGAACAGGGTGAGAGACTATCTGAGTTCATCATGTCCACCAAGACCATTCATGGGAACTCACAGTTCCAGAAGGCTGAAGCCAAACGTTGGACATGGGAATCTCCCTGGTGGACAGTTCCACAATGAAATTGACCACATCATCTTCAGTTGACGGTTTTGTCTGACCGATGTTGCTGTCGCCCCCAAATTCCAAACAGGGATCGGACCACCGTCTCCTTCGTGCAAAATTCTACTTCCCGCAACGGGGAGAAAAGGCCGCAAAGTTTAAGAAGAGAACTCCCAAAGCGACCACCAACTGGGAACTCTTTGGCACCATTGCAGCAACATGGGAAGATACCATCATTGACAACATCGATGAAGAATACAACTGACGGTTCAGCACCTACATGATTCTGCGAAGAATGCCGAGAGAGAAAGACACAAAAAGGACACTTGTCTTCAGAAACTCTCTAGCTCATTCCGCCAACGTGGCAAGGCGCGAGCCTTAGGAGACCAAATGCTAACGTCCAAGCTTGCTAAACAGTGCAGAGAAGCGATAAAAAGAAGACCTCAAAGACAGAAGAGCAGAAATACTGGAAGATGCAGCAGAAGCAGGGAAAGCATTCGCACCGCCCGCCTGTCCTTTGCCAACTATAAGACCAAGATGACTGCCCTCCGACGCCCTGATGGATCTATCACATCTTCCAGAAAGGCAATGGAGAAGATTATCCATGACTTCTACTCAGATCTCTTTGATAGCCATGTCCACCTGCCCACACACCAAATTCCACAGGATGGATATGTCATTCCTAATGTCCTCCCTTCTGAAATCCGACATGCCATTTCATCGGTAAAGAAGGGAACAGCACCAGGCCCAGACAAAGTCAGACCCAAACACTTGAAGAATCTGCCATCAGTACTCATCAATACACTGATTCGGCTCTTCACACTCTACCTGTCCGAATGCAAGGTGCCCTCCCAATGGAAAACCAGCAGGACAGTTCTACTGTTCAAGAAGGGAGACATTCACGACATCGGGAACTATCGCCCCATCTGCCTGTTGTCCATCCTCTACAAGCTGTTCACGCGCGTCATCCTGAACAGGATTGGCAGAACACTAGATGAAGGACAACCATGTGAGCAAACTGGCTTCCAGAAAGGATTCAGCACAATCAACCATATCCACACGGTAACCAAGCTCATTGAGGTTTGTAGGGAGTACAAGATGCTGCTGTCTCACATTCATTGATTTAAAGAAAGCCTTTGATTCTGTGGAGACTGAAGCGGTCATCGGAGCCCTAGCCAAACAGGGCATTCAAACCCAGTACATCAACATCGTTCGTGAGCTGTATTACGGATCCACCACCAGGATCTCACCATTCTACAAGGAAGTGATCATTGATGTCAAAAGAGGGGTTCGGCAGGGTGATACCATTTCACCAAAACTCTTCAGCGCCACCCTCGGGAACATCATGCGACAATTAGAATGGGAAGGAATGGGAGTGAAGATAGACAGTCGGCAACTACACCACCTTCGCTTTGCTGATGATATTGTTCTAATAACACCAAACATTAGCCAAACGGCACAAATGCTGGCTGACTTTGACCGAGAATGTGGAAAGATAGGTCTACAGCTGAATCTGAAGAAAAAATATGTTCATGAAAAATGAACTAGTTCCAGAGGCCCCATTCACTCTCAATGGAACAAACATCTGAATGCAGCAGTTATGTGTACCTAGGTCGAGAAGTCAACATGATGAATGACCTAAAAACTTGAGCTGTGCAGGAGGAAGAAAGCGGCATGGAATGCCTTCAAAGGCATCGAAGATATAGCTAAAAGGACAAAGAACCTCCGGCTCCGGGCACATCTCTTTGACTCCACTGTTCTCCCTGCAATAACATATACCTCAGAGACCTGGGCCCTACAAAAGCAGGATGAGAATGCTATTCAGGCCTTCCAGAGAAGAATTGAAAGAGCTATGCTTGGAATATCATGCCTCACTCAAGTGAGAGAGAAGGAATCCAGGGATGCTGTCTCGTTTGCCAAGGCATCAAAAATCTGATGAGCTGGACATGTAATGCAATTTGGAGACGACCGCTGGATCCCACGGTATGTCAAAAGATCACGTGGCTGCCCACCTATAAGATGGTCAGACTTATTCGTCAAAGACCATGAACGAACGGTTTGAGGCTCTTCATATTCCTGAATCAACCAGATGCCATTGGGCTACACTGGCACGTGATAGGATCCAATGGAAATGTTACTGGCTCCCGCTCGATCAAATCGATGAATAATGGGATTCAAGTGTGATCAAGTGAATTCTGTGACTGAGTAAATAACTACAGTGGTAGTTGTTATGGCAGCTCTTTAAGAGAGTCCAGTTTGTCATATACTATGACTTTTCTCTGATTATTTATCTGTAATTTAAAAGAAATATAGATCCTGGAATGCCTGGGTTCACCATTCTAAGCTTATTTGGATGATAGATGACTGATCATCTGAATTTGGAAGCAGTCAATGAATAGAAACAACTCCAAGTTTGTATATTACAGCCTATGATAATAAATGGGCCATCATTCAGGCTCTTGTCCTTTGGATGACACAGGGCTCTTCACAAATGCATGTATGGCACAATAGGACTTCTGGGTTGATTTAGGATAGATTATTTGGCGATTATTAAAGCTGGAATAAGTGGCTTTAACAATGGTTCGGGGGTTGTTAAACCTGAGATTTATTTCATAGTTCTGGATTCAAGGTATTATTAGCCAGGTTATTTCTTCTAGCAGTTGCAATGGAAGGATCTGTTCTAGGAGTCTTTAGTTTTGTAGGTGGCTCTCTTTCCTTGTGTTCATATCTTCCTTTTCTGTCCTTATATAAAAGATATTTGAAATTAAACACATAGAATTATGATCCATCCTGATAAATTCATCTAACTTGATTACCACTACAAAAATCCTGTTTACAAACTACTACTTTCTGTGGTACTCTGGGTTAGGACTGTGATATTTGAATTTAGTGGGGGTTGGAGAAAGGGCACAAATCAGAGCATGTTATTTTTCCAAAATCCTATTTTTAAGAAATACTGATAGTTAAAAGAATGTATGTTGAGTAGAGTGCAAAGCCAAGATAACAGAAAAGGGAGTCATATCCTGGAATCCCTCGGACAAAAAATGCAACACCCACAGTTACAGAATCCTGCATAGAGTTCCACTGAGAAAGTTCAGTGGAGAACTGTGACATCATGTCGAGAGATTGTCTGATGTGGAACAAAGATGAGCTACTGCAACTTCAGAATTAAGGAAACCTAACAAGAGACCTAATGGAATACCAACCTGAAACATTGCTGATTCCAGCATCTACCCCTAGGAGATAACTCTTCTGTGAAATTAGATCCAACTGCAGCTGCAGAGATACAGGATATGATTGTGGAGGAGTCCTGTGTAGCAGCTGAGACAGGACGTGGGAGCAATGAGGAGGCTACCTGCTATGTGAATCTCAGTGATGCCAAGAACAGACCAGCTGTGAACCTCCTAAGGTACAGGCAAGCAGAGGGTACACTCTCCGCCTAAGTATCCCAGCTTTGGCTTTACATACACCTAATGAGGATATAGTGATTATTAAAAGCGAAGCGTGACTTTGAGTTAGCACTGAGCATTGTCTATTTTTGCTGGTGGTCTTGCTGGGTGTCGGGCGCTCCGGGGTCCCCGACAGTGCCGGAAAGCGAAGTTCCCTTCTCACCTCTGAAGCAGGCGAGGAATGGATGAACACTCAGAAATCCGATGCGGTTTTAAAAGGCTTTACTTATTACAGGTTCAGGCATACAAATCAGCAAAAGGAAAAACCCGATGCTTAGGATTCCAGGCTAGAACCCCAGCCACGTGTAGGCCAAGATGGCGACCACCACGTGTAAAACTTCCAAGGGGAATAAACGCTCACAAGGCGAGATCCCACCGGGAAGAAGAAGCCCAGGAGAGCGGGATGGCTAGTTTATACACCCCCCCACCCCCCCACCCCCAACTCAGACCTTCCTCCCATTGTTATGGAAAGCAGGGAGGGTCCAATGCCCTCAGGTAATCCCTCCCTGCATCTCACCTAGGGCCTTTACTGTGCTAATGTTTTGAGCCGGGAAGGGAAGGCCTTTGAAATGTAGAGAAGGGGTTTCTGAGATGGCATGTCACTGTACCAAAGATCAACACCAATGCCAGTTAAATATTTCTCCAAGCCTTCACAAGTCTCCTCTACTTCATTGTAGTTTTATATTTTATCAGGGAGCCATGCTTGTTTGTTTGGGAAGCAAACAGCATTTCTCTCTGGTCTAATTACTTAGGTGTCCTTACGTGGCCAGGCTAATATGCTGGTAAGATCTAGCTAGTCCCATGATGATTGTGATAGCATGGGAGAATATTTATACCAGCTAGTACAGCATACATGGTCGGATAAACTGCCACATTTAGACTACCCCCCTTATCTACGGAGTGATTTGCGGGAGGCAATCCAGAGCAGATGCAGCGACCCTTAGGAGTCCTGCAACAGCTGGAGGGGCCACTGTTCTAAGATGGGCATGCCTAATCAGGTCAATAGTAGAGTATGTTTATGGTTGACTGACACTTGGACTGAGTCAAGTGGCTGAGAACCAGAATAATGTTTCAAAGCCAGTGCTGGGCATTCTCTGCTGCTGATGGCAGTTCATCTGGGGGCAACCATTCCTGAGGAAAGCCCTGCCCTTCTTAGGTAAATTTAGCAAAGCAGTCTCTCAGCTAATGGATACATGCAATCTAAGCCAGCTGTCTTAGTGCAGCCAGCCCACTCCCAGCTGTTAGTAAGCAGGCCATTTCTTTACATACCATTTTCTATTAAAAAGGCACGCACACTGAAATATAGAGGACAAGTGCAGTGATAGAGACTAACTACTAAGTTTGGGTCATCACATAGGTCATCCTCTACACAGACCCATGAGAACACAAGGCGCATGCAAGTATTTGGTGATACAGAATCCCCAACCACAACCTTCCTGCTATAAATATTTATGCCCTATGGGCCTTTTCTGATCTGAAACTTAACCACACAGAGTACATGGCTGCAATCCCTATTCGCTGTCCAGGTTTTCAAAATTCACTTTTGTACCGCTGTTATTCCTGCTGCCGGACACCAGCAATGCTATAGTTGTAGTCCAGGTGAACTAGATCTTAGTCCTGTAAGTATTAAAAGAACAATATGAACAAAATCTCAAACAGGTATCTAGATGCACGCAGAGTCAAAATCATCAGCCCTGACTCAGTTTTGTGAGCATGCTTTGGTGATTATTACTCACGTCAGGCTCATACTCAGATCTTCAGCCCTAAGCCTCATAGCACCGGCGTAATGCAAAAAAAAAAAAAAAGGAGAAATTTAGCCTCATTAATGAATGGTCACAAAAGGTCAGTAATGTCTTCAAATACACCAAAACTCAGACTTCTGAGTAAGACTTCCAAGCAGCACTCCTCTTGGGGTTCATCGAATTTTAGAAATCAGCCAGTAAGTGTCTCAAAGGAAAAGTACATGTTTTGTATCCATGAGACTTTGGGCTTTATACCCTGCACAGCAAAGAGAAAAAACAATGGAAGAAACTATTAATAAGTTCAAAAGAAATTATGAAGAAAAATATGATAAAACTGCCAACAGAAATGAATGAGCTAAAAGTAGATAACGTAAAGAAAGAAAAGTAACGGGACTGAATAGCAGAATAAAAGAAGCTGGAAACTGAATTACTGGCCTCAAGTTCAAGATAGAGGAAATCAAAAAGGAAGAGGAATAAAAGAAAGGAATTTAAAAAAGAAGCATGAACTTTGCTGGACTGTATTTGTAAGACATAACTTTTGTATCAGGTTCTAGAAAGAGAGGAAGGGAAAGGAACAGTTACTGCATGAAGAGATAACATTCATGAATTTCCCGTCTGAGGAGAGCGGCCCATATACTCTGATCCAGGAAGTCCAAAGAATTTCCAAAGTAAGCCCAAACAGAAGAACATTAAGACAAACTGTTACAAAAATATCAAGAACAAAAAGACTTAAATAAGAGGGAAAAAAGCAAAGACATCTGATTTTTCAGATAGAAATAACAGGTCAGAAGGAAATGGTATATATTAAGTATTAAATAAAAAGCTCGTCCAACCAAAAAATTCTCTCTCTCCTGCCATATTAGATCACTCCAAATTGAGGAATATTAACATTTTCAGACAGATAGCCATTAAAGGAAATTGTTGCCTTTAAATGAGCTACACAAGAATTTTTTTTTTTTTTTTTGCTTTTTTGGGTCACACTCGGCAATGCTCAGGGGTTTCTCCTGGCTCTGCACTCGGAATTAACTCCTGTCGGTGCTCGTGGGACCATATAGGATGCTGGGGATCGAACCCGGGCCAGCACTGGCTGGTTGCGTGCAAAGCAAACGCCCTACCCGCTGGTTTATCGCTCCCGGGCCCCTACACAAGAAATATTTAATGGTCTATATAAGATAAAGCCCTGCTTGTTTGGTTTTTGTTTTGTTTTTGGGTCACACCAAGTAATGCTTAGGGGTTACTCCTGGCAGTGCTCGGGGATACTGGAATAAGGGATTCCAAAGGCAAATGCCCTGCCCACTCTGGCCTCCTAGAAAGACCCCTTGGAAGTAAAAAGATACACAAAAAGCATAAAATGGAGAAAAGAAGGCTGTAAGAAAAGGGACTCAGATTTAACTGACTAATTTGCTTTACATTTGAAAGAAGTATCTTAAAACATCATATGTAAACTACATGGTAGTTTCAATACAAAGAGTAGAGACTAAAAAAGAAGGCACAGTTGGAACTGATCATTCTACAGAAGGCCAGTATCAGTGCAAGTGGAGAAAACAAAAGCCAGAGAAATAGCCAGACTGCAAAATACATACTATCCTCATAGGAAAAGGCAGTAAGTACCTTTATGTCAGTAACCACTCCACATTTTAGTGGATTGAACTCCCCTCAAAAAGGCATATAGTGGCAAAATGGATAGGAAAAGAGATTTAACCTTCTGTTTCTAAGTGTTGCATTTTTTTTTCTTGTTAATTCGCTTTGTTTAGTTATATACGCCTCAGAGACCTGGGCCCTACGAAAGCAGGATGAGAATGCTATTCAGGTCTCCCAAAGAGGAATCGAAAGAGCTATGCTTGGAATATCATGCCTCACTCAAGTGGGAGAAGGAATCCGGAGCTCTGATCTCTGTCACTGTTCCAGAGTCAGGGACGATGTCTCGCTTGCCAAGGCATCAAAAATCAGATGGGCTGGACATGTAATGCGATTTGGAGACGACTGCTGGACTAAAGCCGTTACTGACTGGTTCCCACCGGATGTCAAAAGATCACATGGCCGCCCACCTACAAGATGGGTCAGACTTCTTTGTCAAGACCCTGAACGAACGGTTTGGGGCTTTTCGTATTCCTGAAGCAACCAGGTGCCATTGGGCTACACTGGCACGTGATAGGGTCCAATGGAAACGTTACTGCCTCCCGCTCGAGCAAATTGATGAATAAAGGGATGTCAAGTGAAGTGATCAAGTGAAAATAGGAATATTTAAAAAAAGTTCTGTATATAACTTAATGCACAACAGATTTTTGATTTTCTATATCTAGTAGTACCTTTGAACTTTGATAATAAACTAAGACTTAGAGTAAAAAGTCTAGAAAACAATCATACAAACAAACTAATGGACAGAGATAGCCATATATCAGTCAAAAATAGAGTTTACAAAAAAGAAGCTAGTAAGATAGAGGGATGGTATTTTTTTAAAAAAAATTTTTTATACCACCGTGAGATATATATACAATTAACAAAGATATTCATAATTGCTTCTCAGTAATATAGTGTTCCAGCACCCATCCCTCCACCAGTGCCCCATTCCCATCACCAGTGTCCCCACATTCCCTCCCACCCACTCCAGCCTGCCTCTATAGCAGGCATCTTTTCTTTTCTCTCTTTCTCTCTCTCACTGTCTCTATCTCTGTATCTCTCTCTCCTTTTTACACATTGTGGCTTGCCCTACAGACATTTAGGGTTTATTCTGTAAGTCTCTCTTTATATATTCATGGTGAGTTCTAGCCTGACATTACCTTTTGAGGGATGGCATTTTTTATTGATTTGGAGGGTCAGTAAATTGAGAGGATACACCTCTTATTAACATAGATGTACCAGATGGACTTGGAGTGGGGATTTGGGCTCCGCTTCCCATTCCCCACCTCCATGTCTCGCGGGCGTGACTGCGAGCTCTCAACCACCACAGCCAGCAACACCAGAAGAGAGACACTCCAGACCCTCATTTGTGCCGCTCTGCAGCTGCACAAGTCTTAGATAATACTGGAAGTAAGTACTAGGTCCTTCCCAGGATCTTTCACATTTATACACTGTATATAGTTCTAGACAGGTTCTAGCCATGGTCCATCATCCCAGTGAGCTGAGCAAGAAGCCAGAGGAACCCCTACACCATGAGTTCAGTCATTCTCAACATCCAGACTCCACAGCTCCTCAGAGCTCCACCCTAGAAAAAAAGCTGATCTCTACCTGTTGCGGTTCATCAGTAAGTGCACGAGTCAGCCTAGTACTGAGAGTGTACCACCTACACCTACACGGCAGAGCCTGGCAAGCTACCCATGTCATATTTGATATGCCAAAAAACCAGTAACAATTATAGACATCATTCCCATGACCTGAACGAATGGTTTGAGGCTCTTCCTGTGCCTGGAGCAAGCAGATGCCCTTGGGCTACACTTGCTTGCACAGGACTTATGGAGATGTTACTGGTGCCTGCTCGAGCAAATCGATAAACAACGAGAAGACAAGTGACAAGGACAAGTACCAAATGGCCACAACACCTTAAAAGCAACTGCTTGGAGGTCTGAGGAGAGAGAGAGATTGATGACAACACAATAATAGGGACTTTTAAAATATAACCCTCATTGAATAAGTCTATCAGAAAACAGTATCAGAAGACATGAAAATATGAGTAGAAGAGCTCGGTTTAATAGAGAAACCCTGAAAAAACCTTATACATTTTTCTCCACTATATATGGAACATTCCCCAGGATATATCACATCCTAGGTCACAAAATAAATTGTTCATTAAATCATGAAAATGAAAATCATACCAAGTTTTAGTTCAAATCACGATCCTATAAAGTTATAATAAACCATAAAAATAAAATTGAGAATAATGCAACCTTTAAAACTAAACAACATGCTACCATTAGACTACTATAGGAAATAAAAATATTCCTAAAGTAAGAATTGAACATTTGGAACACAGTAAATGTATTACTAAGATGGCAGTTTTATAGTAGTAATGGCTTAAACATTAGAAAACAACACCTGATCTCACACCTAAAGAAACTAGAAAATGGACAATACATAAAACCTAGATTAGATAAAAGGTAGGAAATAGTGAAAATTAGAACAAAAATAATTTTAAGGAAACAATAATAATTATATATAATAATAACAAAAATAAATAATAATAAGGAAACAATACAGAAGTCAGTAATACCAAAAGCTGTTTTTTGAAAGATTGACTAACCCATAATTTGTTTTATGAAGAAAAAAAAGAAAAATGGGAATATATCAGATAAGACTACAACAAATGTCTCAGAAATAGTCATAAGAAATTAGTGTGAACAACTTTATGCCAATAAGTTAGAAAGTCTAGAAGAAATGGATGAATTTTTAGAATCATACAGATTTTTAAGACTGAATCAGAAATAAATAGAAAACCTGAGCAGACCAAATACTGGTAAGGAAATTGAAAGAGTAATCAAAAAAACCTCTCCAGAAATAAAGCCCTCTGTCCAGACAGGTTTACTGGTTAAAGTTCTTCCAAACCCCCCCAAATGAGGCCTATTCACTTTTTAAGCTAGTGAAAATTGAAGAAATGGAAATTTCTCCCAACAGTTTCTTTAAGGCAGGTGTTTTCCTAATATTAAAAACAGACATTATATTGGGGCGGGCGATAGCCCAGTGGGTAGGGCGTTTGCCTTGCATGCGGCCGGCTTGTGCCGACCTGGGTTCGATTCCCGGCATCCCATATGGTCCCCCGAGCACCGCCAGGAGTGATTCCTGAGTGCAGAGCCAGGGGTAGCCCCTGAGCATTGCCGGGTGTGACCCAAAAAAAAAAAAAAACAGACATTATCAAAAAGGAGAAATACTTTTTTTTTTTTGGGGGGGGTGGGTCACACCCGGCAATGCTCAGGGGTTCCTCCTTGCTCTGCACTCAGGAGTTACCCTGGTAGTGCTCGGGGACCATATGGGATGCCGGGATTGAACTCGGGCGCATAGGCCGGCCATGTGCAAGGCAAACGCCTCCTGGGCTATCGCCCGCCCCTAGAAATACTTTCTTGATGAGCATAGATGCAGTGATACGCCACAGAAACTTAGTAAACAGTATATCTAAAGGATTAATGCTGCATGATAAAGTCACAGCCGTTCCAAGGGTAAAAAGAAAACTATCTGCTTTTATTCATATGTGGTATAAAAAGAGAGGGATGGTGGTGTCCAATATAAGCAAATGCTTGGAGTCTTGACAAAAGAACTGAGTTTAGCATGTTGAGGTGGGAGAGGAAGGAGGAATGTGGTAGAAAGTGACCTGTCATCAGTGGTGGAAAGGTTTTTAGCAGATGGTGTTGTATGCATATTGCTTCTGGAATAATAGCAGAAGTTATTTTTGTTTGCTTTTATTTTGTTCATTGGGAGGGTCGTATATATCCAACAGTGCTTAGGGGCTGTACTTGTCCCATATTTAGAGGTCACTCCAAGCAGTGCTCTGGGTACCATGAAGTGTGGGGAATCAAATTGGCACCACCTATATGCAAAACATGCATTCACTCAATTGAACTCTCTTTAGTCTCTTAAAAATAATTTTTTAAAAATCATTCCTGGCTAAAGTGAAAAATTACGAGACCATTATTTTCTGTTTTCACGGTAATAGGCATTGCTATCCCACGTCTAAGGTATTCTTTATTCTTTCCTAAAAATATCAAACTAAGTCATACGTAAAGAATTTTGGAAATTGCTCTTTGTGTGTCATTGAAATAATAACCAAATACAGTTCATACTGGGTATTCTTTATTGTAAGTTGTTCTTTGAAGCTGCTAGTAAAATAACGTTATCCAGACTCCTCTCATTAGGTAGGAAAGATTAGAAAATCTTAAGGAGGCAATAACTTAAGATGTGAACCATCCTTAAACCAGTGTTTATCAAACTTTTTCAAACATGACCCCCTTTAGTCTTCCTAGGTTTCTTTCCTATAGCCCTTTTGTCCTACCAGTTGGCCTTTAGTCTCATGCCAGCTCCACCCCCATTTGTGTATTTTCCATTTTGACTCCCTTGGAATATCCTGGGGGTGAGCATATGGCTCCCAGTGTAGAAACACTGCCATATACAGATGAGGATGGCTACAGTATTTGAAGACTAGTGTATTTATTTAATATACTTTGATAACCACTAAAAATATTAAGTTGAAAAATATCTTAGGCTCACAGGATCCAGAATATATTGAATCAGTTAAACCAAATAAATAAACTGTTTAATTTGGGTTTTTCCATCCTGATATTCTTTCCTGTATTTTGTTTAGTGGTAGAAGATGATGAAGATGACTTTCCTACTACACGTTCTGATGGGGGAGTTCTTGCATAATACCAATGGCAATAAGGAAAAATGTGAGTAGTACTTTTACTCCTTTGATTACTTGGGAAGCCTCTTTCAATTTTATTTTAACGTCAATATTAATGTTCTAATTCATAGAAAAGATTGGTAGTAGGTGACTGGCTATTAGAAAAATTACTAAACTAATGAAAAGCACTGATCTACTCCTTCCCATGTACATTTAGCTATCCCACTGACATTTCCCAAAATAAAGGCAAGGTTACTTTCTATATAATTTTAGATTTAAGAATATCTTAAATTAAATTTTCATTTAACAATGGAAGTTGGAAATTTTCATATTGAGTTATTGTTTTGCTTATCTCCAAGAACACTGGTTGCTGAGGGGTTAATGAAAGTCTGTATCTTAACAGTAACCCTAGCTCACCTGCTTTTTACCCTGTTTCTGTAATATCCATGGACCTGACATATTACAAGGTTGGGGTAAGGTGTTCCTGCTATTTAGTACTGTAAATCAGACAACTCTAGAAACTGAATGACTAGAGTTTCAAGAAAACCAAATCTCAAAATTATCTTTTGAGTAGAGACCGGATAATTAAATAGAAATCAATTATTAAAGTCATTCAGAAAGATATGTTGTTTGATCATTTTAAAATTATGAGTCATATTTTAAGTACACTTATGTATTTTTATACCAAAATTCAAAATATCAGAAAATTGTGGTCCAAGGATTTTTAGCATAGATTCAAGTCTTCAATAGTCTAAATTCAGAAAGCTGAATCTAGCAGCTATAATTGCTCAACAAAATCACATAGCTACATATTTCTCAGAATATACCCCTTGTCAGTAAGCAACAATATATTAAAAGAATAGACCCAAACAACAGCATCATTAAACATTCAAAACGCTTGAATAAAATATTTTCTTGGTAAAAACAGGCTAAACAAATTCCTTTTTTATTTTTATTTTTTAGATAAAAATATTCAAAAGGTAATCAGTGCCTACTCTAGTGTCAAATATTAGAGTATGTTTATTTCATTTTTAGTTGGATGATACATTTTCGTTGCAAAACTCTGAAGAGGGACCTTGTGGGTACAACGGATAGAGGCTAGAAATACAACTAAGCATCTTTTTTTCCTTCAATTTTTATTGAAGTACCAGGATTTAATTATTCTTTAAATGTTAAAAAATAATTATACTTTCCATGTTAATTACACTTTCCATGCATACATCATTCCAGTGATATACCCATCACCAGCGTGCCAGTGGTTCAGCATACCCCCTCCCATATATGCTTTGGGATATAAATCTCCAGTTTCCTTTACTTTGACCCTTTTTGTTCCCTTACTACGTTTCTTTATATTCCATATATATGAAAGAAATCTTATTTTTTTCATGGAACAACTAAACATCTATAAGTCATAGTCTCGCACCCAAAACAACAAAGAATTTTCCAGCCCAGAATGTTATTAGTTCTGTTGTTGAGAATCGGCTGTAGAGATTTAACAAGATTCTCTATGTTGAGCTTTTGGCTCCACTATATTTTATCCTGAGTAACCTAATCCCATTGTTAAATCAATGTAAAGTAAAAATCCTCTCGCCAAATCCTTTTTTTTTTTTTTTTTTTTAAGATTTTAGGTCATACCTCTCATTTCAATTCTGCTATATTATTGGTGAAAGAAAAAAGTGGGATGACCAAATGTGCTTTTAGGGTTCAGAGAGTTGGTTTTAGGTCACACTTTTGATGCACAAGGCTTAACTTCTGGCATTATACTCAGGACCCATTCCTGGCAGTGCTCAGGGCACCAGATACGGTGCCAAGGATCAAATCATTACAGCCACTTGCCAGCATATCCCTTAAACTCTCTAATATCTTTGTCTCCATGTCCAAATACGCATTCGCAGCTATATTTTCTCACAGTTATCCAATTGTCTATTTTGTGAATAATGTACAAGATTATTCTGTCATATCATCGACTATATACAATAATGTATAGCCAAGAATATGGATCAAGTGTGGTGAAGAATTGTTAGAAAAATTACCCATGAATAATTTTCTTTTCAGTATTTCCACATATAACACCAAAAGGAATTAATGGTATAGACTTTAAAGGGGAGGCAATAACTTTTAAGCGACAACTGCTGGGATCCTTGCTACGCTTTCCCATTGTATTGAACTAATGGTTAAACGGGAGGACAGCTGGCAAAAGAGAATGGATAAGGTAAGACTGGTACTTTGTCTTATTTTAAAACAAACTGAATTATATTTAAGTTGTATTTTTTGTACACTCAAACCCAGCTTATTCAAGGAAAGAAGTATCAGGTGGTACTCCTGAAACTGGACACATTTTCCTCATTAATAAATCCAGTTCCTCTATAGTATTCATTGTTGATACTATTTTAACAGGATTTTTTCCTAATAGAAATGCTTTAGTTAACATTTTAGTAATTTCTTAAGGGAAGAATTTTGCTCTGTTATTCAGCTTTGACAGTTTCATTCTAGATCATAATTTCCTATCACTATCACTATCTTCCCATTCATCATCTATTTGTGCGGCGGGCACCAATAATATCTCCATATGTCCTGTCTCATGCTAGTAGAGCCCAAGGGCATCTGATTGCTCAAGGAACATAAAGAGCCTCAAACCATTATATTAGGTCATGGGGATGAACTAATATAATTGTTACTGGTATTTAGCATATCAAATATGACATGGGCAGCTTGCCAAGCTTGCTGTGGGGGTGCCATACACTTGTAGTCACCTCTAAATATAGCGGCCGCGTGAGCTGGGCTGTGATAGGCTCGTCTGCTGGGTGGAGTTTTGACAAGAGGGAAGTCCGGATGTGGAAAATGGCAGCCCACATGGAGTGTGTGTGTGTGGTGGGGGTGTCGTCTGGCTAGTTGTGAGTCTGCTGGGGTGGTGGGCCAGGGCTAGAACCCGCCATCCCTCCCGGGGCGCCTCGTAAGCGGCTGGGCACAGGGATAGCAAGTAGCAGCTCTGTCCCATGTCTGTAAGTCTCTGGATCAGCATACCTGGGCCGGATGGAAAAAACTGCTGCAGGGTGGGTGTCGATGATCCGGCTGTGTGTCTGCTGGGTTGAGTTCTGGGCTGGATTGAAAAAAAAATTTTTCATAATTTCCTAAAGTGGGCTATTAGGCCCTGGGTGCAGGTGCACTAGAAGAATGTAAAACAGGGCAGTAGTTCCCTCAGTACTACTGGGGGTAAGGGCAGCCCCTGGAATCTAGGTCTTAACATTTTGAGCAGTGTCAGTACTGAGGGAATGGCAGAACGGCCACAGGCATTACATAACACTGTCTATGGGAGAAGCTTAGGAGAAAAGAGAATGCTTCAAAATTCTTAAGTATAGGTTATAATAAGCCATATTGACTGGCAATACATGTTCTTTAAAGCTTAAATTATGGGTCACGATCCTGTAACAGGTTAGGTAACTGAGAATCACGAAACATTTGACAACAGTACATGGGTGTTCTGAGTGTGCAGCAATACAAAATTAATTCATAATAAAACACTTAATGAATCCCAGGGATTTCTGGGTGCACTCGCCTATGTTGTATTTCTCAGGTAAAAAGGAGTTGTTGCAAGTGGAAAAAGTTTAAGAAGCCAGGCTTGGGTATTTATTATTCTCGAGTTGAGCAATATATTGTCAAATAATTCAGCTTTATACCAGTGTGGATGAAATAAGATTTTTAGAAGAGTCCCTTCACACACACACACACACACACACACACACACACACCCCCACCACCACCCCCACCTCACTCACTCACAATCTATTTAGAGTGACAATGGTTCAGGTGAATCATTCGCCCAGACTGGCTTGTTTTAACCTACTGGCAGCTTTTCTTTAAAATTCTCTCGGGCCGGAGCGATAGCCCAGTGGGTAGGGCGTTTGCCTTACATGCGGCCAGCCTGAGCCGGCTCGGGTTCGATCCCCGGCATCCCATATGGTCCCCGAGCACCGCCAGGAGTAATTCCTGAGCATTGCAGGGTGTGACCCAAAAAGCAAAAAAAAAAAAAAAAAAAAAAATAAAATTCTCTCTTATTTGGTATTTATCTTTCACTGAGCACTCGTTATTTCAGTCTTTTTTTTTTAATTTTTTTTTATTTTTTTGCTTTTTGGGTCACTCCCGCGACTCTCGGGTTACTCCTGGCTCTGCACTCAGGAATTACGCCTGGCGGTACTCAGAGGACCATATGGGATGCTGGGGATCGAACCCGGCCGGCACAGGCCAGCCACGTGCAAGGCAAACGCCCTACCCGCTGGGCTATCGCCCCGGCCCTCAGTCATATATTCTTAACCACACTGACTAAAAAAAATATTGATTTTCAAACTGGGAACTTAACTCAGTGGTACAGCATGTGCTTATATGTGTAAGATCCTGGTTTGATCTCCAGGGCCATTTCCCCCACCCCCTGCTGTTGGATGACAGGTTTAGCTAGTCTGGGAGCTTTGCTGTTTTGCTCACTCACAGCTTAATCTACTTAAGCCAAGGTTCATTCTAATGAGATCTCTCTTCTATGTAAACACTGCTACAGGGTATGGCAGTTACAGAAGTCACCTTTTAAGACTCTGAATAACTTCTGACTTATACATTTACTAAGACTTCTATGTTTTCTAGATTGGGCACAGCTCCTCTTTATACCCACTGCACCTAGCGTGGGACAGTTAGAATTTACCAGGAGACTACCACCCTGGCTACGTTGAGACTATCTTTAAGATTATAGAAGTATTATACTAGTTTGCCCTCATGCAAGCGAGTGTGACCCTTTCAGTATACAGAGAACAAGATACTCAGAATCACCCTGGTGCAGATAATAAATAAGAAGGACCTTGTGGGTACCATCTAGATTACATGAAGCTCATGAAATTAAGATGTATTACTTTATATCAGCTCTCTCTCCCTCCCTCTCTCTCTCCCTCCTCCCTCCTCTCACTCCCTCTCTCTCCCTCTCCCTCCAGCGTTTTACATAAGAGATAATCTCGGTAGAAGGGATTGTCCTTAGGTAACCTTTGTTTATACCTGTAATAGGGTGTGGCACTGCCCTTCTATAAGCTGTTTAGGGTTCTTTGTTGACATGACCCTCCCTGTCACAGATTCCTTATGGTGTATGTATATAAGGGGACTGACTTGAGGTCCCTTCACCTTTTTTCCCTTCTTTTGGGTAGGACTCATCTCAGGTGAGAGCCTCTCTTTGGTGCAAGACTTAGGCTCTTTTGTATGGTCTCAGTTTGGACCAGAGCTAGAGTTCTTTCATTATATTGGATTGCTGTGGAAGAGCTTTTATACTATTAAAAGCCTTTTTGGAACTGTGCCAGACTCGTGAGTTTTCATCCATTCCCCCGGCATTCTCAGAGGTAGAAGAGAATTTCTGTCCTGACACTGTCAGGGACCCCAGCGGCCTTCCCTGACACCCTGCCCTAAATTTTTTCATTAAAAATAAAAACATGAGGCCCAAGAGATGGCTTGAGTGCGTGGTTGGCTCTCCAGAGTCGCCCCTGTCGCCCAAATATTCCATTAAAAACAAAAACATGGGACCAAAGAGATAGGCTGAGTGATGCTTGGCATACTGGCAGCCTAGGCTCTGTCACTGCCACTACATGTTCCCCAGCACTGTTGGGAGTGGCATTAAGCACAGAGCCAGGTGTAGCTCCTACATGACCAGCGGTTACCCTAAAAACTGTAAAGATAAGTAAAATAAAATTATCATCTCCCATTTGCAGCAGTCACATTTCATGCCTTCCATGCTGAGTGGGAGGAATATTTTTATTGTCGTCAGACTTAGCAAACCAAAGAATTTAAGAGAAAACTACTTTTGTTGCTTGTGCACTACATTTAAACAAAGAATTTCCACAAAAGATAAAATGAAATCTGGAAACTATTTTGTGGTTCTGTTACAAGTCTGTCAGATTTTACTCACTTTTTTATTACAGTTTTTCTCATTTGAAGTAAGATCCTAATTATTTTATGGAATAAAAGTGGGGGGGTGTTTGCCTGCACACACACATACACGTGTACATGTATTATACACATGTGTATACACATAATATGTGTATGCACATGCCTGTTTATACCGTATCTTTATATAAACTATAAACACTTACGACTACAAAGTTCTTTAGAGAGTTGTTGATCAACAGATAAGTCTTAGAAAACTAGGATTGGGAAGGAAAGTCTGGTGATTGCTTTATGGTTCTACGATGTGCAGGTACAAGTATTTCTATGTAATGGAAACTAGAAAATGACTATAATCAAGGAGCTTAAAATCTAATGAGAGGAATTATATAGGTGATAAAATATGATAACTATATTATAGTAGTATTATTTATATTACACTTTTCTATAGGTTCATTTGTTTATTTGGGCTTAGTATTTTTTGGGAATTGAACCAGAGCCTCACAAATGTGAAATTTGGACTCTGCCTCTGAGTGACATCCCTTGCCCTGCATGGAATATAATGTTAGTTCCACTGTTCTTTTAGCTAAGTCATTTTGGTGCAGGGAAGTTACCCAGACACTTGGCACTCTGGGTGGGTCTAATGGCTCAGTGTTCTGGCTGTGTACTGCCTTTCAGACCCAGAGGAGCTTAGTGACTATAGGGCAGTGCTCAGAGTGCCTTCTGACTCTGTGCTCAGGGCTTACTTTTGATGGTGCTCAGGGAATGTTGATTGAACCTGGGTCATCTGCATGCAAGGTAAGCACTTTAACTTTTGCAAAGTCTCTCTCTGGCCCCAGTTTTAGCCATACTGATGCATTTAGTTCCATTTCCTTTCAGTTTTTAGAAGTCTTAATATTTAGTTCTAATGAAGTAGCTGATTTGTACTAGCTAACCAGTTTGTTTAGCTAACATACAGAAGTACATTTAATGTGGGTTATGTTAACACTACGTAATCCTGGTGTACCATGTGTTAAGCAACAGTAATTTTTTTTTTTTTTTTTTTTTTTTTGCCTTTTGGATCACACCTGAGAATGCTCAGGGCTAACTCCTGTTTCTGCACTCAGGAATTACTCCTGGCAGTGCTGGGGGCGGGGGCATATGGGATGCTGGGGATTGAACCCAGGTCATCTCATGCAAGGCAAACACCCTTCCCACTATGCTGTCACTCTGACCCAACAGTAGATTATTTAAGGACCAGCAGGAAATTTATTACACTCACAGATGGACAATTGAAAACAACCTTGTAATTGGTTTTATGTGTTGTAATTGGTTTTATGTTTCAGACTTACAGTGTTGCCCAGTGCAGACTGTTATTCCCTTAGAGGTATAATTCTATCTATAAACAGAGGGTTAAAGTAGGAATTTAGCTCTTTTCAACTCTAAATTGGTTTCAGCCTGCAGTTACAAAGTATAAGAAATATGTCTTTATTGGAATATCTTTTTCGGGAGGGAGTTCCCACCAGGTACTCAGGGTGTCACGAGCTAGCCAGCCATCACCAAATATAATTCCCTGAGCACTGTCAGGACTTAACCCTGAGCCAATTCTGGGTATACTCAAAACCCAGAATATACATTTGCTCTATCATCTCAATTTAAAAAAGGACAGTTTGACAGAATTCATTTAAATACATAAATATGGCTTAAGCAGTCACTTGTGTATGGTAATATATAACTCAGAGGAAGATACTTTCTTGGCCATAATATTTTAATGTTTCACGAGTGATTTTTTTTTTCTAAATACTAAATTTCAATGAGATGCAGACAAGAGCTTCACTTGATATTGTTTTTTTTTAATAGGAGTCTGAGAAGAGAAGACGAGCAGAAGAAGCATATAAAAATGCCATGATAGAACTTAAGAAAAAATCTCATTTTGGAGGACCAGATTATGAGGTATGGAATTATGTTTTGTGAGCCATGTCTGTAACATGAAAATTAAATTTTTATTATGGCTTTGTAGCCCTTAAAATTTTGCTGTAGGGACCAAGAAGATTCTAAATATCTTATTCTTACGCTCATAGGAGTCTAAAAGACCCCCTTGTTTTTATTTTTTAATTTCTTTTTTTTTCTTTTTTTTGGGTCACACTTGGCAATGCTCAGGGGGTTACTCCTGGCGGTGCTTGGGGTACCATATGGTATGCTGGGGATCAAACCTAGGTTGACTGTGTGCAAGGCAAATGCCCTACCTGCTGGACTGGGGCTCTGGCACTGTTTTTTACTTTTTGATTTTATTTTTTAACAATGTATACAGCATTCATTTAAGATTTCTCACAGGTGTGTGCCAAGTGACAAGATTATTGCACCATAAATTTTCCCACCCTTCCTTTTTTTGTTCTCAGTTGTGACAGGTGTGGAATGGTGTTACTTGATGTTTTGAGTGGAGTAGTGATGATTTGGAATTATTAGTTTAACTGGAACAGTTCTTCTGTGGGTTTTATGGTATTTTTTTTGTTTTTGTTGGGGTCACACCTAGCTGTGCTGAGAGTGACAGGAATGTGGTGCCATGGAAGGAAACAGGATCAGCCACATGCAAAACAAGTACACTACCTGCTATAAATCTCTTCCACCCAGACTAGGAAGATTCTTGATAGATGAGTTTTTAGTGTCATTTTTGTTTATTTAAATATTTAGGGATCCTTAAACCTAAGTCTACCTTTGCAGTCTTTACTTTTACTTAGAAGATACTCAGTTCATGAGCATTAAATACAGACAAATAAATGCAAATGATGGCTTCTAAGTGTATGTAGTGCAACCCACAATGTGTAGGAGAAGGAAGAGAGAGAGAGAGGGAGAGAGAGGAGATAAGGAACCTGCCATTTAGGCAGGACGTGGGGGGGAGGGAATTGGGGACATTGGTGGTGGGTGATGGGCACTGGTGGAGGGCGGGGTGCTGGAACACTGTGTGACTGAAACCTCCAAACGTGAACAACGTTGTAATTGTATATCTCACGGTGGTATAATAAAATGTTTAAAAAAAAATTGCATCTACAAAAAAAAAAAGAAGATACTCAGTTCAACTCATTCACCACAGCAGGTTTGTGATTAGTTTGCTGATTTTCATTGTATACTTAAACATCTTATTTATGGGCTGCACTTAAGACCTGCTGATTTAAGACTTGTTTATGGAGAAATAAAAATTCCTGGGAATTTTTATTGTAATAGGTTCTTCCACCAGTTTCTCTTTTCATATGTTTTGCATATCATAAAATATTGTTTTCCTCTAGTCATTTAAAAATGAGTATCTTGGGGCTCAGAAGAAAACTCAAAGCCCTGGGGCACTTGTTTACATTGCAGGAGCTCTGAATTTAACTTCTCTCACATGGCCTTCAATCCCCAACTCAGCAACCTCAAAGCGCTCAGCTGGGGCTAGTCCTTAAGCACTGCTGACTGTGACCCAAAAAATGAAAATGCAGGGTCCTTAGCACATATGCCATATAGAATTAGGTAGCAGACAGCGGCCTGCGGGCCGTAGTTCACCATCTCTCTCTAGATCCTAGCTTGTTTACCTGTGTGGTTGTGGTCCCATCTGTGGTCACATAATGTGAATGTGGAGGTCATAAATGTTTCATTTTCAAATTTGTGATTTTAAATTTATGATTTATTACCAGTAAATGATCACAAATGAACAAATGTTTAGTTAATTCTTCAACTTTGCCCTGAAAATTAATGCTGAGATACCTGTATTATTTTTTTCTTAAATCAATTTTGCTTTTTGTCCGTTCCTCCCCCCCCCACCCCCCCACCCCACTTGTGTTTGAATAGGAAGGGCCAAACAGTCTGATAAATGAAGAAGAATTCTTTGATGCCGTTGAAGCTGCTCTCGACAGACAAGATAAAATAGAAGAACAGGTATATCTGTTGTTAAGATTTCTAAACCTGGGACCCGGCTCAGAGGTCTGGAGTGCACACTGTGTGTGGAGGCCCTGACTTAGATTTCGTCATTGCTTAGTCATGCACCACTTCTGTATCCCTTCCATTGCCTTCTCCACAAATAGCTGTGCAAGTAAAGGAAATGCTAACTTGATTTGATATTCATTTGACCAGTTGTAGACATTAACATGTTACTTTACATAAATAGAATTAAAATCATAAACCTAAGAGCCTATAAAATTTATATGAATCACAAATATTGACTTCAATGTCCTTTAAACTGAAAATGTCCAGAAAACTGAAATCTCAGTTTTCTAGTAATAAAGGAAAAAAGATGATTATTTAAAGGCGAGACACTCGCCTTTAAATAATCATCTTTTGATACTTCAATGAGAAAGCAATTCACATTTGCTTTGTGTGTGTGTGTGTATATGTGTATACACACACACACACACACAAAGCAAATGTGAATTGCTTTCCATTGAAGATACACACACACACACAAAGCAAATGTGAATTGCTTTCTCATTGAAGTATATAACTTTATTATCATAATTAATATCAACATTATTTGAGTAAAACTGTCTTTGGATTTCTCATTTACTTAATATCATTGAAATCAGAAGGAATATGACTAAGAATTTATTTCTCTTCTGTTCCTGACATTCCATTTGCTTTCACTGCCTTTACATTCAGATTGCTTCCTCACTTTTGTTTATTTGTTTAGGGGCCACACCCAACAGTATTCAGGGAGCTCTTCTGGTGGGGCTGTGGTGGAACATGGGGCGGTGGGACAGACCATATAGGGTGTCAGGAATGGAATCAGGTTCAACTACATGCATGGCAAGTGCCTTCCCCTAACCCACTGCACTGTCTCTCTTAACCCCCAGGTTTCTCACTTTGAACTTTTCCCCAGTGGTTTATCGTCATTATATTTAAAGCAGTTATATCTAGTTTTCTTCTGTCGAAAATGAGAGATTGCTTTTATTAAATCCTATAATATTAATTTCAAGATTTGTTTGTTCCTTTGCCTTTTAATTCTGCAGTAATGTAGTTACCATATATTACCACTAGATGGTATATAAGGTTAAAATTTTACTGTTAGGATTTGAAGCGTCCTGCAAATAAATTTTGTGAGCTTTTTATTTTTTATTCTACAAGTTAACTTCCATATAAAAGTTTTATATGGAATATACTTTTATTCCATCATTGCTAAGATGGCCTTGATGTTACGCCTATTTGCTGATGTGTCTGTCTGAGGAAAAGCACCTGCATTATTGTTTGCTATTCATATTTATTTTCCACTGTTTCTCTTAAATCAGTGATAAAAGTTCTTGTCACATTATAAGCATACTGCTCTCTTATTTTGTAACATCAACAGCCCTAAAGCTCTTACAAGATCCCTAGTAGAAGTGGGAACAAGCTTTGCTTGTAGATGTAAAATATAAAGTACAAGCTTTGCTTGTAGATGTAAAAATATAACCTGCACTATAAAGACCATTGTGTTTGTTTTTTCCTCTAGGTGTGGTTTTTCATTATCTAGAATGTGCTATTTCGGGAAGAGTAGTGAACTGTGAAGTTCAGCCTGGTTTAGTTTTGCTACTTATTAACTTTGTAGCAATAAATTTAGCACTTACATTCTCTGGGCCTTAGTTTTTCTAATATCTGAAACATGAAATTAACGTGATTCAAATTATCTCTCTGGCTCTAACATGCTGTTGCATTAAACGTCAGTATGTTTATTTAAAGTTTAAGATCATTGAATGCTACTACAGAACGCTAAATACAGACTTTAACAAAAAATAAGTATTCATAGAAGACTATTAACTCATTAAGTTTTAGTCTTGACATTCTGGTAGAAACTACAAAACAAATGAATTAATAAGATAAGTAAACATGCTGGATCTTTCTTATTGATATAATGATCATTACAAATGTGGTATTAACTGTAGAATAGTATTGCACAGGGCTCTCAAATGCAGCCACTACAAGGCATTCTTCAGTGACACAATTTTGAGTTGTGTTTTTTTGCCAAAGTACAGAAAGATAATGTGTCATAACGACACATTATCAGATAGCCTAAAGAAATATACAGTAAATTCAGGTAGCAACAATGAAATAAGTGGCTGTGTTCAGATAGCCTTAAGTACAATTATATTTATGTATAATTAGGAGGTGAACATCCATACACAATGCACAGTTTCTGTAAATTAGTAATATTTATTAAATAAGTGTTAAGAAAGAGACTAGTTAAAGAGGAGAAAAAGATTAAGTGTAGTTTGACAGGAGTAAGAAAGTAGGATAAAGACAAGATATTTTCAAAGAAAAGAGACAAATGCGTATAATTCGTTTTTTGGAACATAATTGGAATAAATAGTGGTATTTGTTCAAATAATATGTAAGCCTGTGACCTGCCCTGATGACATGATATAACTAGAATAACTTACCAGAGTTTGGATATGAGAAAATTACTTTGCAGCAGTGTTAAGATTGATTCACAGTAAAAATGCTATGAAGGGGCCGGAGCGATAGCCCAGCAGGTAGGGCATTTGCCTTGCACGCGGCGGCCTGGGTTCGATCCCTGGCATCCCATATGGTCCCCTGAGCACCGCCAGGAGTAATTCCTGAGTGCAGAGCCAGGAGAAGCCCCTGAGCATTGCCGGGTGTGACCTAAAAAAGGAAAAAAAAAATTTTTTTAAATGCTGTGAAGGTTTGGGGGCTAATTTGAACCAAAATCAGAGATCTTATTTAACATTTATGGGGGCTGGAGAGATAGTACAGTGTGCCAGGCACTTGACTTCCTCACAACAGACCTGGGCTCCATTCCCATTAACACATAAGGTCCCGGAGCACTGTCAGGAGTGATCCCTGGATACTTCCGGTGTGGTATATATGTATATGTATATGTATATGTATAGATATAGATATGTATAGATATATAGATTGATATGTATAGACCACTTAGGGTATATATATAAATATATATTTAATCACATACATCATTTATGGTAATCTGATCTAATGTCTAGAAAGGCTTTATGAAATAATCAAGTTTTGACAGTTTGTGTCTCTATTGTAGAGTTCAGCAATTATTGATAGTTACAGATTATGTTATCCATTCATAAGCTTCAAAATATATTAAAATGTTTCCTTTTTTTTTTTTTTTAACGTTTCCATTTTAACATGTTTCCTTAGTCGCAGAATGAAAAGGTCAGGTTACATTGGCCTACATCCATGCCATCTGGAGATACCTTTTCTGCTGTGGGGACTCATAGGTTTGTCCAAAAGGTAAGCTAATGTTATGGGTTTGCTGAAAGTATGTGTTGCATTATAATTCATTGCTGAGGAATTGTCTTGTTATATAGTTTTTCCCCCTTGAATTTAATTAATGATTTTTTCAATTAATGTTCTACATACATCTCCAAAACTCATTTTGAAACTTTTTTTTTTTTTTTTTTTTTTCGCTTTTTTGGCGACGCTCAGGGGTTACTCCTGGCTCTGCACTCAGGAACCACTCCTGGCTGTGCTCGGGGACCATATGGGATGCCGGGATTGAACCCGGGCCAACACAGGCCGGCTGCGTGCAAGGCAAACGCGCTACCCGCTGGGCTATCACTCCGCCCCCTTGAAACATTATTTAAAGGGAAAAGGGGTGAAGATGAAATTGGATAGGAAGTAGCTAGTTCATAAAAGTTAACTAGAGGTTAGCCAGCTATACTAAATCTTTCTCCTTTGGGTTTAAGTGGTATTTTGTGGTATTGGAAGCACTGCAATCTTTTCAGAAAAAATTTGTATTGTAACATACATAATAGGTGTTTGAAGTCAGTACTGGTGCTGAGCTTGTTTCATATAGTGCTTTGTTCTCTCTCTTTATCTTGTGTTTGGAAGTTGGTACTGAATGCTCTGTTGTGCCTTTGTTCTGATTACTTGGTTTTTTCTTTGTCTGTCTCTGGTAGCCCTATAGTCGCTCTTCCTCCATGTCTTCCATTGATCTAGTCAGTGCCTCTGACGATGTTCACAGATTCAGCACCCAGGTACTGTATGAATGTGTAGAGTGGACTTGTATCTCTCTCTGCTATATTACAGCCTTCCTGTTCCTGAAATCTTGGGTTAGGTCATTGGTTTGGGTTTTGACTTTTTAAATAGCAACAGTAAGCATTGAGAAGGCCTTCCTTTCTACTAGTCTCTGAGGGTTGCATGTGCCTTTGTATCAGCTGCTGTGAATAGCTTAGAATTTGTATCAAGGAACTATTTATACAAGATTTAAAATTGAACTGAAACTATAGTAGATGTCTTTTTTATTACTTTACTTGATTTTTAAAATTTTGTTGTGCCCCAAGGTTTTTTGTTATGTTTTGGGGCCATACCCATGGTATTCAGGGCTTTCGTTTAGCTCTGTGCTCAGGGATTACTTCTGGAAGTGTTCAGGGGACAGTGCGCCTTCCTGGGAAACAAACCTGGGTCTACTGCTGCAAGACAAATGCCTTACCTGCTGGACTATCTCTCCAGCCTCAGGTACCTGTTTTATAAATGTAATATTTTCATCTTCTGACAGTATTCCACTACTTTGATTGACACGATCAATCTATAGTATATATTACAGCATTAAAGCAGGATTCATAAATCTCATTAAATCTAAAAATAATAAATTATATTCGGCTGGGAGATATTTTTCATTATGTTTGTTTCTATGATTTCAATTTTAAGATATTCTTGTGTTGATTAGCCTTGGAATTGATAAATTTATGTGTCTGGTTTATATGCTTAACCTGTAAGAATTGTAGATTATTTAGCATTAGTTAGCATTTACAGAATTTAAGAAAAGAAGCTGTGTGCTTGCAGTCTGGTCCTCATAATAAAGATTTAAGTTGTTATTAGAGGAATCTTTTTCATTTTGGAGGGTTTGGGGGTTTTTTTTTAGGAATCTTTCAGCATTGAATTAAATTTCTTTTTTAATCTTTACCTGTTACTCAAATTTGTATCTTTATTCTAACTGCATTTTGTTAGATCGCATTAAGTTATGTTAGAAACCTTTTCTAGTCAGAATTACCAAGTTTAAACCCTCCAGTTAGCTCTATGATTTTGAAGAAATTTTCTGACTCTGTGCTTTACTTCTGTGATCTGATTAGGACTGTGAGTTAGCTCCTAGCTTCTTGGGTGGTGACCCCAGTGGAATCACACATATTGAATGTGGGGAATCACAAGATATTTGTTTTAAAATAAATTTATAATGCACGATCTGTGAATGTTTGATTTGTATGCCTACTTTTTTATATACCTGGAGTTGAGAAAAATTTCTCTAGTGAAAAAGTCACTAGTAGAAAAATGTATTGCTAGCGTGACTTGCATTCAGTATTCAGTATGTTTGTATTAGCCTTGTAATAATGTTTTTGAGCTAAAAAAAAAGTTTCTTTTTCACTATCATTCTAGTAAGGTTTTCCAGCCATAATTTATAGCAGTTTCTTATTTTATGTTTACAAACAAAAATGAAATGTTTTTAACTCATGTAGTGAAGCTTAGACTTAACTCAAAATACTTCATTTTAGCTTTTGTAGCTTTTATTGTCAACATTTTTGAGAGATTTGTCTGTTCATAAGAAATCTACCATCTATAATCAAACTTACCAATGCCTGTTATTTTTTATTTACCCATTTATGCATATTATAATCACAGTAAATCATCAACAAAGCAAATAATTCTGTGAGACTTTGGTTTACTCTGCTAAGCTTCATTTTGCATTAAAGTAATAACATTATAGACTAAAAGTCATTAGTATTGTCACCATTTTCCCTTAAAACAGGAATACACAGGCTACTCACCTATGAAAATGTAATGAGAGCAAAAACACAAGAATGTAAGTCAGTGATTGGTGGGTAAGAATTAGAGCTTCACGACCCAAACTAAAGCCCAGGCTTTAGAGCAACTAAAAGCCTTCAAGTACAAATGATTATATCACTTCAAATGCAGTTGCGTAGATTTATACAAGGCTTGGCCAAGTTTAAATTATTTTTAAAATTTTTGTATGCAAGTTGGGGAAAGTTTTTTTTTTATTTTATAATTTTCAATATATGCTCATGTTCTCTTTGTCAGATTCTGTTATAGCTTTTGATTCTACTTTTTTATATGCCAAAATATTTAAGAAAAACAACATCGAGGTCTTCACATTATTCTTGCTAACTAAATCTAAAGCTTTTTGTTTTTTGGTAGGTTCTGTCGATTAATTAATAATTTATTTTTTCTATCTACAAAAAAGTCTTAGCTTATGACTGTTTTGTTCTTGGTGGAATTAGTTCATAGTCCTTGGTTGGAGAAAATAAGCATAGAATTGAGATGCTCTGGAAATAATTTTAAGTGAAAAATATGCATCTACTAGGAAATTGGTAGTTTTGTATGAATTGTTATAGACAGATGAAAATGTTGTATATGTTAGCTCATTTGCAACTCTATAGGACAAGAAACAGGTTCACGCATATTTTAAAATACATTAATGGCTATGGAGGAATGAATAAAAGAATCTTCATTCACCCTGGGAATATATTATTTGTACACAAAATGCTACTATAGTGACATACTTCTGTTACATCATTTTCTCAAACTTAGATTTTTGGATACTGAAAATAGGTATGACTTTATGTGTCCTAATTGGTAACAATTAACAAGAAGGGCTTTGGTATGAGTTTAAGTTGAGATTCTAAAACTCATTTGTAAGGGAAGGGCTCCTAAGTGGTACTCAGGAGACATAGGGGACCCTCCCAGAAATTCAGATTGATAATTCAGTGCAAGCCTGAGGACATGGTGATGCTCAGGTTGCTCAGGCAACCTTAAGGGTTCTTGGGGACCTCCGGGGCTGGACACTATGTTTGCAGGGGTTGGAATTGAGGGTCTACTGCATACAAGCCATATGCCTTAACCCCTGTAATATCTCTCTGGCCCTGGAAATCCATTTGTTTCTTGTCCTATAGCCATATTAAACACAGACTTCATGGAGCCAGAGTGATAATATAGCAACCCCTAGCACCCAGTACAATCCCTCAAGCACCTACAGTAATCCCTGAGTGCAGAACCAGGAGTAAGCTCTGCACACTGCCAAGTGTGTCCCCCAAACCATAAATAGACTTTAGGTGTAAGTAAACTTAAGAATGTTTTAAATTAAAGCATATATGCATGTTTTTAGCTTTTTGCTGACATCGCTAATATTTTTTGATGCATGGAACAAAATTAACCATAAAAACTTTGGAAGTGAAACTTAGGGAAAGTATCTGTCTATATTTAAACTGTGAAGGAGCCGGCTCTGTCAAAAAACTTTATTACTTCACTTTAAAAATATATTTCAAACTAGGAAAACACTTATGAACTGTTACCAGGAGAAAATTCAAGAAATCTTCCTGAAGATTCTGGGTATTCAGTGAAAGAAATTGTTAGAAGTTTGGAAAGACAAAATAATGATCATTTGTAAATGTTGACCTCTCCTTTAACACTGTTCCTAAAGAACTTAGAGCATTGAAATTGGAATCAAATACATGGGATTGTTTAATTTGACTTACCAAGTTTTTAATGCAAGTTTGCCTCCCTTTTTTGTAATGAAACCTTGACAATAATGCTTCCTAATATATCTCTGTGTAGGCCTGAATAAAAGAACACTGGATCATATGGTGCCTTTGGACCCCTTTTATTCTTAGTGTAACATGATTTTACAATTTAAAAGCATTATTGAAGCTGGAGCAGAAATAGAGCAGGTAGGGCACTTGCCTTGTACTCGGCCGACCCAGGTTCAATCCCTGGCACCACAAATTCCCTGAGTCCACCAGGGAGCACAGAGCTAGGGATAAGCCATGAACACTGCTATGTTTGGTAAAAAAATAAAAACAGAGGAAGAACATAATCTCTAAGGAACCGTTTTAGGGTAAAGAGTAAAGTATTTTTTGTTTCCCTCAATTCTTATTTATGAACAGTAGGTTTGTATGTTATTTGAATGAAACGTCTTCTTTCCTCACATTTCTTCTACTGGCATTAACCTGGGAGTGATATCTGGAATGTGTACTAAGCTCTCAACACTTATCCAAAGTCCTACTAACCTTTGTGCATTGTTGCTCAGCTTTCTAAGAACGTCATCTCACCTGCAGTGAACTGAGTATCACTGTTTAAACATACTGATGTCGCAGTTAGGGATCTGTAGTTTCTTACATATGTATTTTTTCTTTCCAAGGTTGAAGAGATGGTACAGAACCATATGACTTACTCATTGCAGGATGTAGGCGGGGATGCCAATTGGCAGCTGGTTGTAGAAGAAGGAGAAATGAAGGTAATTTTTAGTCATGTTTCATTAATGGAACCTCTGCTAACAGTTACTATCATTTGCAAATTTATGTTAATAGGAATAGCACTTAAAATTTTTTTCCCTTTTTTTGGGGGGCGGGGTCACCTGGCAATACTCAGGGCTTACTCCTGGCTCTGCATTCAGGAATTAGTCCTACTGGTGCTAGGGGGCAAATATGGAATGCTGGGCATCAAACCCAGGTTAGATGCACGCGAGGCAAACACCCTACCTGCTGTACTATCACTGCCCACTTTAAATTACTTTTAAACAAATGATTACATAAAATCATATAATGATAGATGCACCAGATACTCAGAGATAAAAGTACTTTGCTTCCCTGGATCAAAACCATCATTTTGTGTGCGCTGTGGCAAAAATAAATTTAGAAATCCCCCTCTTCACCTTTTGACCCTAAATCACTTATTTTTTTTAACAACTCATAGTAGTCATCTCGTGAATTTTTTTCATGATATTTATGTGTTATTTGTATTAATTTGACACTAAATTTTTATTTAGAAGAATAATTGTTTCATAAATAGAATATTTATAGATGCTAAATATCTATAGTTACAGGTATTTATAGATTCTAAAAAGCAACTAAATTTCATTGGGGGGCAGCAAGGGGCAGTTTTAGTTTTATTTTGTTTTTGTTTAGGTTTGGTCTTTGACCCATACCCTGCAGTGCTTGGGCTTATTTTGGCCTGCAGGTAGGGACCATTTCAGGGGGACTCAGGGCCAGCTCAATTTTATTTTTATTTTATTTATTTTTTTTTTTTGCTTTTTTGGGTCACACCCGGCAATGCTCAGGGGTTTCTCCTGGCTCTGCACTCAGGACTTACTCCTGGCGGTGCTCAGGGGACCATCTGGCGGTGCTCAGGGGACCATATGGGATGCCGGGATCAAACCCGGCCGGCATGGGCCGGCCGCATGCAAGGCAAATGCCCTACCCGCTGGGCTATCGCTCTGGCCCGCCCCAATTTTATTTTTTAATCTCAGCATTTTTAAAATATTTTTATTATACCACCAGAGGTATACAATTACAAAGATGTTCATGTTTGGCTTTCAGTCATACAGTGTTCCAGCACCCATCCCTCTACCAGTGCCCATTTCCCACCACCAATGTCCCCAGTTCCTTCCCCCTTCCCCCAGCCTGCCACTATGGTAGGCTCTTTATCTCATTTCTCTCTTTTTTTTCTCTCTCTCTCTTTCTCTCGCTACCTTCTCTTACACATTGTGGCTTGCAGTACATACATTTAGAGATTATCATGTATATCCCTTTGCCTACATTCAATGCTCAATTCTCGGCTGGTATTATCATTTCCAACGATTATTTAACACTGTGTTCCCTTCTCTGTTTTACCTAACCTCTGACTCCCACACACCTGCAGTTGATTCCACCCACTCACAAGACCTCCTGATCCATGTTTTGCCTGGTCTTGGATACTGGTATCATACTATATATTATTTTCATATCCCCAAATAAATGCAGTCATTCTATATCTGTCCTTTTCCTTCTGGCTAATTTCACTCAGCATGATCCTCTTCATGTCCATCCATTTATAGGTAAATATCATAACTTCATTTTTTCATAACAGGGCCAGCTCAATTTTAAAACATGCTTTCAAGTTTGTGTTTCTAGCTGTTTGACTTTTTATAAAGAATTTTATTATTATTATTATTATTCTCCTTAGGTCTATAGAAGAGAAGTAGAAGAAAATGGGATTGTTCTGGATCCTTTGAAAGCTACTCATGCAGTTAAAGGTGTTACAGGACATGAGGTCTGCAATTACTTCTGGAATGTTGATGTTCGCAATGACTGGGAAAGTAAGCTGCCATTACTCATATATCTATATAATTACTATTTTGAACCTAATATTAAATCTAACCTGTTTTTGGGTCTGAGCGATAGTATAGTGGGTAGGATGTTTGCCTTGTATGCGACCGGACCCGGGTTCAATCCCGGTATCCCATATGGTCCCCTGAGCCCACCAGGTGAAATTCCTGAGTGGAGAGCTAGGAGTAAGCCCTAAAAAGCAAATTAATAATAATAAATACTAAATCTAACCTGTTTTTTGTTTCATTTTGTTTTTGCCTCTCACCTAATAGTTTACAAAGTCAGTGTAAAAATATATGCAGAATTATGCAAGACTAATAGTACCATACGTTTAAATAAAATTTTTTACTATATAGAGTGCATTTTTTTACTATATAGTCTTTTCTGATAGTCTTTGACCCACTACCTTAGTAACCCTTCAAGATAGCTAATAAAGTAAAACTGAGATGTCATTTTCTCTGAATCCTGATGTGATTAACATAATTTTTCTTGAGGTGTGGAGAATGTATATTCTTTTTTACCCTAAAACTAAATTTCATAAGTACTATTAAAGAGATCCAAGTAGAAGTCATGAATAATCTTCTCCATTGCCTTTCTGGAAGATGTGATAGATTCATCAGGACGTCGGAGGGCAGTCATCTTGGTCTTATAGTTGGCAAAGGACAGGCGGGCAGTGCGAATGCTTTTCCCGGCTTCTGCTGCATCGGCCAGTATTGCTGCTCTTTGAGGTCTTCCTTTATTGCTTCTCTGCACTGCTTTTCGAGCTTGGACATAAGCCTGAGGCTCGTGCCTTGCCGTGTTGGCAAATGAGCTTGAGAGTTTTTGAAGACAGGTGTCCTGTTGTGGCTTTCTCTCAGCGTTCTTCGCATAATCATGGAGGTCTTGAACCAGTCGCTTGTATTCTTCGGTCGATGTTGTCAATGATGGCATCTTCCCATGTTGCCGCAATGGTGCCAAAGAGTTCCCAGTTCAGAGCTGGAGTGACAGCACAGCGGGTAGGGCATTTGCCTTGCGCAGCCGACCGGGTTCGATCCCTGGCATCCCATGTGGTCCCCTGAGCACTGCCAGGAGTAATTCCTAAGTGCAGAGCCATGATGCATCCAGAGCCTGAGCATTGCTGGATGTGGCAGAGCCTGAGTAGCCTCTGAGCATCACTGGATGTGGCTCCAAACCATAAACAAACAAACAAACAAAGAGTTCCCAGTTGGTGATCATTCTGGGAATTCTCTTAAACTTTTTTTTTTTTTTCATTTTTGGGTCACACCCGGCGATGCTCAGGGGTTTCTCCTGGCTCTGCACTCAGGAATTACTCCTGGTGGTGCTCAGGGGACCATATGGGATGATGGGGATTAAACCCGGGCCGGCATGGGCCGGCTGCGTACAAGGCAACGCCCTACCTGCTGGACCATCGCTCCAGCCCCGAATTCTCTTAAACTTTGCAGCCTTTTCTCCCCATTGCGTGAAATAGAATTTCGCACAAAGGAGACAGTGGTCCAATCCTGTTTGGGACTTTGGAACGACAGCAACATCAGTTAGACAAATCCGTCGATTAAATATGATGTAGTCAGTTTCATTGTGGTACTGTCCACCAGGAGATTCCCATGTCCAACATTTAGATTCAGCCTTCTGGAACTGTGAGTTCTCATGAATGGTCTTGGTGGACATGATGAACTCAGATAGTCTCTCACCCTGTTTGTTCCATTCTAGGCCATGGGTCCCGATGTGGAGTTCTTCGGCCGATCTTCTCGGTCCTATCTTAGCATTGAAATCACCAATTATGATCTTGTAGAAGGTGTGATCTTTAGAGAACTCCTCCAGTTCCATGTAGAATTTCTCAGTTTCTTCTTCCTTGTATATGGATGTTGGTGCGTAGACAACGAAGATAGAAACTGCCGGCAGTGGGCCACATCTCTTCAAGTGTAATCATCCTATCTGGTTTATTAGGTATTCAAATGAATCCAGTGCTCACAACCAGGTTTGTTTTGACAAGGACACCAATACCACCGAAGACTCTTTTTGTCGCATGTTCCACAGCATGCGGAAGAGAACAGTTCTCCATGTCAAAAACGGCGTGATGCGATTGATGCCTTCTCGTCTTGGTCAGACCAATACTATAGTACTTGATCTTTCACGCTTGCACCATCAGGTCCTTGATATATGCTTCCGATGCCAGCGTACATGCATTGAAAGTACAGACAGTCATTTTACTTATTTTTTTTTGCTTTTTTGGGTCACACCCGACAATTCTCAGGGGTTTCTCCTGGCTCTGCACTCAGGGATTACTCCTGGCGGTGCTCGGGGACCATATGGGATGCGAGGGATCGAACCCAGGCTGGCATGGGTTGGCCGCGTGCAAGGCAAACGCCCTACCCGCTGGGCTATCGCTCCGGCCCAAGTCAGTCATTTTAGTCCATCATTTTGAAAGCCTAGTTTGGCCCTGTGATTTTATCAGCCTCTCCTTGCTCATTCTTCTTAGTGCTGCCGTACTTAGGGCTCTTTCAGGGTCGGGAATAAAATTGTTTTTACTGGTTTTGGCATATCGAGTCGTCAGACAGCTTGCCAGGCTCTGCCTTGTGGGCGTTATACTCTCAGTAGCTTGCCGTGCTCTCTGAGAGCAGTGGGTAGAATATTCTTGGTAATTTACACATGAATCGTGGTCACTGGAGTACAGGGAGTGCAATGGGAAGAGCTGGTAGCAGCTCTGCCTGGTGTATCTGCGCCTGTGGTTCAAGCATTCCTGGGCTTGAAGTACTCTCCTCTGTAGGGTGGGTCTCTCACAAGCCGGGCTTGAGATTGGCTTAGTCTCTTGGGTGGAGCTCTGAGGAGCTATGGAGTCTGGATGATGAAAAACACTGTCAGCACAGTTGGGGGTTCCTCTGGGTTCTTCTGAAGCTCTCTTGGGATAGTGGGCTAGGGCTGCAAATCATACCAATTTGCCTATATACCAAATTCATCAGGATGAATATGTTGTTCCCAGTGTTCTTCCTTTTGAAATCCAGCATGCCATTTTGTCAGTAAAGAAGCGAACAGCACCCAGCCCAGACAAAGTCAGACCCGAATACCTGAAGAATCTGCCATCAGTACTCATTAATACATTGGCTCGACTCTTCACACTCTACCTGACCGAATGTAAGGTGCCCTCCCAATGGAAAACCAGCAGGATAGTTCTACTGTTCAAGAAGGGACACATCCACAACATTGGCAACTATCGCCGATCTGCCTGTTGTCTGTCATCTACAAACTGTTCACTCGAGTCATCCTGAACAGGATTGGTAGAACATTAGGTGAAAGACTACCATGCGAGCAAGCTGGCTTCCAAAAAGGATTCAGCACAATCAACCATATCCACACGGTAACCAAGTTATTGAGCTTTGTAGGGAGTTCAAGATGCCGCTCTGTCTCACGTTCATTGATTTACAGAAGGCCTTTGATACTGTTGAGAACGAAGCGGTCATCGAAGCCCTAGCCAAACAGGGCATTCAAACCAAATACACCAAAATCCTTCGTGAGCTGTATTACGGATTTACCACCAGGATCTCACCATTCTACAAGAAAGTGGTCATTGATGTCAAAAGAGGGGTTCCGCAGAGTGTTACCATTTCACCCAAACTCTTCAGCGCCACCCTCGAGAACATCATGCGATAATTAAGAATGGGAAGGAATGGGAGTGAAGATAGACGGTCAGCAACTACACCACCTCCGCTTCACTGATGACATCGTTCTAATAACACCAGACATTATCCAAGCGGCACAAAAGCTGGCTGACTTTGATTGATAATGTGGAAAGATAGGTCTACAGCTGAATCTCAACAAAACTATGTTCATGAAAAATGAACTAGTTCCAGATGCCCCATTCACTCTCAATGGAACAAACATCTCTGAATGCAGCAGTTAATGTGTATTAGATCGAGAAGTCAACATGATGAACGACCTAAAACCTGAGCTGCGCAGGAGGAAAAGAGCGGTGTGGAACGCCTTCAACAGCATGGAAGAAATAGCTAAAAGGACAAAGAACTTCCAGCTCTGGGCACATCTCTTCAACTCCACTGTTCTCTTAAGATACGCCTCAGAGACCTGGGCCCTACGAAAGCTGGATGAAAACACTATTCAGGTCTCCCAAATAGGAATCGAAAGAGCAATGCTTGGAATGAATATCACGCTTCACTGGAGTGAGAGAAGGAATCCGACTTCCATGTATGTTCCATGAAGGAGTTCCCACCATGTATGTTCGAGAGTCAGGGATGCTGTCTCATATGCCAAGGCGTAGAAAATCAAATGGGCTGGACATGTAATGTGATTTGGAGATAACAACTGGACTAGAGCCATTACCGACTGGATCCCACGGGATGTCAAAAGATCACGTGGCCACCCACCTACAAGATAGTCAGAGTTCTTTTTTTCTTTTTTTTCTTTTTTTTTCTCTTTGGGTCACACCCAGCGATGCTCAGGGTTTACTCCTGGCTCTGCACTCAGGAATTACTCCTGGTGGTGCTTGGGGACCATATGGGATGCCAGGGATCGAACCTGCGCCAGCACTGGCTGGCCGCGTGCAAGGCAAACACCCTACCCGCTGGTCTATCGCTCCGGCCCGGTCAGACTTCTTCATCAAGACCCTGAACAAATGGTTTGAGGCTCTTAGTATTCCTGGAGCAAGCAGATGCCATTGGGCTACACTGACACTTGATAGGGTCAAATGGAAACGTTACTGGCGCCCGCTCAAGCAAATCCACAAATAACGGGATGTCAAGCGACCAAGTGATCATATGTACTTCTAAGCATCCTGTTTTTTGTTTGTTTGTTTGTTTTTTAATTTAATTTAATTTTATTACTCCCCCAAATATTATTACACCATTTTAGACATACAATTGAAAGATGCTCATGTAGAGTTTTGGTTCTACAGTGTTCCAACACCCATCCCTACACCCAAACCCATCTCCCATCACCAATGTCCCCACCTCCCTCTCCCCTCCCACACCTCAACTACTTGGCGGGTTCTGTATGTCATTTCTCTCCTCTTTATCTCTCCCTCCCGCCAAACTTTCCTGTTCTTCGTGGAATGCGGTGCATTAAAAGACATCACTGTTTCCACTATTTTAATGGACCGCACAGACTGTTAATCTGGTCGTGAGGCAATTTCCTAGTGTCCAGACAGCGAAAATGGTGGCTAGTGTGATGGGCGATTCTCATCCAGCTGCTTCCGGGACCCCCAGAGGCGATGGGCCCACTCTCAAAACCCATCTGCCCTCCTGGGGGCCCCATAGTCAGCTGGGCCTGGGGCAAGCCGAGTTCCAGCCTCCCCAGCCACTTGTGAGGCTCTGCATGCTATGGCTGGTGGCCCCAGGGCAGCTCCTGGCGGGGCCACCAGGCTCGACAAAATGGAGGGGGAATGGCCAAACCCTGACTCCATCTGACGAATTCCCAGTGATTCCCACTTCTGAGAGCCGCCTACCTGGGCTTGAACTGGTTTTGCTCTGTTAATCTGGTCGTGAGGCAGTTTCCCAGCGTCCGGACAGCAAAATATAAGCATCCTGTTTTTATTTTTATGATTATAAGGAGCAGAGGGGTCATGCCCTGCAGTGCTAGGAGGCCACGATATTTGTGGGACTGTGCTGTGCTTATTGAATCTGGGTTGGCCACATGCAAGACACGAGCTGTAACCTCTACTAGATTCGCCCTGCCCAGTTACATGTTTAGTAATAAGAACTTCAGTAGTCTTTTTCAAAAGTATATTTTAGTCACCTGACCTTAAAACTAGAACATTCTATTCAGCTTCAGTCACATTCTGAGTAATGGTAATATATCTTTATATTAAAAAGGAATGGTAATAATTCATACTATTTTAATTTGCTGATTTTTCTTTATTTCAGCAACAATAGAGAACTTTCATGTTGTGGAAACGTTAGCTGATAACGCAATCATCGTTTATCAAACACACAAGGTAAAGACCACTTCACCTCAATAGGATTCCAGTGTAACTCAGACATGCAAACTCTCTAAAATAAAAATTAGTAGGAAACTGAATGCCACAAAGATCCATATAACCAGTATTGATAATTCATGGATAATCATGTGTTTGAAAGGCAGAGCAGCGCATTTAAAGCAGAATGGGTGTAAGAAAGAACCTGAAAAACACTAAAGGTACTGGTTTTCTGGTTGGTTATGTGCTCTAAGTTGGTTATGTGCTCTAGAAAAGAAAATAAAGCATATGTTTTTCTGCCATCTATAGCTTCTGCAGGAGATAAGTTACAGTACCCATATGTGAAAGCGAAAGTTTCCTATGTCAGCATTGATAAGGGAAACAGAAGAATATGTTATTGATTTACGATTAATAGGTATGAAAGTGATCTAATTGCTTTATTTGAAAGCAAGGGAAAACTGAGCATGACTATTGAAAAGTTCATAGCAGAGTACACAGAAACATGGTCATTTAAATTGGTTCTTTTTTTACTTTCTTTCTTTGTCTGCTTTTCTAGATATTTAAATTATAGAATTAATATTTCTCTTACCTTATTCTGCTCTTCTGAAAACTGCCAAATAATGTATTGTGTAAAGAATAATAAAAGGAAATAAATTTCTGGAGAGATCCACCAAGAGCAATATTGTATGTTATTGAAGAAACATAATGATTCAGTAGGTACATCCTTTTTTCCTAACCAGTGGGCACTTTAGTTTTCTCTTTTTCAAATTATTTTTTAATTGAGCAGTATCTGAAAAAATATTTGAGGTTTGCTCTTATCTCTTAAGCTCTTAACTCTTATTATCTGAGGCAGCTTATCTCTAATGATGACAAAATTCATTTTTAAATAGTAGCTGCTCTAGAAATCTCTAACACAGCCTGGGGATTTATATGGTAGAGTGCTTACATTGCATGTATGAGTCCTTAGGTTCAATCTCAGCAGCATACATATTTTTAAAAAAAGTAACCATAGTTCAATTCCAGTATACAGATTTTGGGTATCTGTGTTAAACGTAAAATTTAGTAAATGTTAAAATGTCGATTAGTTTACCCTGTAACTTTGAATGAAGATAAATGACCCAAAAATTAAGAATTGGGAAGAACTTTTTTTTATGAAGATAAACTGATCCTGGAAGCAATCTGCTGAAATTATTTCTAATTAGAGGTTAATGAAGGGTAAGATTACATTGATTTTATTAGGTTTATTTCACCAAAATTGACATGAAAATTTGTTAGAAGTGTGCATCTTCTCTATGTGACAAAATTTATACAGACATGTTTTAAATAGTTAAAACGCCAAGTTTTATGTTATTGCCATTTTTTTTTAATAGCAGAATGTTCTTTGGATTTATTCCTTTACTTTTGCAAAGCCATCAGTCCATTTTTCATAATCCTTTGGTGGATATTCTCTGATGCTTTCCATTGAAATATACTTTTTTTTTTTTTTTTTTTTGTCTTTTGGGTTATACCCAGTGATGCTCAGGGGTTTCTCCTGGCTCTGTTCAGGGATCACTTCTGGCTCAGGAGACCATATGGGATGCCGGGATCAAACCCAGTTGGCCACATACAAGGCAAACGCCTTATCTGCTGTACTGTTGCTCCAGCCCCCAAATTTACATATTTTAGCTTCAACTTTTATTTGTCTTACGTATATTTCACTAGTAGTTCCATATTACATCTTTCATGAAAAGTAACTCAGATTTTTAATAAGTTTTTAACTTCTTAACAGAGAGTGTGGCCTGCTTCTCAGAGAGATGTATTATATCTTTCTGCCATCCGAAAGATACCAGCCTTGACTGAAAATGACCCTGAAACTTGGATAGTATGTAATTTTTCTGTGGATCATGATAGTGCTCCTGTAAGTACACTGTATAAATGTTTATTATTGTACGATAGATAGAGAGGAGAGAGAGAGAGAGAGAGAGAGAGAGAGAAGAGCGCTAAATATCCGAAGAGATGCAGAAGTGACGGATATCTATCGCACCCAGATAGTTGATAATGCTTCTTAGATTTTATATTAGTGACATCTTGCAACAATTTAACCCATTTGTTATCTGGGCAATAGTCTTAAGATATGAACATCCAGGACTGTCTCCCTGAGCGGTGAGGCAGGTGAACCAAGTAGTAGGTGGAGGTTTCTTCCCACAATTCCTTCTTAAACCATAATGTTAGCAGCGGATTATGGTTTTAGAAGGAACTGTGGGAAGAAACTCTGTGCTTTCACCTTGATTTAGTTTCATTTTCTTCATAAAAGTAGGGAAAACTATTCCTGATGTCCTCTAAGTTTATTATGTTATTTATGGTCCTTTTAAATTTTTTTATTTTTAACATTTTGATGAATAATAATTTTGGTTAACAAAGTGAAGTATTAGCCTGGTAGAGATTACATAGGCACTGAATTTCTCTACTACACTGATGGTTTTGTTTTTGGCTTTTGTAGCTAAATAATCGATGTGTCCGTGCCAAAATAAACATTGCTATGATTTGTCAAACCTTGGTAAGCCCACCAGAGGGAAACCAGGAGATTAGCAGAGACAACATTCTATGCAAGATTACATACGTAGCTAATGGTATGTATATTCTCATTTGTTTTTACAACTTGATGATGTGAATTTCCTTATAATAATCTGTGTAATAACTGACAGTTGGAAAATGCCTATTTAGATTTATATTAGTAATTGCTAATTTGGACAGATGTATATCAGTTTTCTGGAAAACCTTGAAAATACTCTTGCCTGATTTCCCCCAGCCCGTTTCCCCAAAATTGTAATACTGAAATTACTGCAGGTAGAGTGGGATGGGTAAATATTAAAACTTTTTATCAGAAATTCTTGGTTAAAATTTTTTAATAGACATATGTCTTAAAAAATGTATATTATACTCGGAAAATAAGAGCAACAGCAGGGAAAGACGTTACTTTTCTATGGTCAATCTTTTTCATTTTCTGGATTATTGTTCTACTCATCTTTTCTAGTTACTGGCTATATATTTTTTTTTCATATTCACCACTGCTGGACATCTGGGTTCATCATTCACTTTGGTACTTTACTGCACCCATAATAGTATTGTCCTTGTAATAAAGTATTCAAAACCTTTCTACAGTTCATAACTGCTTGTCACTTGTCTTCCTATTGTTCATTGATTTGCTTGAGCAGGCGCCAGAAATGTCTCCATTCGTTGGAAATGGGGTCCATTATTGTTACTGTTTTTAGCATATCGACTATACCACAGGTAGCTTGCCAGGTTCTGCCGTGGCTCTGGGCTCACCCCAGGAGGCCCAGTCTTTTTCTATGTCAGACCATCAACCAACCAGGGCCCATGGGGCAGAGCCCTGGGTATAGACAAGCCTATCTCCTGTCTGCCACCTGCGAACACAGCCGGTGTTCGAAGGTGGTTCATCATTCACTGCAGCCACACCTACAACACCTTGAGGGGGCAGGATCATAAAAAATTTATCCCTGAGGAAATTACTGTATGATTGTATTTTATTTATAAGTCTGCCCAAGTCAAGTATTATATTAGGACTTGCTTATGGTTTAGGGAACCAAGAACATTCTGAAAAGAGATTGCATTCTTACTTGTTACCTATCTTATCTGGTAGTATTAAGGAATAATGATCACGATTTTTAAGACATATTGTTTCAGCATGAAAAAAAAATTTAAGCAAAATGAGGCTGATATATTTTGGCCAATTATATCTTAACAGCTTTTGATTTTCCTTTCTATCCCAGTGAACCCTGGAGGATGGGCACCAGCCTCAGTGTTGAGGGCAGTGGCAAAGCGAGAGTACCCAAAGTTTCTAAAACGTTTCACTTCTTATGTTCAAGAGAAAACTGCAGGAAAACCTATTTTATTCTAGTATTAACAGGTACTGAAAATTTACCGTTTTCTTTTTTGAGCTATTCTTGACTCATGACTCTAGATAATACTTAATTGTTGTAAGTTTTTCATATTTCTGATGTTTCCCAATAAAGTATTATAAGTTTTATAGGATTTAAAAGTTACCCTTCATACTTTCTCTGCCTTTTTTTTTTCTTTTTTGGGTCACACTGGCAATGCTCAGGGGTTACTCGTGGCTCTGCACTCAGGAATTACTTCTGGCGCTGCTCAGGGGACCATATGGGATGCCGGGATTGAACATGGGCGGCCGTGTGCAAAGCAAATGCTCTACCCGCTGGACTATTGCTCCGGCCCCTCTGCCTTTTTTTTTTTTTAAGTTTGTGGGTCACACCTGGCAATATTCGGGGTTACTCTTGACTCTACACTCTGGAATTACTCCTGGCGGTGCTTGGGGAACCATATGGGATACCGGGATTGAATCCAGGTCAGCCTCATGCAAGGCAAATGTCCTCCCCACTGTGCTGTCAATCACTCCAGCTCTCTGCTATGTGTTTTAGTATCACCTTTCTTATGTAAAGAAATTTCAGCATTATAAAACAGAATCAGAGATACAGATTTCTTGTGTTTTTCCTTTCCCAGAAATTACAGCTAAATGTCTTCTGAATTCTTCCAGGTTGTTATGTGTATATACTGAGATACATATAGTTTAGGGAGGAGTTGTTTATTTATGGGGAGGAGTTTTTTTCTTTCTTTCTTTCTTTCTTTCTTTCTTTCTTTCTTTCTTTCTTTCTTTCTTTCTTTCTTTCTTTCTTTCTTTCTTTCTTTCTTTCTTTCTTTCTTTCTTTCTTTCTTTCTTTCTTTCTTTCTTTCTTTCTTTCTTTCTTTCTTTCTTTCTTTCTTTCTTTCTTTCTTTCTTTCTTTCTTTCTTTCTTTCTCTTTCTTTCTTTCTTTCTTTCTTTCTTTCTTTCTTTCTTTCTTTCTTTCTTTCTTTCTTTCCTTTCTTTCTTTCTTTCTTTCTTTCTTTCTTTCTTTCTTTCTTTCTTTCTTTCTTTCTTTCTTTCTTTCTTTCTTTCTTTCTTTCTTTCTTTCTTTCTTTCTTTCTTTCTTTCTTTTTCTTTCTTTCTTTCTTTCTTTCTTTCTTTCTTTCTTTCTTTCTTTCTTTCTTTCTTTCTTTCTTTCTTTTCTTTCTTTCTTTCTTTCTTTCTTTCTTTCTTTCTTTCTCTTTTTTTTGGGTCACACGCAGCAGTGCTCAGGGGTTTCTCCTGGCTCTGCACTCAGGAATTACTCCTGGTGGTGCTCGGGGGACCATATGGGATGCCGGGATTGAGCCCAGGCCAGCATGGACTGGCCGGCGTGCAAGGCAAACGCCCTACCCGCTGGACTATCGCTCCGGCCCCATGGGAGGAGTTTTTTGAAGTAATCATTCAAGGGCATGTGGCTTAGTAGTAGAGCACATGCATTACCTGTTTCAGATATGATGCTCTGCACTGTGCAAAAAGTACTTGGCCCTGTACTTAATGTTTTTCACCTTGATGTATGTATTTGATAATAGATCAATTATTTCATATGAATACAATAGACACATAAAACCCTTTCATTCGTTTGAATGTTATATGACATTGATGTTGCAGGATTTATTAACCAGTCGTATGTAACTGGTTTCATTTGTGGGCAGGAGCTAATAGCACAGCCAGGAGGTCATTTTCCTTGGACGCGACTAGCCTGGGTTCGATCCCTCACACCGCATACGGGCCCCCGAGCACTGCCAGTAGTAGTTTCTGAGTGCGGAGCCAGAGTAACCCTTGAGCGTCTCTGGGTTTGACCAAAAAAAATAAAACAAAAAAAAATTAATAAATTGATGGAGGTTTTTAGAGTAGTGGTCAAGGATTGCTCCTGGCTCTGCACTAAGGAATCACTCCTGGCTGGCTCAGGGCATGTCAAGAATATGGTGTCAAGAATCCTACCTGGGCTGTCTGCCTGTACAAGTGCCCTGCCCACTGTACTATTTCTCTGGCCCATGGTTATGATTACATATTTTTATTGTCAAACAGTGCTGCATTGAGCACCTTTGCACAGGGGGTTGCAGTCATATTTTTTTAAAGAAATAAAGTGATATGTTGATATTTAAAAGTATGAAAAGGTAAGTACAGTACCCCTGGGCCCCCTCTAGCATTTCTCAGCCAGCTAGTGAGAGGTGCAAGGATGTGGTGCTGCTTGCAGGGATCATTGTGCTGACGTGACATGTTTAATAACTAATAATGACGCTGTAGGCGTGCAGTGCTGCTGAGTGTCCCCCATGCCCGAGGTACCAGTGTTACTTTACCACTACCCTTAGTTCCCTTCTTACCTAACCCTGAACCCCACTTCCTTTTCAATTCTGTTGCCAGTCTAAGGGTTGGGTTACTCCTGGCAATGGTCTGGGAATCATATGTCTTCGGGACCCAGAATTGAACCTGGTCGGCAGCATATAAGGTACTGTCTCTCTGGCCCTGTACACATACATAATTCTTACTGAAGACTAAGAAGATGCAAATACCTTCTTGTGGGGTACAAATTCAGAGCTTGAGCTCCCTCTTTGTTACTGGTAGCAAATTGCCCTTTTACTTCTTTTTCTAACTTTGAAAAGATTTTTTGTACCTTTTGTTCTTTTGATGTGATGTTCCAAATGTGTACTGCTAATAATTTTACTTTTGTTTTATTTTGGGGCAATAGCTGGTAGTGCTCAGGGATCATTCTTGGTGGGCTTGGGGAACCATATGGGATGCCAGGAGTTGAACCCATGTTGGGCATGTGCAAGGCAGTGTTTTATTTGCTGTGCTCTTGCTCTGGCCCCAGTTTTGCTTTTTTTGGGTCACACCCAGCAATGCTCAGGGGTTACTCCTGGCTCTGCACTCAGGAATTACTCCTGGCGGTGCTCGGGGGACCATATGGGATGCCAAGGATCGAACCTGGGTCGGCCACGTGCAAGGCAAACACCCTACCTGCTGTGCTGTCACTCTGGTCCCCCAGTTTTACATTCTTAAAGGTGAAACTTTATAAAATACTATTTTTAATAGAGATTCTGAATTCAGAGAAGAGGAGGAATCTATTCTGGTAGCTTTAAAGCAGTTAATATGTATTATTTTAGGGGTGGATAGATGGAATCTATTCTGGTAGCTTTAAAGCAGTTAATAATGTATTATTATTAGGGGTTGGATAGATAGTATATTATAGTATATTATTGGGTTGGATAGATAGTATAGCGGGAGAGCATTCGCCTTGCATGCAACTGATCTAGGTTTGATCCTCGCCATTCCATATTGGTCGTCTGAGCACTGCCAGAAGTAATTCCTGAGTGCCGAGCCAGGAGTGACCCTGAGCATTGTTAGGTGTGACCCAAAATGCCAATAGTAATAATGATGATGATAACAATAATAATAATGTATTTCTGAAATTTTATTTGTCTTTTTTTCTCATGCAGTGACTAAAGCAAGGCTGTGTGACATTCCACGTTGGAGGAAAAAAGTGAGAAGCAAAATTGAATGCTCTGAGCTGGAACATAGGATCTGCAGCCTTGTCTGAGGCCCAGCACCTTGGCCTTGTGTACAGAGGAAAGAAATCCTGCAGTAGCCAAGACGAACACCTAACACTAGCTGTTTCCTGCTAGGTCTCCTTACTCAGTGTAGAACTAGATAAATACATGTACAATGACATGTATATGGCTAGATTTTTATTTGTTTGTTCCTAGAAGAGGAAAAAAAATTAACTTTGAATCACAACTAGAAATTGATGCTTTAATTTTTGGAAACTTTTCCAGAATTTTTAATTTACTACAGTCTGACCTAAGATCCTCCATTATTACCAGGTTTTGCACACAGAAGTTGAATGCAGTTGGGGCATATGCTTTCTGTGCGCCAAGAATCTGGGTGGTGGGTGGGGATCTTTTTCGAGGCCTACAGTCAAATCTGTGTCCAGAACTTTTTGACATTTTGCTTTGTATAATCATAGAATTCATTGCTGCTGGTCTCTATAATGATTCATATTGCTGTGTAAAGTGTCTCCAAAATAGGTCTGTCAATATCCTATGATTTTTGTCTTTTCTGTAGTCTTACTCCCATGAAGAACTTTGGTTCTGATGGAGAATGAAGAGCTATATTTCCATCGGCCCCCAACAGATTCTTATATTTTTATTGTGGTTTTTAGTTGTGACTGTGTTAACGTCCTTTTTTTTTTTTTTCAGTTTGTTGCAAACACAGTTTGTTAATTGCTAAATGGTATCTGCCAGTGTCTAAACAGAAACATCTATACAAATTTGTGAGTGATGTTTTGATAAAGTGGTCAGGATGAAATGTGCTTATATTTTCTGAAATTTATAGGAGGAGTATGTTATTCCTGTTCAAGTAGACTACTTGGTTTGATATTTGAGTCAATTTCTAACATTCGGTTAACAGCTAGTTTGGTACTACTTCTGAGTTCATTTTAAAAGTAATGTTGCAAGATAGGGAGGCACAGAAAATACTTTTCTCCATGAAGAACCCTCAGCAGTTTAGTAAAGAATTCCATGTGAGTCAAACCGAAATAATTTCCTTGGTTGCTTGTTTGTAACTTATATGTAAAATACCTATTTAGTTCCCGGCCACTGGAAAACCTTGAAGCATGGAGTTGAGGCAGGAATGGTACTCACTGAAGTAAAAATGACTGCCCGCTTCAGAATCTTCATTGTTAGAATACACAAATGTGCTTACATAAGTCAGAGGCAAGTTTTTAAGTGCTTTGCTGACATACTCATCTCTGTAGAGACACAGAAATCAGACCCATTTGTAAAGCAGAAAGTCCTATCATGTGGAACATGTCTCTGTGTGTGTGTGTGTGTGTGTGTGTGTGTGTATTTCATACATGGTAATGGTGTCTTAATGAGAAATGCAAGATGATAATTTAATGATGGGATTAGTATGACATTTAATATGCACAATCCTGGAAGTGATTTCTTGCATCAAATATAGTGGTATTTATTATTCTGTACAGAGAGAAAATACATATAAAACATATGCTTACATGCACGCAGATTTCATGCTTCATAAATCTTTTCTATTTTTTAATTTACCTTTCTCTAAATGATGTGCATGGAATATGCCTTATATAGAAAAATGCTGTTCATAATTTGACTGCGTGGAAAAGTGCCTATATGGTGGTATGCTACTAAGGCAAATAAGACAAATTATCATATCAGTTTTACTACATCACCAGTTAACATTTTATATTGTGATGTTTAAGAAAGAAAAGTTTATACCTCAAATGTGTATTTTATTTTACAATCAGCTGTGGAGTTGGGATGGGCTTGTGGGAGGGTGGGGAGGAAAGGGTTTATCTTCATACTGCTGATGGGAACCTTACAGAAATTCCATATGCCCACTCTTATCATTCTTTCCCTTTCTGCCATTTCTGGTGACTATCATGAACACAGGACAAGTAATCTTTCGTAACTAAATTGGATAACTTATTTTACAGAGGTTTGAAACGTTTACAAAGTGGTAATTCTAATTATGATTAGTTGCATTTGCACTAAATGTTGATATACTTTTTGCAAAATATTCTGTAAATAAAATGATTACACTAAAAATATTTGTATTATAAAAAAGAAAAGTATACATTTTACCTTTCAGTAACTGCACTGGTACTTCACTAGAGTTAAATTTCCAACCAGATTTTGAAATGAGTTGGGGAATATGAAGTGTTTAAAGGAGATCAAAATATGGAGAGAACGGGCCGGAGCGATAGCCCAGCGGGTAGGGCATTTGCCTTGCACGCAGCCAGCCCATGCCGGCCCGGGTTCGATCTCCGGCATCCCATATGGTCCCCGAAGCACCGCCAGGAGTAATTCCTGAATGCAGAGCCAGGAGTAACCCCTGAGCATCGCCGGGTGTGACCCAAAAAGCAAAAAAAAAAAATATGGAGAGAAGAGGTACTAGGCCTCTTGACAATAGTCACACCCTCTAGAATTATTTTCATATGATTAATTCCTACACACGGAATATACATAATTCCTATAAATATTTCCTATTTCTTTTCCCTAAGGTGCCCCCCCATGAAAGTATACATTTATTTTTAAACTATTTTTCTTGTCTATAACTGATTTTTAAAATGTATCAGTTACTTTTTTGTACTGTGACTGAAACTTGAAAAATGTTGGTGATGGGGCTTTTTGATCCCGAGCGCCTACTGCACAGGACAAGAGGCTACAGCGCTTCACTTGAAACTTAGGACTAATTATATTGTGGCGGAGGGGAATTAAAGCATCTCCTCTTTGGGATTACGACCAGGGCAGCCAGACCAGGGAAGGGACACAACTCCATTTGGGAGAGGGAAGTGCAACAACACGAAATCAGGAAAGGGAGACATCAGCTAATGTGTAAGCACCTGTTCAGCATCAGTTGCTAGTGAGAATATTTCGCTGCGCTGAGCTGGTTCTCTTGTGAATTTGTGCTGGTTATCATTAATCCTTTCAGTTTTTTGTCCATTTAAACACCTCACCAATATTTAGTCCGAGTTGTACAGACCATGTATTTGGATTATTGTCTTTGTTTATCTACAAACTCAAAACATAATCATTTTAAAGTACCTTGGGATTGTGTAGAATATATTCTATAATAGATTTATGATCCTGATAATGTTTTTTTTAAAAAATCATACAGTTGGATCTTCCATGTTACAATCACAAAATTAAAACCAGTATTTAAAAGTGGAAAAGTATTAAAATATTATGGACAAAATGTGTTTGCTTGATTGTTTTCCTTATCCCTAGGTACTGCCTTACACAATTTTTGGAATAGTTAAAAGCCTGAAAAAATTTAAACCTCATGGTTTTTCAAACTATGGTTATAACCGTATTAGGAATCGAGGTAACAGTTGCAACCTAACTTGGAAATTTGGCAGTGTGGGACCACCATATCCTGAGTGAATGTAAAAGAATTTACTGTGAGTTTGTAGTTGGGTATTTTTTGTAATGGAAGCATAATGCCAGTCATACATACTTCTTACTCCACAGCATTTGTACAGGTCATCTCATTTAATTAAATAGGTTCAGCTCAGGAAATTTTATTTTTCTTTTTGGGCCACTCCTGACAGTGCTTAGGGGTTACTCCTGACAGTGCTCAGGAGACCATATAGAATGCCAGGATCAAACCCTGGTCAGCTGCGTTCATGGCAAATGCCCTATCCCGCTGTACTATTGATCCGGCCCCAAGCTCAGAAAATTTATGCCATAGAACTAACCCTGTGATCAGAAATAAAGGCTTGCAGTCAGCTGTGTTAGGTCCTGAACATGTTTTCTAGTGATGAGACACCAGCCAAATATTTAAACACAAGCCAGGGCTGGAGCGATAGCCCAGCGGGTAGGGCATTTGCCTTGCATCCGGCTGACCCAGGTTTGATCCCCGGCATCCCATATGGTCCCCCGAGTGCCAGGGGTAATTCCTGAGTGCAGAGCCAGGAGAAACCCCTGAGCATTGCCGGATGTGACCCAAAAAAGAAACTCCTGGCAGTGCTTGGGGGACCATGTGGGATTCAGGAGTCAAACCCAGGTTCACCATGTGCAAGGCAAATGCTCCATCTACTGTGCTATAATTCTGGCCCCTCAAAGTTCTTTTAAATTCTGGTTCATCAGTTGTATTCTCAGAGAGTAGGAGATGATGTGTTGCTGTTTCAACAACCTCCCCAACTTCCATACACATGAGTGTATGGATTGGTAAGCAGTTTGACTCTGCCAAATATCATTTCTAAATGATAATCTTGTTTGTGTTCTGTGAGTTTTAACTTCATCCTTAACATCCAGAAATGTTTCTGTCCTAAGTGAATTTCTCTTCACATTCTTGAAATTATAAAGTATTCAGTATACTGAAAGGTAGTGAGGCAAAAGCCAAAGGACCAGAATTTTTCTTTCACTTGAACTTTGATCTTGCCAAGTCATTGCCATATATTTAACTTTCTCTTCTACAAAATAGCAAGTTGCCTTCCATAGCTGTTTGCAGGCAACTACAAATATGTGCTAAATAAATACTTTCTGTTGAGTGCTGGGGAAATGAGTTAAGATGAATAATGATAAGGAAAACACAGATTTAGGGGACTTAGAGCCAATCTAGGAGATAGAAGCAGTTCTGGAAAGTCTGAAGGGTGGCTCAAGTAGTTTGACTTTGTTGTAGAGCCTCTGTGGGCTCATTAGATCCTTGTTTTACATGTCAGAAAATAGTAATGAGGCCATACCAGTGTCAGATATGTGAATGGGGGAGTAACATGAGAAATTTTGGGAATTGCGTCTTCCAGTGGAGCAGCCATCACTCATGCTAATCAACTAGCACAGTAGCTGAATGGAGAGATGATGCAGAGACAAGTGCCCTAAATCACCTTGCCTTTTCCCTTCTTTTCCTTTGCCACTCTATCAGATTAACCTTATAATACCTCTTATTAAATCTGGGAGAGGGAGGGTAGGGTGCCACTCCGGTTGTGCTCAGGGGACCATATGCTGTGTCAAGATTTGAACCAGAGTTGCAGCCTCTGTGCATATTAGGAAAGTGCCTTCATCTATGTACTATCTTCCAGTCCTGTAAGATTATTTTATATGTTTCATTTGGGTACCACATAGCAGTGCTTTTGCTTAACTCCTAACTTTGCACTGAGGGATCATTCTTGGCAGGTCTCAGATCATATGGGGTGCCCAGGGTCAAACCCAGTTAAGCTGTGTGCAAGGCAAGCACCCTACCCTCTATACCTGTCTTGCCCTGTTAAATATTTAACTGTCCAAACCTAGGCTTTAGTTTGATATTGTCGTCTGATAAGATAATGGACAACCTCATGTGCCTTTGGCTTCCCCCCCAGGTACATCCCAGCCAGATAAGTTTTAGTACACTCAGCTCCCACACTTACCATCAGAGGCAGAAGTTCCCCCTTTGATCTGCATCACGCTACCTCAAGGTTCTGGTTCTGGCCTTTCACTCGAGCCTCTAAGCCCCTTCAGTTGTGTTTTCCCCCTTCCCGTTTGGGTTATGTAACTACTGTACCATTGCTGGTGGAATTAGTTGTGAAAAGCAGTTTTCAACAGCCAAGTTCCAGGCCTGTGTCAGGTCACAGGTATGAAAAGGTTGAGAAACATTGATCTAAAACACTATTAACATGTTTGCTTTTTATCAGCCTCTAACAAACCTCAAGGTGGTCCATCCTCAAGTCAGCAGATTCAGTAGAACACTTTTTGGGGGTTTTGGGTGTTTAGGGGCACTCAGGGTTTAGTCCCAGCTCTGTGCCAAGGGATCACTTCTTTCATGGGACCATGTGGGGTGCCAGGGATTGAACCTGGGTTGGCCACATGTAAGGCAAACACCCTAGCTGCTGTGCTATTGCACTTGCCCTAGAACACATGTTTGAGGCAGCAAATAGTTGTGGGGGAAACATGGAAAGAGGGAACAAATGGAGTTGAGAGACAGATTTTGGGAGGTTTTTTAACTTCAGTGAGAAGTACACAAGTGGGAACACTATGTTAACAAAAGGTCGGGATCCAGAAAAGAACATGGTCTTCCTTTCCCCAAGAGGTAAGCTTCACAAGAGATGGAGTGTGTGTGTATGTGTGTATAATCCTAAAGCAAGCACTGCTGGCCAGATTCACTGCGACAGGCATAAAAAGGGAAACAAATTACATCAACTGAACCGTGTTCTAACTAGGCTGCTTTCTTGTACCGTGTTCTTTTGAACTAGGCTGCTTTCCTAAACTCCTAACAGCCACTCGGAAAGGTCTTCGCTTTCAGTTGAAAGGATAAATGCAGAACTTTGTAAAAAGAAAACTAGTTGCAATTCTAGAAACAAGCTTATTCAACTGCCTTTTGGGGTAAGTCATGGAAGTGGGAATTAACCCAACACCTGGCGGTGGTTAAGGGCTGGTTAAGCACAGTTCTGCCTCTGTGTTTAGGAGTGACCCCTACTGGTGCTTGGGATTATATGTGGTGCTGAGGATCAAACCTGGGTGAGCTACCTGTAAGGCAAGGGTTTACCCACTGTATTAGCTCTCCAGCCCTCAGCTCTCCTTTTACAAGAGGAAACTGAAAGAAAACAATCATGGATTCCTGCCAACTGGGATGGATGTCTGGCTGCCCAGTGCCCTTAACATGTCATCCAAGTACTTTTCCACCCTTTGGAATGAAAACTAGCTTTAAGAGAGTCAGAACAGTCATTGATGACCTTTAATTAAGGTACTGAGGAAACCAGACAAGACAGTATGTTCAAAGGACCTCAGTCTGAACAGAAAGGAACACATTTACTGCTGAAGTAAAGGTGTGTGTGTGTGGGGGGGGTAAATGTTAACATGTATAATTAAATTTCTCAAGAAATACTTGTCAACTGGCAGTGTATGTACAAAACTTTTTGATGGGGTGTTGAAAGTTTGAATTGTGCTGTTGTCAAACACTTTGTCATAAACTATAAAAGAGCCTTTTCTCCAGGATCATCCCATTAAAATTGGAATCATCTAGGTGACACCAGTTTAAGGTTTAACAACTGACAGTTTTACAGTTTGAGTGAAAGCTCCAGATCTGTGAAAAGGGTGGCACAGTGAGATAGGTGTGCTCTATCTATACAGCTCTAGCTAAACTGTTCAAACAGTTTCAAAGATTTTAGAACGAGGGGCCCAGGAAGATAGCACAGAGATCACAAATGCCTTTCAAGAGAGGCTGAGCCAGATCCCTGAGCACCCCAAGGCACTGAACCTGCACTTCCAGGTTTAGTATCACCTGGAGTGGCTCCAGGCTTCAGGGTACAGCTGGGGAGACCCTCTCATCCCATTTTTGTTCCTTCATCTCAGAGAATGTATGTAGAATTCCTTCCAAGACTAGAACCTGAAGCAAGGCACAAATTTTTTCTTTCCACTGCTATAATCCTTGGAAATTACAGCACAGGCAGTGAGAAGGGCGGGAAAATCGATTCCTGGTTTATTTCCCTCATGAAGGACAGCTTGATTCTGGGTTTGCTGGGACAGCTTGACTCTGGCCTGGCACTTCTAGCAGAATGGAAACAATTGCTCCAAGGTCCTATCCCACTCGTATTGTTTACCATTTCTAATTTGTAGACGACATGGAAGCAAAGGAGTCCCACGATCAGTACAAGCTATATGATGTACCCCTTTTTTTTGGGGGATCATACCGGTGATGCTCAGGGGTTACTCCTGGCTCTTTGCTTAGGAATTATTCCTGGTGGGGCTAGGGGAACCCCGTAAGGGATGCGGGGATAGAACCCGGTTGGCCGCATGCAAGGCAAACGCCCTCCCTGCTGTGCTATCGCTCCACCTCCCCTTCGTATCTTTAATAGTTTCTTAATGCTCTCTAGCCAAGAGTCTTTGGTGCCTATGTGCTTCATATTAGCAACAGGCATAAAGGGTTTCAGAATGAAGTGACTACAAAATCCTGTTCAGTTTCTTACTCTAGTCCTCCAGCCTGGGAAGCCAATGCTGTCAAATCTTGGGGCAGGTGATAGTGGGGTGAGGATGGTAGTTCCATCCAGGTAAATATAAACCTCTTATATGGGCAATGTTGACCTGAGAGATGGTCCAAAAGTTAGTGCCATCTAACTTACATGCTGCCTTACATGCCTAACTTACATGCTGCCACCTTTGGCTGACCCTAATCTTTGATCCCCTGAGTACCACCAAACAGGAGTGATCTCTAAGGAGGCAGGAGCAAAAATCCCAAAATCCAAATAAAATAGTTCCACTTGTCTTTTTTGGTACATCAGGAGAGAAAGCAGAAACCAAAAGGTAGTAGAGCCATCAGAATGACTAAAAAGGACTTTCTCTCAGGCCATTCATTCCTTTGAAGACCATGTTGCAAACCTTTTGTGGAGTTTAGAGGTAAACAGTAAATCCAAATGACGTGCTTTCGACTTGGTTAGTCTTCTTCAAGGATCTAATTCTTACTAGCCAGCACTTGGCCTCTCCATGGGTGTTTTCCACCTACGTGCTATGTAATGTTCCAAGACTGTTCTATCATGGTACAACAGACACCTCTGATTGACATCCACAACTGCCAGAGCAGTGGCAATAGTCTTGGTCTCATTCTGGAGTCTTGGTCTCATTCCAGACAAAATCAATCTGGACACTGAAGGCTTGAGCCCTGCAACCCTGTTTCGACAAGCCTCCAGGTGACTGTCACAGCTCGAGATGGGGAACCACTGACCACACTCTGATGTTCCACTCTCTTTTTTTTTGTTTTGTTTTTTGGGTCACACCCGGCAATGCTCAGAGGTTTCTCCCGGCTCTGCACTCAGGAATCATTCCTGGCGGTGCTCAGGGAACCATATGGGATGCCGGGATCGAACCCAGGCCGCATGGGCCGGCGCGTGCAAGGCAAACGCCCTACCCGCTGGGCTATCGTTCCAGCCCCTGTTCCACTCTCTAACTCCAGCTGCCAGCACAAAAACTCTCCTACAGGCCTTAGAGACAGATATTTCTCACCAAAATGCTTCCCTCTCGGCCACTCTCCAAATTACTAGAGGGTAAAGAAAACAACATATTCCAGGTACAACAAAATTAAAAATGTTAAAACCTAGTTGTAAACTGGGTTATTTGTTTCTCTTGGCTGCCAGTATAGACATTATTTTTACCAACTGGAAAAAGTTAGAAATTCAAATGTTAATCAGAAAAGAATAGTTTGAAATTTCTTCACCCTTTAACAGAGAATTTATATTCATGCTTTTCTGTAGTCTCCTTTTGAGCTCAGACCCTTTAAGTCTGTGTTCTCTCAGGTTTAATTCTCTCCTCTCTAAACTGTGTAAGTCCAGTTCTGCCACACATATCTCACTGCCCACTGAATTACCCAAACAAACACACTGCAAACCCTTCACTGCCATTTGATTGGCTGCTCCCCTCTGGAGTGGCTGATCGCACAAACACTCAACCATTAGACTGATTCTCTCCTAGCTTTTAACTTATGTGACACTGTCTCTTCACCGTGACGCCGTTTCTTAAATACATGTGTACTTACACATAAATGGAAGATAGTTCTCAGAGGCCAACTGCACCTCTACCAAACTGTCTCTCCAATTCTGTGGATACTGTTAAAGACAATTCCATAGTTGGTTTTGACTGCTCAACCTTTATTCTACTAAACTAATCCTCATACCCGCTCTCCACCCCCCAATATTCAAAAAAGTAACTCTGGGCTGGAGAGATTGTACATCAGTTATGGTGCTTGCCTTGAACACAGCCAGTCCAGGCTCAATCCCCACCACTCCATGTGGCCCACTGAGCCCTGCCAGGAGTGATCCCTGAGCACTGACAGATATGGCCCCAAACAAAAAACACTAGTGAGTTGAGATGATAATTCTAAGCTAATCAAACTCTCTGAGGTACGCGGATGACAACTTTAAGTATATCAACACTGGCTCATTCGTGCTAGAGCTGGGAGTGAAGGGAATATTGTGGAGATGCGAATCTGTCATAGGATGCCTTGCCCGAATGAATGTTTCCCACTCTGGCTAGTCTTGACAAGTTTCTAGCCCTCAGGCCCAGAGCTAATCCAAATTTTATAAGGAAAAAAAGGTTATTGTTCACACTTAATCAGTATTAACTTCCTTTTCATAATTTACTAGAACTGGAAATAAAAGTAACAAATGTATACAATTTAGTAATTGTACAAAACATTGATTTAGCAAGTTACAGTCACCAAAGTGAACACTCAACATACTATTTTTCACTGCCATTTCCATTGAAAGTTCAGATAAATAAGTCACTGGCTGAGAAGTCACAATAGAGGCCATTTAACTTTACATATAACAGAGAAAGTCACTCTTCCACAGTACTGCTGCAGATACAATCACTCAGAGGCTCCATGCTGCCAGGGCAGGACTGGAATGGTTTTCAGAGGCCATCTTCTACTTGAGACATTAGTTCTCCAAGACTTGAAGCATCAGATGTAATACAAAATAAGGATTCTTTATACAAAACGTGTACACAAAAAAAAAAAAGAAAAGAAAAGAAGATTCAACAGCTCTGCTGACCCCTGAGGAAGCTTTAAGCTTTTATGGGTCCATCAAAGAGCCCTGTGTACTTGGTTCATTCACCAACCTCCTGGCCACAGGAACAAGGCACATTCCTTCAGGGCCATTCACGTGGCACCTTCCCTGGCTCTGTACGCTGACCTTCCCTTTCACTAGGCTCAACTAGCAAGCCAGGGTCTCATGTTAAAGAACACTAGCTTCTCTGGTCCAAGCTTCAAGTGTTACTTCAGTCAGTATACAAGCTGGGTTTTTTTTTCTTGAACACTTTCAATAAATTCCAAGCATAGGAAGCTTTATTACAACATATACAGATTTAATACAGCTCTTTACAAAAAAAAAATCTAGATTTTTTTCAGCAAAGTGTCCTTTAAGAACTCAAAGTTGGCTTACAGAAATGGCATTTACCTTTACCACCTGTGTTTTCCACTCTTATTTTGAGATTACAGACCTGTATGTTCATTTTCAATAATCACCTTTGTCTACATGTCAGTAAATACTCTTCCATCTTTAATAAAGAGCACAAAAACTTGTCTCTTAAAGCCCTTATGCTGAAAAAATATTACAGGTGAATCAAACATTTATATTTAGGACACGAGGCCTCTCTGAAGAAAGAGGCTACAGTTATAAGCGCAGTGATTTGTTTTCTTGATAGAGAACTATTTCACGCTGCTCTACACATTATTTTGTAGTCTGGGAAGATGAATAATTCTTCCCATGAAGAAAACAGGTCCCCTTGTAAAAGGTAATTGTTGGCTACCCCCCAAAAGAAATAAAAATAGACCAGCACCAAATGAAGTATTAGTTTACATAAAAAAAAGAAAAATAAGATTAGCTCTTATTTTTTCAAGTTCTACAACCCAGACTTAGACTTAATAAATTAATTGTGAAATCAGCAGTTCTGGCAGCAATGGTGTGTTTGAAAATGCATTTTCCACCTGGCGGTGGGTCTGGAAGGACACACAAACTCACGTTGATCACCATAAACCCCACTTTCATTATAAGAAAAATTCATCAAAAAGCGTGTTTTTTTTTTCCAGCTTGTAATACCTTTCAGAAGTGAGTTGTGGATTACCATCTGTGATGATTTAAAGTGTAATATTAACGCTGAGATGTCTCCATGAGCACAGCCCGTGAAGCACCACACTGTGCTCAGATCTGGGTGACTGGCATTTGGAAAGGGACTCGGCCCCTCTCCGAGAGCCACCCAAGTGGGCATCACAGCGATTGTGTCTACTCATCCTCAACAAGACTGTGCATTGAGTTTTTAATTCACAGATTTTATGTTAGTCCTTCTAACCCAATGCCCACGGTGCAGTTCCGAAGTCAGGTTATTCAAGATGCCTTCTTAGTGCAGGTTCCTTGGAGGTCTTGTAAATTTATCTTTGACCTAAGGCATAAAAGACAAAGTAAGGACATACACTACCAGGAAAGTGAAGTTTAAATAAGTCTTAATGCAGCCAAGTAGCAAGCTTCTATGGTGCAGCAAGCACAGAGAAACACATTTTCTTTCCATCTTACCTGTTGTGAATCATGTGACTTTTGACAAGATGTCCTGCTGCCAACGCTGCCATTAGTGACAGCTCCCCAGCCATGACGGTGCCGCACACAATTCCGGGCAAGCTGCCGGGCATTTTCCCCAGGGTTGTCCTGGCAAGCTCCCTGGACACCCAACATCTATAGGCAGAAGAGAGTACAGCAGGGATCACCCTTACATCCATGCAACAATGTCATACTCCAAGAAGAGCAATTTCAAAGGCTTGGGAACAGAATGAGGCTTTCTTGAAAGCACAAAGATCAGAGCACCCATGCTGAAAATGAAGTCCCAGTTAACCTACTAGCCCCCTCTAAAGTGCCAGGGCCTTTGCTCTGTCACCTTTCCTAACTCCTAAGCGTAGGTAAGAAGAATGTATCGACACACTGGATGAGGTGGCAGAGGAACAAGAGGAAGCAAACAAGCTAGTCCAGAGATGAGCTGTGCATGGAGTGTGATGGAAACAGACTTCCAGTGCCCCTACCTGCAGACAGGCTTGCTGAGGGAGCAGGTTGGTTCCGCCCCAACGGTGCCTATCTCTATGGACGGCATGGTGCAGCTGATGTACAAATCTTCATTTGTAGGGCCACTCGCCTCCATTAAGGTAATGCAGTTGGAACTACCGGACGTTTTGTGCTGCGTCCTGAGGGGAAGAAAGGAACACAATAGCAAAGACATGTCCCTGGCTGAAAATAACTTAGAAAGAGGAGGGAGCAGCGAGGTGCCCACCTGCCCGCAGGCAATGTAGATGGCAGTTACAATGTTGGCAGCATGTGCGTTGTAGCCTCCGATGCTCCCTGCCATGGCGAGCCCACCAGATTCTTATTGATGTTCACCTCAACCAGAGCTGCAGTGGTAGTCTTTAACACCTACAAACAGAGTTGTGCACAGCTTACAGCTTCACTGACATCAGCCTTTCAGAGCCCTCCAGAAAACAAGCAGGTTTCTACACTGTGGCCCTTGCCCTTAGTAATACAATAAAGGTGCCTGAATGCTACACACACTCCAAAAGCCACCTTTTGTGTAAAATATGACCTGTTTATCAAACTTTATTTATGTCTTTTTTTGTTTTGGGGTTTTTTGGTTTTTTTTTTTTTCCTTTTTGGGCCACACCCAGCGATGCTCAGGGGTTACACCTGCCTCTGCACTCAGTAATGACTCCTGGAAGTGCATGGGGGACCATATGGGATGCTGGGGATGGAACCCAGGTCAGCCACATGCAAGGCAAACACCCTACCCGCTTTGCTATTGCTCCAGCCCCTAAACTTTATTTAGAATCTTAAAACTCCTTCCCATAAAACTGTATTCTGAAAAACTTTGTAAATCACGGTATTTTAATAAAAAAAAAAAAAACTCCTTCCCACAGAAGCACCACCCCAAAAAAATAATAAACTAAACCTCCTTCCCCAGTATATGATCCCATTAAAAATGAACATTACGAAATAATCATTAAATCACTCACTTCTCTGACAACTTTGGCAGGAATGAGAGCTTCACAAACAACAGATTTTCCTCTCCCCTCTATCCAGTTTACAGCAGCAGGTTTCTTGTCGGTACAATAGTTACCACTGACTGCTAAAACTTGCATTTCAGGGAAATACTCATGAAGTTTCAAAAGTGCTTTCTCTGTACCCTGTGAATGATAACAAAATTACATTGTAATGCAAATATTTATATATCAGAAGGCTTTATCTGTATCTAATTATTAGTATACTTCTAAAGCATAGTTCAAAATATATCCAGTCTATTTTCAAGAAACTGACACAAAAGTACCAGCTATTTGATTACCCATCAAAAGGGCTGCTCTCTTTGGATAGATTCCTGTTTCTTCAGAATAGGTTATTTGTAGCTGCTACACAGGCTACAGTGGAGATTATGAGTAAGCATTCAGTGATGAGGGACTGGAGATATAGTGCAGGGGTTTAGGTATTTGCCTTATAAGTGGCCACCCCAATTCAATCCCTGGCACTGCATGTGGTCCCTGAGCATCACCAGGAGTAAACCCTGAAACTGACACCCTTTTACCACCAGTCCCCTCTTCACACCCCAAACCCTGCCTGGTTTTCCTCCTCCGGCATCCTCATTCCTATAATCCAGAGCTAGAAGTCTGACTTATTGATAATTTTGTTATGCTTTTGGGCCACATGCAGTGATGTGCAGGGGGACCACATAAGATGCTATGATCAATGTGGGTCAGTAGCATGCAAGGCCAATACCCTACCCACTGTGCTATCGCTTCAGCCTTGATGTACTGGAGTTATTTTTTCAGTCACAGACCTCTTTCAGACTAGTCCTTACAAATAGAAAACCACAAAATAAACTTTGCTAGTCCAATTAATGTTGACATTTTATATATGTGTCACACACACAAAAAAATACAATGAAAGGCAAATGGACTACATATACAGACTATTATTTGAGCTTTTAAAGTCTCTCAACTCAGCTTTTAAGGTTTACAGGACACAATTTTAAAGTGATAACTCCAAGATTCTTCCTAGTCTTCAGACTAAACTAAATAACACCAGGTCTAAACTAAATGCATCAAGCAGAAAATGTCATCAACAAATGCCTGACTTATGTATCACTGTATCACTGTCTTCCCGTCCATCATCAATTTGCTCGAGCGGGCCCCAGTAACATCTCCATATGTCCTGTCTCATGCTAGTAGAGCCCAAGGCATCTACTTGCTCCAGGAACATAAAGAGCCTCAGTCCATTCCTTAATGAGTCTATAATTGTTACTGGTATTTGGCATATATATCAAATACAACACGGGTAGCTTGCCAGGCTATGTATTATGTAACATGACTGACTTATGTAACATGACTTAAACAAATCAATATTTACTTTCAATAAGACATCTTTCAATGAATTCCTAATGAAGTCATTATATGTATGGTACAAAATTCAAAAGTGCAGAAGAGGACAAAGCCTGAGCTCCCCCTCCTGAGACAAGCTCGAGCATGCATTCTCACACGGGAGAGCCAGGCCCACCTTGGAGATCATGTTCATGCCCATGGCATCACCAGACCTGGACTGGAAGCGGATATAAAGGTTGCGCCCTGCCACACTCATATGAAGTTTCTGTAGACGTGCAAATCTAAAAACAAAAGCAGGGAAGATTTTAAGATAGAAGTCATTTTAAAATACACTTAGCTCATTTAATATAAAAGACATGGAGAACATGTACTAAATGTATTCTCTTTATACACTGCATTAGAATACTATTTCAACTGTCATTCCTGTTTTTTCTCTTTTGCCAGGAAGGAACAGGGGCAGTGCTGGGGCCTACCAGCACTTTAGTCAAGCAGCCCACTACACTATGGTTGGTTACATCCAGTGGTGCTTGGGTAGTTATGTGTCGTTGGGGGTCAAACTCAGGGCCCTTTAGCCCTTTGACCCATTTCCCTGGCTCCTGTTATTCTGATTTTCTCTAAGGTAGAGTTGAATTTAGAAGTTCAAATGAAAATTAGCATAAGTTTTAACTATCCTGGGCTTATCATTTGTAGTGATTCCATTTCTTCATAAATTTAATTTTCTTCATTCAAATTAAGTCTACTATATTAATATTAATTTCTCTTCTGCTTGGAAAATCTTTTTTGTAAGTCAGTGACCCTGCCCTATAGCAATTCTAACCTAGAGGCCTTCAAAGGCCAAGCAGCAATCTAATTAAATCTGTATTTTTATGTCATGATCAGCAGGCAAATGTGTAGAGCTATATGTGGTGACCACCGCAGATGGCATTGATTCTGAAGTTAACCCCCACATACCTGCTGGTGCTGTCAAATGCCTCCTTTATCACTGCGAACCCTTCAGGGGTCTCAAGCCAAGCCTTCACTTCTGCAGAGTCGCAAGCACGCCGGAAGACGCACCACAGGGCCACGAGTCATTCCATCTGCAAGGACTCGGCTGCTAGCACCTCCACCAAGCTATTCAGAAAATGTTATACAAGCATTAATCTTATTAATCCCAGAAATGTTTCCACTTGCTCCAAAAGTTGTCCTTGATTATTCCCCAAAATTCTCATTGCCCGGAATATATCTTTAAAAAAGGCAAACATATGAATGCTAACTTACACATATAGCTCTGCAGCCTCTGTTAGTGCTGGCCACAAGACAACCTTCTGTTGTTGCCATTGGAACCTGAAATTCTTTTCCATCCAGGAACAGAGGTCCTGCGACTCCTACAGGGATGGGCATATACCCAATAACATTCTCACAGCAAGCACCCATCACCTGAAAGGTAACGTCAGGCACCCAGTGAAAATCCACATTGAAAATAAACAGCTCTCTTCAAACAGCTTCCTTCAAAATTAAGCCTCTAGCATATTTCAATGTTATTGTATTTTTTTAGATATTTTAAAATAAAAAATTTTGTTTGATCTCTGGCATAGCACCCGCCCTCCAAAATGTCTTTAAATGCGCTAAAGGAAACTAAGAAAATAAAAGAGAGAGTAAATCTTTAAAAAGTATTTAAAAGACAAAATAGTTACAGCAGGTAAGGTGTTTGCCTTCTACATGGTCGACCTGGGTTCAATCCCCAGCATCCCATATAGCCCCATGAGCACCACTAGAGAGTAATTCCTGAGTGCAGAGCTAGAAATAACTTGAGCATTGTCAGCTGTGACCCAAAATGGGGAAGAAAAAAAAAAAACTGGGCAGAGAGATAGTCACAATAAATGAAAGGAAACCTACCTTCAAGTTTTTTTCTAAGATTTTGGGTCACATCCAGAGATGTTCAGGGATCACCCCTGAATCTGTACTCAGAAATTACTCCTGGTGGTGCTTGGGGAGCAACACAGGATGGCAGAGACTGAACCCGGGTAAGCATCATGCAAGGCAAGAGCCCTACCCACTATCCCATCTCTCCAGCCTATGAATTCTAAGATCTGTATATAAACAATATTCAAAAGTAAAATAATTTTTTTTTTTTTTTGCTTTTTTGGGTCACCCCCGGCAATGCTCAGGGGTTTCTCCTGGCTCTGCAATAAGGAATAACTCCTGGCGGTAACCTGGGGACCATATGGGATGCCGGGATCGAACCCGCACCAGCATGGGGCGGCCGTGTGCAAGGCAAATGCCCTACCCACTGGACTATCGCTCTGGCCCCTCAAAAGTATAATAATTTTTAAAGGATGTGTTTTATAAAACATGTATAGAACAACTAAAATATACTAAAACATAAATAGTAAATCTGCAAGACTGAAAAGCTACAAATTAAACATTCTCCCAATCAAGACAATAACTTACCAAGGAGTAATTATAGTTCCTGTAAGGCAGATACTGCAGCGAAGAAGGCTCTGAAAGTTTCTGTGAAAGCATCTGTCTGCGAATAGATACACCTCGCTCATGGGTTTCCATCAGAGTTTCCAATTTATAAGCAGGAATATGCTTAGCATTGACTAATTGAATGACTTCAGCATCAGTGAGGAATTTTGCACCTTGCTAAAGAAATATACAGAAATGGAAGGAAATTCAGGGTGGGCAGTGACAAAAGATGCAAAGTACCATAAATTTTACTGTTCAGTTATTGATTCAACACCGTGTTTCAAACAATGCTGTCCTAAAGCTAAAACAAAGTATTAAAGAGTAACACTAAAAGGACCAGAGTTCAAAAGATAAGTAGATATAAGGCAAATCCATTGTTAAAATTCTGAAACTAAACATTCAGATCAAAACTTCAAATTTTGCAAGTGAAGTCCACAGGAAGACTCAGAATTAAGAGTCTGATGCTCAAATCACAAATTCCACTAACCCTGTAATACAGCAAAGCAAGTACAGGTACATTTGAACAGAAATGTGGTAAAGTGACAAAAACAAACACAATTCTATACTCATTCGTGTAAGCATATAAAGGATGACTCAGCTTAAGATTAGACAGAATACGGTATTGACCCTCAGCATATGTTTATACAGACCTAATTCAAATCTCAAAAAGTGTTTTTCTCATGAACTTCAGTTTACTTAAAAGACAAACATTGGGACAGAAGTTCAATGTTGGGCAGTTCAGTCTCTGACACTGCCTGGCCCCCAAGTACACACACCTAATTAAAAAAAAACACATAAAGCCACAACTTTCCTTATCTCGGGATCTCAATTCTGTGCTCAAACTCTGTTAGGGGTCAGAAAGAGAGAGAGAGAGAGAGAGAGAGAGAGAGAGAGAGAGAGAGAGAAAGAGAAAGAGAGAGAGAGAGAGAGAGAGAGAGAGCAAAAGATGAAGGTCTTATCTAACATGTGGCTGTGGCTCCCCACATTCAAACCCAGCACCACAAAAAGTCCCCTGAGCACAAAGCCAGGTGTGGCCTCAAAAATCTAAAACCAAATAAATAAAAACCCCTTTCTAGACATCTGAGAACACAGTTGTCCATGTCTATGATTAAAAAAAAAAAGCACTAACAGAAAGGACAGACCTGAGTGACTGTGACTACCATCTTCTAATGGACTGATTACCTGTAGGAAATTACTTAAGTCTTGGCCTTCTTATGAAAAAAATGGAGATGATTTCACCTACCTCAGTTGCACGGCATAAAAGATACCAGTAGACATAAACCATGCAGATTTTTGTAAATACTGAGTAGGTATGAAGTCCTTCCTTAAGTTAAAAAGAAGAAAAAGCTCCCTTTCTTTAAAAACCAAACAAACAAAAAGGACACCAGACTTGGGGCCCAGAAGCTAGCTCAAAGGGCTGGAGTGAATGAATGCTCTGCATACTGAAGTTCAGGTTTGATCACACATGGTCCCAGAGCACCAACCTGAGCAATGACCCAGAATTAAAAAAAAATGGGGAAAAAAAAAAAGCTATCCTGGGGCCGGAGCGATAGTCCAGTGGGTAGGGCATTTGCACTGCACGTGGCCCCAGGCCAGGTTCGATCGCCAGCATCCCATATGGTCCCCCGAGCACCGCCAGGAGTGATTCCTGAGTGCAGAGCCAAGAGTAGCCCGGGGTGTAACCCAAAAAACAAAAAATCAGATAAAAAAGCTATCCTGCTGATGTTTATTTCACCTCTTCTCACCTCTGCATTCTCAAGTATCTGCAGACACTCCTCATTAGGCCGTGGTTCTGCTGGGAGCTCAATTTCCGGCTCCTGTGTCTCTGGTTCCAGGGAGGTGTCAAGTGGGGGGTTACCAACCACAAATGTAGCCTTGCTGGAGGTGTCAGTTTCAGCCAATAAGGGTTTTATAACCTCAACTGTTCAGGAGATCAAAGAAAATCTTATCAGATTGAATGTTAAGTTTTAAAACAAACTCAACTTTGTGACATTAGAAGCACTAGAAGATTGGGAAAACTGAGAACAAGAAATCACCTTTTCTTTCATTGTTTGTTCTGGTATCCTCCATTGTGTGGAACTTCTGGCTATTTCTCACTAGTATAGGTTCACGTCTACAACAATTTTCTGGAACTCTCTTCTGGGTCACTACTGGAGACGTGATAGGGTTTTTAATGAAAGTGTAGACTCTGTCTCTGCTTGCTCAAAAAGATGTACTTGACAGCCAGAAGGAGAGCTAAACTTAGAGTAATAACTTGTTCAATATCCATGCTGATCATTCTAAATAAAAGAAAGCAAATTATTATTCTACACCATGAAAGGTACAATACACATCTAACATAAAAAGAGCACTGTGCGCTGACACAACAAAGCACACCTCGAGTCACTTACTTGGAGAGATAAAACTGCCAGAGGGAAACACTGGGTTCAATTCTTTTGGACACATTTTCATCCAATCCTAGAGAAACCTTAGAATTTTCTGCAGTACTATTTTGAGGAGAAGGATCAGCTATCCAGCGACTGTGAGCATGAACAAGAACCAGACCTAGAGACTGAAACAAAAAATTAAAAACTTACATATTCCCTGCATATCCATAGAACTAAACTTCTCTCCCTTAGGAAGTGGCTCATCAGACAGTGAGTGATCCTGGGAGCTCTGATGTGTGTGATTTCCAGCTGTTTAACAGCCAGGTGCTTATAAGCCATGACCCATGGCAAGAACCATAATTAAACAAGATACAGAAGTGCAACATCAGGAAGCATGATTACTGGTGAATATGGCAGCAGCCACCGTGAGCCAACCTCGGAAAGAACCACAGCCCCAGATATCACAGCAACGCTAACAACAATGAAGGGGAAGGGAAGGAAAAGGAACTTAAAAGTATATTTAAGAGAAAAAGAAACCAAGCCCCAAGGTCACTATGTGACCTATTGAAAGCAGGGATGCCACTGGCCCACTGAAAACATTGCAAAGAGAGACAAATGGGAGGCACAGAAAAAAAATGTTAAGTGAGAGAAAAAAATAGAGAAGTCTTAAAGAAATGAAGAAGAAAATAAGGAGTAGATAAAAGGAATACCAATGAGTCCAATATTGTAGAAGATAGGGGGGAAGGAGAAAAAACCCAAAGACAGAAAGGCAGATTTTAAAAATGGACTGAGAATATTGAAGAAAAAGTGTAATTACCATGATCATCTTAACCCTCTGAGTAACAGGATTTGGTTTATTTTCTTCTTCTTCTAAAACTCTGGCAAAATGGCTAAGCTGCCAGATTGGCCGACCTTCACGGCTTTCCGAGAGAGCTACAAAGTAAAAGTCAACATTACCTTTGGAGATATTACTTTCTTTTTAGGTGAAGAGATGTTTGGAGAAACACTGAAAACTGCTCTTACCTCTAAAACCAGGGACACACAAGCTGGGAAGAAAGTCATGAACACAAAGTAGTTGGCAAGAACTGACATGCAGCCAAAGCAACACATAATCTCCAGTTGACGCACTCCTGGGAAGAAAAAAAAATAAGTACATGCATTTTTTTTTGATGCCGCATACACTGGATTTTCTATAGGTGAAAGACACAAAACTGTCAGTATAGCAAGCTCTTTACCATCTTCAAGGAGAAAAATTGAGACCTCAAAAGTGACCCCAAGTGCAGAGGACAGCAGGAACAGGTCCACAAGGATACAGACCCACCTCTGCTGAGATCTTTAACATCACAGCAGGTGCCGTGCTAGAGTTCAATATGCTATTTACCACATGGCAGCATTGTGTGGCTATCAAGGTCGAGCTACTCTAATACCCTCCCATCAGTGTGACTCATTGCTACACAATTTGCTTATGGACCATGGGCCTGTTTTGTTTTTATGCCCACTGCCTGTCTTGGGGTCACATCTAGCAAGTTCCAGACTTACTCCTAGCTCTGCTAAGGGATCACTCCCTGGCAATGCAGAGGACCACATGTGGTGCTGGGTTTCAAACATGGGCTGGCTACATGCAAGGCAAGTTCCCTACCCTTGGTGCTTTCTGTCTGCCCCGTTGCCCTACACAGCCCCCAGATTTTAATTAAAGTGAAACATACCACCACCAGCTACATTTTCCCATTTCCTAATATAAAATTATAATAAATACTTCATATCAATTACTGAAGTAATTTCAATACAAATTTTCTATTGATGGTCTTATCATTTTTCAATTTATTCCTTTGGAAATAAATGATGTGCAAAAAGCAATTCAAAGGGCCAGAGAGACAGTACAGCAGGTAGGACATCTGCCTTGCATGTGGCCAACCCAGGTTCAAATTCTACTCTAACAACCAATATGGCCCCAGAGCACAGCCAGGAGTAATTCATGAGTGCATTGCCAGGAGTAACGCCTGAGCATTGATGGGTGTGAACCCCCCACCCAGAAAAAAAAAAGCAATTCAAAATTAACAAATATTGAGTATGTAGTGTGTAAAGTATCATTCAGTAATCTCAAGCATACTTAACAAAATGATGGAACTTTAAGGAGTCAGGGGAGATAATTCAGCAATACAGCACTTGCCTTGTATGAACTGAGTTCAGTCCCCAGCACCAATACATACAAGCACACACACACAAAATGCTTTGAGATAAGTGATTCCCTTTCCTGTCAAAACCTAACTAGAACACATTTGACTAAATGACAAAGCATAGCATAAATGACATTTAAAAAAAAATTCTACAGCATTTATCCTCAAATGTGCACAGTCAAGAGAAGAAATGACAATAGACAGTCTGAAGGCCAGAAAGACGCCTCAATGGGCTCAGCATGTGCTCTGCCATCCAGAGTCCCGGGTTCCTGGATTCCGAAAGCCTCAGCACCTAGCTGAGTAATTCCCAAGCACTATGCCATGAACAAATAAATACTAAAAACAAATGAAAACACCATATGAACAACCTATGTTTTAAATACTACCAAATAGCTACCCATGTCGTATTTGATATGCCAGATACCAGTAACAATTATAGGCCTCATTCCCATGACCTGATGGAATGGTTTGAGGCTCTTTATGTTCCTGGAGCAAGCGGGTGCCCTTGGGCTCTACTAGCGTGAGACAGGACATATGGAGATGTTACTGGTGCCCGCTCGAGCAAATCGACGATTAACGGAAGACAGTGATACAGTGATACCAAATATCTATCCAAACCATACTCACTGAACAGTTTAACTACTTGACCATGTACTGGTGTTTACTCTGTAAAACAGTTATTCCTGTTCTTGCCATGTCCTCCAGGCATTCCCCTTCTTTATTCTCTAACAGTCTCTCCACAGCACAAAGAGATAGCACTAATCTTTGCACTACCAAGAAGACATTTTTCCTGCTCTTACAGGATGCCTCAAGGTCCTTGTAAACATGCCTTCAGCCTGAGGGCCAGAGGAGAGAGCACAAGGGCTAGCACATGCCTTTGAGGCCCAGCTATCAATGATGGCTTGATAGCACAAAACTCCCAGGAAGCACCACTGGGCCAATCGCTGTGGTGCATACCCTGCAGCCACTTCGCCCCCCAAAAGGAATTTTATCCTAAACCAAACCTTAACTGGAATATTTCTGTACAACTATAAATGTCTCCTACATGGCTTCTCCAATGATACATCTAGTAATTTCCATCCCCTAGCATGGCAAAACACATAATGCTGCTGGCTTTCCAGTGACTTCAGAGTCCTGGGTTTCCAGACCCACCACTAAACCCAGCTACTCCTATAAGCTCTTTGGCCTTAAAAACAAAAATCACAGCTATGATTTTACTTGATCAAAACATTTTTCTTGACTGCGGTGGTGGTTACATATGTTTTTTTTTCTTTTGTCAAAACTCATAAAGTTGTGTACAAGGAGTACTTTATAGCATGTAACATTTTTAAAAATCTTACCAAGCTCTGGGGAGTTGGCTTAAAGGGTGAAACACAGGTTCTGCATGCAGGAAGGAAGCCTGGGTTTATCCTTGGCACCAAATGATTTCCCCAAGCACTACTGGTAGTAACTTCCCCCACATATCCCCCGCAAAAGAACTCTGCCTAATAAAATTGTTGCTGACTGATAAATCCAAATAATTTACCCTTGAAAAGTTAGAATATTGGGGGCTAGGAGCGATAGCCCAGCGGGTAGGGCGTTTGCCTTGCAAGTGGCCGGCCCATGTGGGCCCAGGTTCGATCCCCGGCATCCCATATGGTCCCCCGAGCACCGCCAGGAGTGATTCCTGAGTGCAGAGCCAGGAGAAACCCCTGAGCATTGCCAGGTGTGACCCCCAAAAAAAAAAAAAAAAAAAGTTAGAATATACATATTAAATATGCTACGTAGTGAAGAGACTGCAACGATTACGGACATGCAACAATTCTCTGAAAATTTTGATAATTTCCCTCTGAAAGAATAAAACTCCTTACTGGGAGTACTTGGGCATCAGGAAATAAATCAGAACGAGTAGTTAACTAACTGTGGTCTTATGAGAAAGCTGTAAAATATAATCCTAATGATTAGGAAACCCCAATGACAGCTTATGTATCCATTTGGGAAAATTTCCATACCAGGGATAATTTTTATCCTATATAATGGAATCCTATGTTTGATATATACCATCTAATCCTCTACTCTAAAGATGAAGAAACCTATGTGCTGGGTAATGTTGGGTACTGACTAACAAAATATACAGTCTGATGAAATCTTCACAACCATATTAACTAAAATAATCTACCTTACATCCTTCCAACTCCTGACTCTTATTCTGTCTTCTATATGACAATCAACACAAGAAACCAAGTCACTAATTCAGTATAGGTAAAAGCAGGGCTAGATGATGCATGCCATCTAGCCCTGCTTTTGGAGGCTGGCTTGGAACACAAGCTTGGTTTAAAAACAATAAAAACAACCGAAGAACAAACAACACAAAATCCTGGAATGAGTATGGAGAGAGAAGAAAGTGGTAAGAAAATCGGTAATCAACTACTGATTTTCCACTAAAGCAGATGGATATAAAGTGGGATGCTCACAGCCAATCAAGAGTTTAAAGAATAATGCCAGAGAGTAATAAGACCTTAAAGAAATGGGAATTTAAGAATACCCAATTCAATCTAAATTTTTTTTTCTATCTACCAAACTGACTTTAAATATATTTAAAAATGCTCACAAAAAAAAAAAAAATGCTCACAAACCTGATATGGTACCAACTCCAATCACAAGACATTCTACTAGAGCATCAAGGGTGAATGTGGGACCTAAAATTGCCATTCCACGAGCAATATTTTCCCCTTACTTCATCCTAAAACAGACCAAACATAAGGTACAAAACCAAAAATGTTAATAGTAAATATCTAATTTACTACATAAGGAACAAAATATATAATATACTAAGATTAACGAGTCTCCAGATACAAATTAAAGTGTACATATACAAGTGTGTATATACACACACATATTTATATATTGCATATAACCATATATATACACACATATTTATATTATATATGCATGCATGCATACATATTTTTTTTCTTTTTTGGGTCACGCCCGGCAATGCTCAGGGGTTACTCCTGGCTTTGCACTCAGGAATTACTCCTGGCGGTGCTCGGGGGTCCATATGGGATGCCAGGGATCGAGACCTGGGCCAGCACAGGCCGGGCACATCTAGTGCAAACGGCCTTACCTGCTGAACTATTGTATCTATCTATATTTTTATATATTTATATAAATATATATAAATTTACACACACACTTCCCATAATTTGCATCTGGAGGCTCATTAATCTTACGTAAATATAAAATATGCCTGCTTTCTCTGTCCACTGAGTGAGATATTTCTAGGAGGATTCCTTTAAAATGGTGCCTTAATTCCTGTCATTTAAAATGCACATTTACTATCCTGAAACAATTTGTATTTTTATAAATTGTCACTACTGATAGAAGTACTTGGGAGTGAATTTTTGGAGACCAGATAGCACTATGAAATCTAAATCATATATTCCTATCAACATACTCAAATGGCAATAAATACTCATTTAATATACAATCAGAGATACATGCAATTTTATATTTAGATACTCTGATGCAAGGCTATTAGAAATGTTATGCTCCTTTAATTAACTAATGAATATCAAAATAAAATTTTATGACAAATAAGGCTGGCGATTATTCAAGTTCTGAAATATCTCTACCTGAGTCTCTTCTACTATCTTATGTGCTTCACTAGGTAGATGACACTGTTATTTATCTGAAAGTCATTATTGCCTTAATTTCTAAAATCTTCAAAAAGGAAAATGGCACTATTCCAATTTACAGATACTGAATTATACTTGAGTTAAGACAAAGGGAACCACTCTCACAACACCTAGGAAAACACAGTCATAGCACATAACAAGCTTAAAATTGTGGGCAACTCCTTAATGTTAGCTATAAGAAAGCCTAACCTTCCTGTTGTAATACCAATATTATTCCTTTCTTATAGGAACAAATTACCTGTGAGTTGGAACTAAGAGCAAACTTTGCTAGTGCACTTGCTCTGGAAAGGTCAATCAAAAGCAGGAAAAAGGGTAAAGCTTCACTGGTAGGGGAGAAAAAAGGATTAGTAGGTACATTAAACAAAGGAAAAAATAAAATTTTCTTTCTATAACAGAACATTTCCCTCATGCAATATACAATCCACTAATATTTGAACCTTCGCTAATATTTGAATTTCTTTAGTGAACCAAAAGGTAGATTCTACTATAATTTATTACCCTTAATGATAAATATTATTTGCTCAAAATTTTAATGTTAAAATATATCTAAAAAGGGGCCAGAGCGACAGTCCAGCAGGTAGGGCGTTTGCCTTGCATGCGGCCGACCCATGCCGGCCCGTGTTAGATCCCCAGCATCCCATATGGTCCCCTGAGCACAGCCAGGGAGTAATTCCTGAGTGCAGAGCCAGGAGTAACCGCTGAGCATTGCTGGGTGTGACCCAAAAAAGCAAAAAATAAAAATAAAAATTAAAAAATATATATATCTAAAGGGAAAAAACCTATCATTCTATAAAAAATATGCTAAGTAACAAAACCATCTCCTTGAATTAGCAGAAATAAAGCCAAAATACATATTATTTCATTAATCATCACTAATTTGTGGGAGATAAACTAATATTTCTGGTCAGTAAGTTGGGCTAGAGAGAGATCACAGGAGTTAAGCACTTGTCTTGCACATGGCCAACCCAGGTTCCCATCCCAGCACCACATATAGGGTATCTTAGCCCCCGGCTAAGATATGCCAAATACCAGTAACAATTATAGACCTCATTCCCATGACCTGATGGAATGGTTTGAGGCTCTTTATGTTCCTGGAGCAAGCAGATGCTCTTGGGCTCTACTAGCATGAGACAGGACATATGGAGATGCTACTGGTGCCAGCTTGAGCAAATCGATGATGAACAGGAAGACAGTGACAGTGATACAGTGAATTAACATAAAGCATCAATATAGCATGAGTTCAAAAATTATCCAAGTACAAAAAAAACAGGTAAGATATAAAGAAGGGTAATATATGCACATATATGAAAAAATATATTTTGAAAAAATTGTTTATTTAGGCTTTAAATACTTACTTCAAGCCTGTCAATTCTTTATCTAGGAAATGAATAACAACTGTACTGAATACAAAAACTCGAGAAAATTGTGAAGAGGCCAGCAATTCCTAAAACAACAAAATCCAACAAAATGAAAAACTTCATCCTTTATTATATAAAAATAAGTAATTCTATATAAAGTTTTTAACTACTACTTTCTGTAGTTACTTAAGTCAAATATTAGAATATCTAACTCCCAAAAATGGAAAACAGTGAAGCATACTTTAAGCAATACATACATTTCAACAGAAGATTTAAATAAAGAGGTACAACTTGAAAGTATACAAAAAATAAAATGATTACCTAAAATATACTTTGATCCAAGCTGACGTAAATTCTGGAATTGGAAATAAATATACAGGATCGCTATGCACCGTGTTATTGTCAGAATTATAATGTCACTGCTCAAAACATCCTATTGGGAGAAATAGAAAAAAATTCCCATTGCTTGAGTTTTGAAATAAACATAAAATAAGAATTATTGTGTATGCATCATGAGTTTACGTGTTATACCTAAATGTTAGCATGTTGTTAGGAAAAATGAAGTTATAAAATTTGCCTATAAATGGATGGACATGGAGATTATGTTGAGTGAAATTAGCCAGAGAGGAGAGAGACAGATACGGAATGACAGCATTTATTTGCATGACATAAATATATATGTACATATTATGATACCAATATCCAAGATCAAGTGAAACATGACCTTGTAACAGGAGGTCTTGTCAAAGGTGGAAATTATCACAAACGTGTGGGAGTCAGAGGCTAGGTAAGACAGAAAATGGAACAGTGTGCTAACAATTGTCGAGGGTACTAATGCCAACCTAGAACTGAGCATTAAATACAGGCAAAAGATACACATAACAACCCTTTAATGTATGTTCTGTAATCCATGGTCTGGAAGGGAAGGAAAATAGAAAGAGAGAGAAAGGGAAAGAAATAAAGAACCTGCCATGGAGGCGGGCTGGGGAGGGGAGGGAACCAGGTAGTTGGTGGTGGGAGGATGGGCACTGGTGGAGGGATGGGTGCTTGAACTCTGTATGACCAAAACCCAAATATGAACTTTTTAATTGTATATCTTTGTAATTGTATATCTCACAGTGGTATAATACTTAAAAAATAAATAAATAAATGTTAGCATGTGTCAGATAACAAATAAGCAAATCAAAGATTAAATCAAACTTTTAATCCTATAATCTGTTTTGCAAATAATCCACTGCTTCTATCAATCATTTCTCACCATGTCAATTTTAAAAACTTTATTTTTCAAGTTGAAGTCAATAAGTCTCATTTGGGTAGGAAAGAAGTATTTCCAGTGACTTTCCATACAATGAAAGCCAAGTGTACACCTGCAATAAATTCAGGACTATGAAAATAAAGATCTTATTCATAACTTTTTTATTATATGATCCCTAAATGAAAACACTCTAGAAACGGAAAGTGTGTAAGTTCCTTTACAATAAACATCAAATTAAACTTCACAAACCTCTTCAAACTTTGGACACTCGTAATTCCATCCACAGATCTTATCGTTGCCAGTAAACATGTTCATAGACATCATACAGATGGTCAGTGTCACGGTGCCCACTATAACTTCCCAGGGATGGGAGGCCACAAAGAGGCCATGCATTCGGAAAAGTCTTGACAACATTGTTGCTACAGAATCCTTGGACCCTGGAAGGAATATTAAGTATGAACTTGTCACTTGTCTTTCTGTTGTTCATTGATTTGCTCCAGCAGGTGCCAGTAACGTCTCCATTCATTTGGGAATGAGGTCCATTATTGTTTTTGGCATATTGAATACACCACAGGTAGCCAAGTATGAACACTTAGTATTAATAGTTCATTGTACTTTAGGAAAAGGCTTTAAGGAAAAGGTATGTTGAGAACAGTTTTGGAAGCACAGGATCTTGTACAAATGAATAAAACTATTTCACAGTGCTCCTTGTAATTCTGGGCAATATTAAAATCAAGATAAAAGGTCTCTCTCTCTCCTCTCTCTCTCTCTCTCTCCTCTCTCTCTCTCTCTCTCTCTCTCTCTCTCTCTTTGCATTTTGAGGTCACACCCGGTGGTGCTCAGGGGTTATTCGTTGCTCTCAATTCATGAATTACTCCTGGCAGTGCCCAGGAAACCATATGGGATACCAGGGATCAAATCCGGATTGGCTGCATGCAGATCCCTGGTGTACTATCGCTCCTGCCCCAGACTTATTTCTTTACTCAACACCTACTGCCTTTTACTAGTCTCTAATAACCAAGCGAAAACCAGCAATTTATTGTAAGTTGTATGAGTTCAAGCATTTAAAATCAAACCAACCTCAGCCCTTCATATTACCTGAGTCAAGGAGAGGCTATCCATCAGAAAATGAAAACAAGAATTCCAGATTATTTTCTAATTACCCTGATATAAAATATATCTAAGCAACCTCTTCCACATTCTGGTTATGCAAAAAGTAAATAATAAAGAATTTATGTGTGGTGTGTCCTCCTGTATATAATTAGTTCATAACACTGCTCAAGGGCAGAAACCCATTACATGGTTTTCATTCCACTCAGCATATGCCATAGTGTCAGCAGCAAATTGATATTTAATGAACTTTCCAATTGTTGCAGACACTAGAGAAGTTTTACTCCGAACTTAATAATGATAGTGCTAAAATAGCAATAGATGATGATGGCTGGCCCAAAGCAGATGTCTACAGCATTCCAAAGTCTCCAACAGGGGGCTGGAGTGATAGCACAGGGTGGGTGTTTGCCTTGCACTTGGCCGACCAGGGTTCAATCCCTGGAATCCCATTTGGTCCCCCAGCACTGGCAGGAGTAACCCATGAGCATCGCCAGGTATGACAACCCCCAAAAAAAAAGTCTCCAACAAAACATACAAAATTAGGTAAATTTTGAATTAATGGCGGACATGACTAAATGTCTCCATTTGCTGGTTGAAAAATAATTCTGATATTCTTACTTCTTTTTTAAATGTGATATAATCGTTGGGCTCAAATGTAGAAATATGTCTATCTTATTTTACCTTAAACATAATAAATACTATGTTAAGGCATATTTGATCTCCCATAGAAACCCAAATTTTAAAAAAAATTAAGGTTTAATAGACACCAGCAACAACAAAAAAAAAAAAATCAAAAAGAATTTCACATTCACGGTTAAAACTGAGAAAATGAGGGCCTTGGAAAGAGACAGTACTACAGCTAAAGAACTTGTTTTGCATGCAGCTAACCCAGGTTTGATTCCCCAGAACTACCTATAGTCCCATAAGTACTGTCAGGAGCTACCCTGAGTGCAGAGCCAGGTGTAAGCCATAAACATCATTGGCTGTGGCCCAGAAACTAAAAAAATGATTCATTTAGGGGCCGGAGCGATGGTCCAGTGGGTAGGGCGTTTGCCTTGCATGCAGTCGGCCCATGCCGGCCTGGGTTCGATCCCCGGCATCCCATATGGTCCCCAAGCACCGCCAGGAGTAATTCCTGAGTGCAGAGCCAGGAGAAGCCCCTGAGCATTGCCGGGTGTGACCCAAAAAAGAAAAAAGATTCATTTACTGAAGACGAAAATTACTTCAAGACACCAATCTAAAGACAGTATTTAGCTACTAAAAAGGATAGAGGGAAATGATTAAGAGTAGTTTTTAGAAATCAAATCATTGAATTACTAAGCATCACCTCCACTGCCATGTATCCCTGTTCCCTACATTTGAAGCATACCAGGCCACTAACTTGATCCACTGGTTTTCAAATTGCAGAGTGCAGTCCTCTGTTGGCACAAGATAACGAAATCAATTCTGTGAGTCAGAACTCATTTTAAATAAAATTATAAACAATATAAATAACTTTAAGAATGTGGTTTGGGTGGATACTATTTCTTGAAACTTGTGTTTCATACAGTGTCTGTATGGTTGGAAGTCATACTGGCTTCCAACATAATTTCTTATTGTGGGTCTCAATGTTAAAAAGCTGAAAGTTACTATGGTATATAAATGTAGCACATCACTGTTTATGCCTTTTCAATCTTTTCAACCTTTCATCTTGACTCTTTTCCTCATTTTATTCTCCACACTTTGTAATTAAACGCAACAACTGCTCAACAGATACGTGCTTAATTAAAAATAAATCCTCAAGCTACATAGCATGATTTATTTTGAAAGTCCTGAGATGACTTTTAAAGTCATCTAGATAGGATACAACTTCCACCTATTTCTCATCCAATTAACAATTAAATGCAGACCACGGACCAAAGACACAGTATAGTATAGTAGAGCAGATAAGGTGCTTGCATTGCTTCAGCAGGCCCCTAAATTTCAGATACCACCTGTGGTTCCCTCAGGTCCACCAGGAGTAGTTTCTGAGAAAGCACAGAGCCAGAATAAGCCCTGAGTATCACTGGATGTGACCCCAAAACCAGAGTTTAAAAAAAGAAAAAAAAAAGAAAGCTAAATGCAGAGCACACAAGGGAAAATATTAAATGGGAAGGGAATGAAAAATAGACTGTACTGTAGATACTATCCTAGAAAATGAATGCCACTAGCAAAATACTTTCTATTAAATTAGGAGACTTAGACTTAAAAGAATCCTATCTTGGATTTGAACCTTACTTCATTATAAACAACACACAAGAGACTTAGATTTCTCAGATGGTCTCCTATCACACTTTTTTTTTTTTTTTTTTTTTTTGCTTTTTGGGTCACACCCGGTGATGCTCAGGGGCTTACTACTGGCTTCGCTCAGGAGTTATTCCTGGTAGCCAGGAGTAACCCCTGGTGGTGCTCGGGGACCATATGGGATGCTGGGGATCAAACCTGGGTCTGCCGTGGTGCAAGGGAAAACGCCCCTACCCGCTGTGCTATCGCTCCGCCCCACAACTTATATTTATAAAAAAAAATACAAATTTTCTAGAAAGTTCAACTAGCATCAACATCCCAGAAAATACAATGAAGATGTATTTCAAAACCAAGTCAAAATGATTTCTAACATCCTCTCCCCCAAGTCTCCAACTTCGATTTTTTTCTCATTAAGCCAACACATTCAGCACTACTGAAAAATACAGCTGAATTTTATAAAAACCTGAGTAGTTAGCAGGAACCCTAATCTGGTCACACATCAGTGTAGCATCATTAACCTCTAATTGCATATTAGACACATTCTATTTTCCATCAAAAGATTTCATGGTAGGACTGTCAATTCTACCACATTTCTTTCTTAGTTGTATAAAGACATCTTGGCTACTTTTAGGAAAATAATTATACATGATCTTGTGAACTCTCTTCAAACATCTTGAACCTTATCTACTTGGAAATACTTGGGACAAACGAGTGTCAAAGTAATTCTGATTGTACACTTCCCATTTCCCTATCATTACAAAAAGCATTTAAATAAATGCCAAAGAATCCAATCTTACATCTTCATCAGCAGTTTCAAGTGACACTAGTAAGTAATTACAGACAATATTTATGTCATGCTGCAATAAAGAAAACCTTTTTAAAATGTTAAATTGCAATATGTGGCAATATCATCAGCCTTAAGAATGCTGCAGAAAACATTTCATGGACAGCTAAAGAATGGATAATTCATATTCAATGGAATCCTCAAACTGGAATCCATTTTGCCTCAGAAACCACCTACCAGGGCCAAGTGCAGGGCATGCAATATAATTCCTCCACTCTGCACTACTCCAGTGCTACATGGTCCAGCACATTGATTATACATTATCTTACAATGTTCTGAAATTAACTGCTGTATGTTTTGTCTCTTTGTAGGTAAGAACTGTCTTCTACCGGGTCCTGTTTTAATTCCAATAAGATATAGCACTAGTCTTCTGTCACCAAAGTATGGGCGATTGGGATAAGAATCCTGTACCAGAAATCAAAAACCCTGGATTCTACAACCAATCATATCGCATGTTACCTGCTTGTGAGCCACAGCTCTGTTGACCGGAACAGTTGAATTTCAAACATCACCACTTTCATCTGGGTTCACTTAAATAGACATTACATAAATATGGGTACCTCGGGGAAGGAGCAATAGTACAGCGAGTAGGGAGTAAGGCGTTTGCCTTGCATGCGGCCGACCTGGGTTTGACCCGCAGCATTCCATATGGTCCCAGAGCACTGCCAGGAGTAATTCCTGAGCGAAGAGTCAAGAGTAACTCCTGAGCATCGCCGGGTGTGACCCAGAAAGAAAAAATATTATGGGTACCTCGCCAGGAACTAGAAACTAGATCATGCAATAAAAGAACTTCTGTGCCAGTGCACACATGGAACCCAAATGCTCAAGCTTCACAGAACATTTCATGTTAATGTTGTGATTTTTACAGTTTCTTTCTTTTCAAACCTTCATGTTATTCATTTTCTTACCGCCAAGTGGGCCATGAATTTGGGAAAGAAAGCAGCCCTCACCTCTGGGGCCAAAAGCAGCCCATTTCCAGAGAACACTCCTAAAGCCTTTGTAACCATAAAAATCTAAACCATATAATGTTTCACTGGACTGAAGGGAAAGTAAATTCCTGCATGGGAACGCGTTATTCTACATTTGGGAGACGGAGGGATAGGGCCTGAAATAAACGTTTCCTATGACTTTTCGGGGTCACGTCTGAGACAGATGCCAAGCCCTGAAATGTCTCAAAAGGATCACCTGAAAGGTGACGCACATCCCTGGTTCACTGTGGCTGCGCCCCTGAAGGGTTTTTTCCAACAACCCAAAGTAAACCATCGGGGCAAAAACGAAACGCCCGGCCTGAAGATAGCAGGCGCAGGGGGACCACGCCCTCAGTCTCATCGCCTCTAAAAGTAAAATTAAATAAAACAAAAACCAGGAATTTGAGAAAAGGGTAGAGAGGGGGCTAGGGAGGGCCCCAGACCCGGAGTCGGCCTCGATACGCTGCGGGGCGCTGGCTCCCTCACGGCCCCGCCTCAGCACGGCCGGGGCTCGTCCCAGTCACCTCAAAGAAAGGCGCTGACGAACTGGTCAGGGCGTGACCGGCCGCGCCTGACAGAGACCCCTCACCGAGCGGCTGCCCCGAGCCCCACACGTCAGCATTTCTCGATTCCGAGGCGGGGGAGGGGAGGTGTGGTGGCCGCCGATAGGGACCTGAGCCCCGCCGATGGCAACGGAGCAATTCACACCGACGACTTCGGCGCCCGCCGGTGAAGGCGGCGACGCCCCGCGGGTCCGGCGACCGAAGCCACGAAACGCCGACCGCCCGCTCCGGCTCAGGCCGGCTCCTCAAGGGGCGTCTTCGCGCTGACCCTAAGGGGAGCGGATCGCCACTCTGGGCAAAGCGGCCGCACGCTGAGCTGCCGCCTGCCCTCTCCGACCTAAGAGTCGCCCCCTGAGGGAGCCCCCAGAGCCCGCCCCCATCCACGGCTGTCCAGCGC
>JAJIBD010001280.1:0-89892 GCA_021461705.1 Cryptotis parvus | reverse complement strand
CTATTAAACATATATGCACCCAACGAGGGGCCAGCAAAATACCTAAAACAACTACTAATAGACTTCAAAGAAGACATTGACAGCAACACAATTGTAGTTGGAGACTTCAACACTGCTCTATCAATCCTGGATAGATCAACAAGATTGAGATTTACCAAGAAAATACTGGCCCTAAAAAGAAGAGATGGACGAAAGAGGGCTGGTAGACATATACAGGGCATTTCACCCCCAAAAAAGCTGAATACACTTTCTTCTCCAGTGCACATGGAACATACTCCAAAATAGATCACATGCTGAGCCATAAATCATACCTCCATAAAATCAAGAAGATAGAAATTGTGCAACTATTTTTTCCGGACCATGATGCACTGAAAATAGAAGTTAATTGTACACAAAAATGGAGACCAATACCAAGTACCTGGAAACTAAACAGCTCACTGCTGAACAACCAGCAAGTCATAAAAGAAATCAAAGAGGAAATCCAAAGATTCCTGGAAACAAATGAGACTGAAGACACGGAATTACCAGAACTTGTGGGATACAGCGAAAGCAGTGTTAAGAGGCAAGTTCATAGCTCTTCAAGCATTCGTCAGAAAAGAAGAAAAGGCCATCATAAACAGTCTGACTTCACAACTTAAGATCTTAGAGAGTGATCAACAAAAGGAGCCAAACTCAAGCAGAAAGAAAGAAATAATAAAACTTAGAGCAGAAATCTATGAGATGGAATGTCAAAAACAGTCCAGAAGATCAACGAAACCAAAAGCTGGTTCTTTGAAAAAATAAACAAGATTGACAAACCACTTGCAAGACTTGTAAGAAAAGGAAAAGAGAGAACCCAAATAAATAGAATCAGAAATGAAAACGGGGACATCAAAACAGAAACCACAGAAATTCAAAAGATCATCAGAGATTACTATGAGAGCCTGTACCCCACGAAACAAGAGAACCTAGAAGAAATGGACAAATTCCTGAATTCCTATAGCTTCCCAAGTCTGCAACAAGAAGATATGGAATACGCTCAACAAACCTATCTCCATCAAGGAAATAGAATCGGTAATCAACAGTCTCCCCAAACACAAAAGCCCAGGTCCAGATGGATTCACCAGTGAATTCTACAAAACCTTTAAAGAGGACCTAGTCCCAATTCTTTTTAAGCTCTTCCGGCAAATTGAAGAAACAGAAGCACTCCCAAATAGCTTTTACGAACATATATCACCCTGATACCCAAAGCAGACAAAGATGCCACAAAAAAAGGAAAACTACAGACCAATCTCCCTGATGAATACAGATGCTAAGATCTTCAACAACATACTAGCAAATAGAACCCAAAAAGTCCTCAAAAAGATTATACACCATGACCAAGTGGGATTCATCCCAGGAATGCAAGAATGGTTCAACATCCGCAAGTCAATCAACAATACATCATATCAACAAAAAAGAAAAATAAAAAAAATATGATCATATCAATAGATGCAGAGAAGGCATTTGACAAGATTCAACACCCGTTCATGATAAAAAGCTTTCCGAAAAATGGGGATTGAAGGAACCTTCCTCATGATAATCCAGGCCATCTACTACAAGCACACAGCGAGCATCATTCCTCAATGGGGAAAAACTGAAAGCTTTCCCCTTAAGATCAGGGACAAGACAAGGCTGCCCACTCTCACCACTTCTATTCAATATAGTACTGGAAGTACTTGCCATAGCAATTAGGAAAGAAAAAAAACATTAAGGGCATCCAGATAGGAAGAAAAGAAGCCAAGTTATCACTATTTGCAGATGACATGATATTATACCTGGAAAACCCAAAACTCTCTAACAAGAGGCTCCTAGAAATAATACATTCCTATAGAAGAGTAGCAGGGTACAAAATCAATACCCAAAAGTCAATGGCCTTCCTATATGCAAACAGCGAAAGAGAAGAAAGGGACATTAAAGAAACTCTCCCATTCACAATTAGCGCCGCAGAAAATCAAATACCTAGGAATCAGTTTGACAAAGAATGTCAAAGAATCTCTACAAAGAAAACTACAAAACGTTACTTCAGGAAATAAAAGAAGACTTGAGGAAATAGAGACACATTCCCTGCTCATGGATTGGAAGGATTAACATTATCAAAATGGTAATCCTCCCTAGAGCTTTATACCGATTCAATGTGGTCCCTATAAAGATACCCATGATGTTCTTCAAAGAAATTGAACAAACACTCCTGAAATTTATATGGAATAATAAAACTCCACGAATAGCTAAAGCAATCCTTGGGAAAAAGAAGATTGGAGGTATCACTTTCCCCGAACCTCAAGCTCTACTACAGAGCAGTTGTAATTAAGACAGTGTGGTATTGGTATAGAGACAGACCCGTAGAACTATGGAATAGAACTGAGTATCCTGAAACACATTCTCAAATATACAACCACTTAATCTTTGATAAAGGAGCAAAAATATTAAGTGGAGCAAAGAAAGCCTCTTCAACAAATGGTGCTGGGAAAACTGGGCAGCTATGTGTAAAACAATGAACTTAGACCTCCTTCTAACGCCATGCACGAAAGTCAGATCAAAATGGATTCTAGATCTCAATATCACATATGAATCTAGAAGGTACATCGAAGAAAACATTGGAGAAACGCCCTACGACATCGAAACAAAAAGTATCTTTAAAGACTACACACCATTGACCAAGCAAATGGAAGCAAAGATAAACAAATGGGATTACATAAAATTGAAAAGCTTCTGCACCTCAAAAGAAATGGTGACCAAGATACAAAGACAATCCACAGAGTGGGGAAAGGATATTCACCCAATACCCATCTGACAAGGGGTTAATATCCAGGATATATCAGGCACTGGTAGCACTCCACAAGAAAAAAACAGCCAACCCCATCAAAATATGGGGGAGAAGAAATGAACAGAAGCTTCCAAAAAAGAAGAAATTCGAATGGCCAAAAGGCATATGAAAAAGTGCTCTTCATCTTTAATCATCAGGGAGATGCAAATCAAAACAACAATGAGGTACCATCTCACACAACAGAGACTGGCACACATCCAAAACAGCAAGAACAACCGGTGCTGGCGTGGATGTGGGGAAAAAGGGACTCTGATCCACTGTTGGTGGGAGTGCCAACTGGTCCAGCCCTTTTGGAAAACAATATGAGCATTTCTCCAAAAACTAGATATTGAGCTCCCATTTGATCCAGCAATAGCACTCCTGGGAATATACCCGAGAGACCGAAAAACACATAGCAGAAACACTATCTGTACTTCTTTATTCATCTCTGCGTTATTCACTATAGCAAGAATCTGGAAACAACCCAAATGCCCGAGAATAGAGGACTGGCTAAAGAAACTGTGGTTCATCTACACTTTGGAATACTATGCGGCTGTCAGAAAAGATGAAATTATGAAATTTACCTGCAAATGGATGGACATGGAGACTATCATGCTGAGTGAAATTAGTCAGAAGGAAAAGGACAGATATAGAATGACTGCATTCATTAATAGGACATAAATAGATACCAGTATTTTACTAAATGTGGGAAATGGTAATGGCAGATTAAAACTCACCATTGAATATACACAAAGAGACTTAAGTGATAAACTCTAAATATCTGCAGGGCTAGCCACAATGTGTAAAATAAGAGGGAGAGAGATGGAGAGACAGAGAGAGACAGAGAGAGAAAAGAGAGGAAACTGGGGTACCTGCTATTAAGGCAGCCTGGGGTTGGGCGGGAGGGGTGGTGTACATTGGTGGTGGAAATGGGGCACTGGTAGAGGGATGGGTGCTGGTATACTGTATTACCAAGAACCAATTTTGAACACCTTTGTAATTGTATGTTTCACGGTGGTATAATAAAAATTTTTTAAAAAGTAAAGTAGATTATAGAGATCAGTGGTTCTTTGACTTAAAATGCAGAATGTTTGCTCAGAAGAGTCCCTGGGGTTGAGAGAGATAGTACCTTGGGGAGGGCATGTGGAATTGCAAGTGGCCAGTCGGGTCCCCCAAACACTTCTATGAATAATTCTTGAGTGCAGAGCCAAGAACATCACTGGGAGTGGTCTCGTAAATGAAAGAAAGAGAGATCTTGAAATATATTCTTTGATTCTGTCATTCATGATGTGGCTACTTTGTTTTCAGTGAAATAAGACATTTTGGGTCTAGATGCAAGATTCTGGCATGTAGTTAACCCAGGCTCCCCCCAGAACCTCCTATGGTCTCAATATCTAATACAAGTGCCCACTCAGGAGCACAGAGCCAGAAATAACCCCTGGGCCCTGCTGAACACAAAACCAACAAAAGACATTTCATCTTTCTAAGGAAAATAGGATTTCAATTCACATACAATATCCAGGTTTATGCTATGCAGTACTTCTTCATACCTGGAGTTAAACTTTGTCATAAATTCAGGAAATATTTATTGAATGTCTATTTCCAAAATACATGGGGAGTCAGATACACTACCGGCTCTCCCTGTGGCCAGCTGATCATGAGGCGTCCAGGAGGGAAGGCAGGTTCTAGCCCTGGCCCACCTCCCCCAGCAGAGCCCCGCAAGAAGCCAAAGGAACTCCCACATCATGAGGGCCACCATTTTCAACATCTGGACTCCACAACTCGTCAGAGCTCCACCCAGAAGAAAAGCTTGTCTTTCTCCATCACATCAGTAAATGCATGAGATGAGAGACTACTACTGAGAGTATACCACCCGCACAGCAGAGCCTGGCGAGCTACCCGTGTCATATTTGATATGCCAAAACCTAGTAACAATTATAGATCTCATTCCCATAACTTGAAGGAATGGTTTGAGGCTCTTTATGTTCCTGGAGCAAGCAGATGCCCTTGGGCTACACTAGCATGTGACAGGACGTATGGAGATGTTACTGGTGCCCGCTCAAGCAAGTTGATGAGCAATGGGAAGACAAGTGATACAAGAAGTGATAAAAGTGATTTCCAAAAGCCTCTGATCTCAGTATTATGATGAAAGCAGATGTTTGAAGGATCCAGCTTCTATGTTTGCCTCTCGAGGACAGGCAGAATCTGACGGGTCACACCTTGGCAGAGTCGCGCCTCTCCAGGATGTGTGGCTGACACACAGGTTCTTCAGCACTCAGGAAATAGAAACTCAACAGACCACAAGAAGAGAGCTTGTGTCAGGATGAGGACAGGGTGCAGGAGTGACAGCACACCACTGAGTAATCACAGGCTAAGTACTCACGCATGGCAATGCCAAGAACACCCTCCTTGCTCATGTACTGACACCCCAGGCAGGTTTTTTTTGCTTCTAGCTCTTTAAATATGGGTTTAAAACTGAATGTAGAGAGTCATGAAAATTTTGGCAACAGTAAAAGTTTTCTGAACATTCAGCAACGAGAAGTTAAGACTAGATCAATTATTCAGCTTGAAGACCACTGCATGGTGAAACCCAGTGGCTCACTGCATTGTAAACCCCAGTGTTTTTAGAAGCACTTGCTCACATCACGTTTGTCGGGAACGCCGCGCGGGTCCCCGACAGTGTCAGGACAGAGGTTGTCTTCTACCTCCGAGGACGCCGGGAGAACAGATGAAAACTCACGAATCCGGTGCAGTTCCAAAAATGGCTTTTAATAGTACAAAAGCTCTTCCACAGCAATCCAATATAATGAACAAACTCTAGCTCTGGTCTGAACTTAGACCATACAAAAGAGCCTAAGTCTCTCACCAAAGAGAAGAGGATCTCGCCCGAGCTGAGTCCTACCCAGAAGAAAGAGCAAAAGGCCAAAAGCCAAAAAGCCGCAGGAGCCAAAAGCTGAAGGCTGAGGAACCAAAAGGCAAAAGGTGAAGGGGCCTCAAGTCAGCCCCTTATATACACCAAAGTAATCCAATCGGGAGGTTGTCATGCCAACAAAGAACCCTAAACAGAGTGTAGTGCCACACCCTATTGCAGGTATAAACAAGGGTTACACCAAGGACTAATCCTGAGATTATCTCTTATGTAAAACACTGGAGAGAGAGAGGGCTGATATAAAGTAATACATCTTAACTTCATGAGCTTCATGTAATCTAGACGGTACCCACAAGGTCCTTCTTATATTATCTGCACCAGGGTGATTCTGAGTATCTTGTTCTAGTGTACTGAAAGGGTCACTCTTGCCTGCTTGGAGCAAACTAGTATGATCCTTCCTATAGTCTCAGCGTAGCCAGGGTGGTAGTCTCCTGGTAAATTCTAACTGTCCCACGTTGGGTCCAGTGGGTATAAAGAGGAGCTGTGCCCAATCTAGAAAACATAGAAGTCTTAGTAGATGTATAAGTCAGAAGTTATTCAATCAAGGTGACTTCTGTAACTGCCACACCCTCTAGCAGTGTTTACATAGAAGAGAGGTCTCATTAGAATGAACCTTGACTTAAATAAGATTAAGCTGGGTGTGGGCAAAACAACAAAGTTCCCAGATTAGCTAAATCTGTCCTCTAACACACGTTCTTCAGGTGCATGCGGGAAGAGTTGAAGAAATGCTGTCTGAGTGACAGGTTGTTTAGTGTGTTCAACGTTCTGAAGGCACCAGGGCTTGGTATCAGCCCCTGCCTTGCTGGGGAGGCAGTTTGTCATCAGAAATACCTGATTAACTGCCCTCAAGGCTTATAGGCAGGGCAGTGTTGTATTCTGAGGTCAATCATTGGGAACTGGTCCAGAGTTACTTCTATCTCAAATGACCAACAAAATGTGATCCAAGTGTGTGGAACCAAAGCCCACTCACTGGATGACAAGGCAATGTCCAGCTCCTGTCTGAAATGCGGATCTACAAGGTGAAGTTTCTAATAGACAGGCTCATGTAGTAGGGGGGTCTGGTGAGCTTTTACTTGAAAGACATAGAGCCGATGAGCACTCCAGAGAGGGGGTGATGGAGTGATGAATGTGGGTGGTGCAAGGACACCTTCTGAAGAGAGAGAGGCAGGTGGTGATTTGGTACTTGGGCTCCCTCTTCCAAGGGAGGAGAGAGCCAAGTTGAAGACTTGCAATGCCTAAAAAAAAATTTTCAATTAAGTCATACTGTTCCTTTTGGTCCCCTGAAAATTGTTAAGCATAACACACCTACTTACCATGGCTCATTGCCTACCCCAGAAACTCCGATCTTATGTGAGAAGACATTGAGCGATGCAAAAGCTTTCCAGGTGGGTGGAAATGGCCAGACTAGGGCCAGTTTCAATCTCTAGCACCCCAAATAGTCCCATGACCCACACTAGCAGTGACCCCTGAGATAAGAATAAGGTATGAGGACTATTAGATTTGACTCTAAAACAAAAAAAATGTAATACACAGGGGCCCAGAGCACAACAGGTAGGGAACTTGCTTTGCATGTGGCTGACTTTCAATACCCAGCATCCATTATGTTCCCTGAGCTCATCAGGAGTGATCCATGAGTGCAGAGCCAGGAGTAAGCCCTGAGCACTTCTGGCTGTGGCCCAAAAACAAAACAAACAAAAGATGTAATACACAAGAGTATTTAAGAAGAGAAATTGTGTTCCTCGGGTGGTGGTGGAAGGAGGGCTGTGCTGGTGGGTGGTCAGAGACGAAGGCTGTTCTGAATGTGAAGTTCATTGTGGTCCTAGCAAGACTAAGGCTGTTCTGAATGTGAAGTTCATTGTGGTCCTAGCTCTTCTGATCTGATAGGAAAGTCCTGCAAGACAGTTGTCAGATACACAAAGAGCCAAGTCAGCATTTTCCCCTTAGACTGAAATTCTTCCCTATAGAAGACACAAGTTCATCTAGTAAATTCATGTTCATCTTTTAAACTTTAGCTCGTGTGTCTGAGGTAGGAAAGGTGACCTGAGTTTCAGGAGAGAGTGCTGATATTTGACCCATATTGGATGCTCTTACAACCACCTAAACTTCTTCATGGTAACACTGTGACTTATCGTAAGTTGCAGACCGGTTGTAAGGCAACAAGTGTTTCTGTATGTAAATGTGCTTACTCATTTTTAACTGGGGATTTGTGTCAGCATAACTCAAAATATAGTCCCTGCGCTGAAAGCAGCAAGCTAAGAGGCTGTTTCACACTAGATCACTTGGATCTTCTTGGCCAGAAGTTGTTCTTGGAGCCTTTATTGCATGGTTCTATATATTTGGGATCAAGTTCTCCATTTTCATAAAGCCTTTTAAGAGAAGAGAGTTTAGATTTATCTGGGATGTGAACTATGGAATGGGAGAGAGAAAGATAAGGAGAGAGGAGGGAAGGAAAGAGAAATGGGGGGAGAGGGACAGGGAGAGCAAAGGAGAAATGTAATGAAAGGGGGAAGAGAGAAGAGGTACAGAAGCAGAAAGAGGGAAGGAGAGAATCAAAGCGAAAGGAAGCAGGTGAAATAACTGGTTCATAGAGGTCTGGAAACTGGAAAGTCCAACTCTGTAGGCAGGCTGGAAATTAAGGCAAGAACTGCTGGAGTTTATGGGACACCATTATGGAATGGTATTTCTCATGGTTTTGGCCAAAGACTCTCCTCTTAGGTTTCTAATTCACTTCCTAGCTACTGAGTGAAACCCTTCAGAGTCTTCACAAAAAAACTTTACACAACTACAATTTGCTTAAAGGTGGTGACTACTAACTTAGGGAAAGATCATATCTAATGGAGGAAAATCTCTCTTTAAAAAAACAAAAGGTGATAAGCCTTGAGAACTATCAGACCCCTACAAGCCCCTACAAGAGAGCAATCCAGACCCCTAATTAAGAAAAGGTAAAGTGCCAGCCGCATCTGCATGACAAAGAAGAAATGCAAACAGAAATTGGCTCCAACTAATCTCCTTGAGATTCTGCCTTTGAAGGAGAATAGTAAAACAGGACGTTTTCTAATTTGCTCTCCTAGGAGTCTTGGTCTTCTGGCTTAATCCCCCCAGGGGAAAAGGTGTGCTTAGTCTTTCAGACCCTGCGGGACTCTTAAAGGCAACACCTTCATTTATCTTCGTTCTCACATTTGTAAACTGTCTGCCTTTCTTCTCTCTCTTTGTACTTTCAAACTAAAGAGCATGTCATGCTGATAGCTGGACTAATTTCTACTCCATCTTCCAAAGTAACTGTCTGTACAGAAATAGAAATTCAAAAGCAATTAGGAGTGCCAGTTTGAGGGGATGGGAGAAATTCTCCAGACCACCTGATCTCTTAGGAGACTAGAACTTTGAACAAATGAACATCAGACAGACCTTGAGAGAAAAACATCACCAGATGGAGAATTCCAGAGTATAGCAGTTCAGACCAGGAAGGCTTAACTTGTGCTGTAGGATCAGGGACTCGAGGAAAAGGGGACACATTGCCTAGTGCCCATGGATCCTAGGATTCTAGGACACAAGAGCGAGGGCAGGGTCATCGATACCCCTGGACCTGAGTATCCCTCTCCCGCTACATGTTTGAGATCACAAAATTGGGCAGGGGCTTGGTGGGGGATAGAGAGCTGGTACAGAGATTAGGGACAGGGAAAAGCGCTGGGCTGAAGCCTTCGCTGCTCTTGACTTGGAATGTTGACATTCTTTAAGCAAAATGTTCCCTATCCGGCTTTCTCCACGTCTGGCGGATAGCTTTGGTTCTTGTTGGATGGAAAGAAATAAAGTGATCAGTGACCTGACATGTCACTGACACTGACTCAGTATCCCTGAGACATTGGGTGGTCCTAGAGCTCGGCTTTTTTCTTAGAAAAAAAATTCCCTTTTTGTCATCTAGTAAACTTACAAAGTTTCTTCTCTCACACTCCTGAGCTAGTGTGAATCTTGGTACTATTTACTATAGACCTACAGCAAGAGGAAGAAACTTAGAGCAAAGGCTTGGACTTATGTGACAAACTGACAGTGGCATTAAGTCCAATAACGCTAAGGATATTAAAGAATTGAGTGGGAGAGCCAGGGAACAAAGTGAGGAAGAGGGTGGCCACCATATTGGGTCTCTGATCACCCACTTGACCCTCTTCCATCCTGCCTGGGAAGTGCCTGGGAAGGGCTAGTTCTGGTAAACTCTGTCACTTTCACCAGCGTGATATGGATGCTCGGGTTCCCTCAAGCTGCATCTGAGACATGCCTGATCTCAATGGTCTGGGAATTGGTTCATATCACCAGATTCTCTGGAAGTGTGAGAAATATCCCACCTGCCCGAAAATGCATAGCCTCAAATACTTGCCAATCAGCAAAAGTGAGACTGTATATACATTGATTAATGTGTTGAACAATTAGGTGACTAAAGATCAGAACTACTCCAGTGCACAGGAATAGGGGTTCTAGTCACTTCACACAGGCCAAATTCTCCATTTGTAGAGACAGGCCAGTAGTATGGGCACACAGTCTAGCTGCCTAGTTATAGATGGAGCCTCCAGACTGTGTTTTAAGTTCTCTTTCCTCATTTTTAGGATTTGGGGCCAAACACTGCATTTTCAAAGTGAAAGCAGGTTTTCCCCCAATCTTGTGCAGTTATCTTTAGCTATGGATGCCACATATGCATTTAGCATCACCACCTGAGGTCTCCTTCCTAGTTGATTACCCACTGGCCTGGGGACGACTCACTAATTCACTCTTATAGGGCGCCATGACTAAGTCAGGTCGAGGAGTTTCTCTTTACAGGAAAGGGAAAATCACCCCAAACTTCCACTCATTTTTGTGCCTATTCTCATAAAAAAGACTTTCATTATTATTTATTTTTATTAAATATTTTATTATACCACCGTGAGATATACAATTACAATGTGGTTAATGCTTAGAGGTTTCGGTCACATAGTGTTCCAGCACCCTGCTCTCCACCAGTGCCCATTTCCCACCACCAATGTCCAAAATTCCCTCCCCCTCCCGTAGCCTGCCTAAATGGCAGGCTCTTTATCGCTTTTCTCTCACCTCTCTCTCTTTTCCTTCTCTTTACATTGAGGGTTGCACTACATACACTTAGAGGCCATCATGTGCATTGTTTTGCCTGTATTTAATGCTCAGTTCTAGGTTGGTATTAACCCTTTCGACATTTATTCACATATGTTACCTTTTCTGTCTTACCTAACCTCTGACTCCAACACATTTGCGATACTTGCCACAAAAAAGACTTATAGGAAGGAGATGGTGATGCTGAAGAATCACTTCATCACTTGATCACTTGAATCCCGTTATTCATCGATTTACCTCGAGCAGGCGCCAGTAACATTTCCATTGGACCCGATCACGTGCCAATGTAGCCCAATGGCATCTAGTTGATTGAGGAATATGAAGAGCCTCAAACCGTTCCTTCAGGGTCTTGACAAGGAAGTCTGACCATCTTGTAGGTGGGCGGCCACGTGATCTTTTGACATCCCGTGGGATCCAGTCGGTAATGGCTCTAGTCCAGCGGTTGTCTCCAAATCGCATTCCATGTCCAGTCCATCTGATTTTCGATGCCTTGGCAAAGCGAGACAGCGTCCCTGATTCTGGAATAGTGAAGGAGGGTTAGAACTCTGGATTCCCTTCTCTCACTTGAGTGAGGCGTGAAATTCCAAGCATAGCTCTTTCAATTCCTCTCTGGGAGGCCTGAATAGCATTCTCATCCTGCTTTCCTAGGGCCCAGGTCTCTGAGGCATATGTTAATGCAGGGAGAATGGTGGAGTCAAAGAGATGTTCCCAGAGCAGGAGGTTCTTTGTCCTTTTAGCTATTTCTTCAATGCCTTTGAAGGCATTCCATGCCACTCTCTTCCTCCTGCGCAGCTCAGATTTTAGGTCGTTCATCATGTTGACTTCTCGGCCTAGGTACACATAACTGCTGCATTCAGAGATGTTTGCTCCATTGAGAGTGAATGGGGCCTCTGGAACGAGTTCATTTTTCATAAACATTGTTTTCTTTAGATTCAGCTGTAGACCTATTTTTCCACATTCTCGGTTGAAGTCAGCCAGCATTTGTGCCGCTTGGCTAATGTTTGGTGTTATTAGAACGATGTCATCAGCGAAGCAGAGGTCGTGTAGTTGCCAACCATCTATCTTCACTCCCATTCCTTCCCATTCTAATTGTCGCATGATGTTCTCGAGGGTGGCGCTGAAAAGTTTTGGTGAAATAGCATCACCCTGTCGAACCCTCTTTTGACATTAATGATCACTTCTTTGTAGAATGGTGAGATCCTGGTGGTGAATCCGTAATACAGCTCACGAAGGATCTTGATGTACTGGGTTTGAACACCCTGTTTGGCTAGGGCTTCGATGACTGCTTCAGTCTCCACAGAATCAAAGGCTTTCTGTAAATCAATGAACATGAGATACAGTGGCATCTTGTACTCCCTACAAACCTCAATGAGCTTGGTTACTGTGTGGATATGGTCGATTGTGCTGAATCCTTTCCGGAAGCCTGCTTGCTCACATGATTGTCCTTCATCTAGTGTTCTGCTAATCCTGTTCAGGATGACTCTTGTAAACAGCTTGTAGATGACGGACAACAGGCAGATAGGGTGATAGTTGCCGATGTTGTGAACGTCTCCCTTCTTGAACAGTGAAGAATAATAGATTAATTTTTTTTGTTTTTTGGGGTTACATCCGGCGACACTCAGGGGTTACCTCTAGCTCTGCACTCAGGAATTACTCCTGGCAGTTCTTAGGAGACCATATGGGATGCCAGGGATTGACCCCAGGCTGCCACATGCCGGCCACGTGCAAGGCAAACGCCCTCCCGCTAGGTTTTCACTCAGGCCCCAATAATAGATTGATTTAAAAGTATGAGGAGGAAGAGAGATTGAGGTATTTTTTGAAGAGATTAGGTATTATTCGAAGAGAAAACACCATTCAAAGGAGAGACAATACTGTGAAATAAAAAAGTAAAAAAATGAAGTGAATGTGGATCTCTGCAGAGGGGAGTATTGCAAAGTGACTTAGTGGGGTTTCACCCAACTAGCCAGGCATGGGCTTTCATGTAGAGGGAAGTCTATGGTGGTTTAAGATGTTATGAAGGGCAAAAAGCTTTGAATTTCTGGTAGACCTCCTTCCAAATCATTTTTCTAGGGCATTTTTTTCCTGCTCAAGTTTCTCATCTCCCTAGGGAGTTCAACCTTTTCTGGGCAGTCACTCGTACAAGTTAAAATATTATCAGCATCAGTTCCTACATTTACTGAGAGGGTTCAGGCTTCATGCTTTTGGGTCAGTGAAAGAATAATTTGTCTATGACTTGGCTTTATTACTTTTCCCCATGAGACTTGTTGGGGTGGTAGGTGGGATCCATAGAGGTGAGCTACCTGCCTGCCTTAATCATCATAATCAAAATCATGTGTATATTGTCATAAAAATCCCATAAATGACAAAACAGGAAGAATGAGATACAATGGCAAGAAACAATTTAAGTTGGGAAATATATCTCTATTTGGTTGGCTACAGAGCAGGGCACGAAGAACTGGCTTAAAAAGAGAAGTGGGGGTTACCATCTTGTTAAGGTATTTATTTAGGGGAAACTCACACATATTTCATGGGGGATCTATGGTTGTGTGCAGATGAGAGACATACATGACCACCTATTGCATGCACATAAGGGGTAGAGAGGCGTCAGCATGGTGTGACCGAGGTGGTGATGAAGTGAAAATCACTGAGGGCTGAGAAGAGCTCTTATGGTTCCCGAGGCACAAGATTCATAGCACAGTGTCCAACAACCAGCCTTGTCCAGTTCTTATCAAGGTACAAGGCCCTTGTCCACATGAAGATGTCTCTAAGGGTCTGACTCGAGCCAGTCAAAGCAAGAGACTGTCACTAGGAGGCATTTCCAGAGCTGCCTGTCGCAGTCCCAGCCCATCTGTCTAGTTTCGCTCCCTTATCCCTAGGAAGTTCTCACTTGGTTGTGGGGGGAGCCAAGATTGCAAAACGTTTTGATGATTCAATTACAGTGTTGTGCATCCTGATTTTTATATCATTTTTTCATATTGATTTATTTTACTGTATGTTACAAAAACACCCCCAAAATGGAGTCAAAATTTTAAAAATTGTACTGTTTTTCTACAGCTAATGGGATGAAAAGGGAGGTGTGAAAGAGAATTTTTCAGAAACCAAAGTGATTAAAATCAATAAAGACTGTTCAAATGCAATTGTAAAGATAGTTTTTTTAATTTAGGTATTATGCTACAAGAGTACAGGACTAACATTTAGCAGACTGCTAAATAGAATTTCCCTTTCTCTTAGATAAGAATTCTCTGTGCCTACTGACCTTCTGCACATTGAAGTTTACTTTATGGAGCATTAGCAGCAGCCAGTATTAAACAGGGAGCTCTTGCCTGCCCAGAGAGCACGGCAGCCATCTTTTCCCTTTAACACCAATTTTTGCAACAAAAATGTTCTAGTTGGTGGCAGATTTGCAGCCAGGCTTTTGCACTGTGAGGAAGAGGAGGTGAGCAGATAGATGCCACCTCGGTCTACAGATTCTCCACCCTCCAAACTCATCTTCTCTCATTGACAAGTGAGATCTTTAGTGACACCTTCAGCATCCTTTGTGAGGTAGAGGGGAGTGTTTGGGGTTCCAACTGGCCCCAGATTCTCCCATTCCCTCTCTCCCTCTCTGGGTAACTCTCATCCTCAAGTTCATTCCCATCACTCACTGCAGAGGCATAGGCAAATGCTTCCTGCACTGTTACTTATTTGGGTAGGTGGCTCCCAGACCAGCCCTTCCTGTTCTCCCTGTCAACTGAGCAAGTTTCCCCCCAAGACATCCCTATCTGGTATTTCCAAGGAGACCATTGATCTGTGGGAATAGATCAACTTCTCCTAGTCACTGAATCTGGACATTGATGAATTCAGTTCTATCCCTTTCCTCTCATTTCTCAAAGGATTTAGGGCTCAGGTTGCAGTTCTCCCTGGGACCTTATGCCTTCCTGGATAATGCCAGGGACATTCCCTCTGACCACTCTGTTGCTGGAACTCTCCTTCCCTTCTCTGAACTTTCATTCTAAACTGGATTATAGTCTCGATGTCTCAACCTCTGTGTGCCATTGTGAGCAAAAGCATGTTTATGCTCACTGTTTGCTATGGAAATAGCAAAATTTCAATCTTGTGGCCAGAATTTATAACCCAACTTTTAGTCACAAATATCTAGTTAGTGAACAAAGAGGCCTCTTAAGTCTCTATAAGTGTAATAAGCAAATGGCCACTTTGCATGCAGAATACCAACTCTTGGGGAGATACAGTTGAACCAAATTGAAACTGTGACTGCTTTTATATAATTTTCATATACTAATTGTCAGTTGCTGCTTTGACTATGTAAGAAACTTAACAAATGCATTTGGACTCAGATCCTGCATCTCTGAGGTCTAATATTAGTAAGATGCATTTTACTAAATCAAATATTCAAATTTCAGCTCCTGTCTTAACATTAAGAACGGGAAAAACAAATTGTTCCTTAAAGTAGCAACTGGAAAAGCTCTTTACATAAATCATGAAAAGACTTAAAAAGGAACTTAGATCAAATAGCTGGGTTTTCTTCTTATGGTGAATATCCATTTGCAACAAAATAGATGACTTTAAAAAGGATATAAGTATCTTTCATTATGGAAAAATGCTTTAAATAATTCATGGAAAATTTCACTTTAGTGTGTTGGCTATTTCTAATTAAATCCAATTAGAATCAATTTATTTTATCACATGTGTTTGTTTCTGTGCCATCTTTATTTCAAAGCACTTTTTGCTTAAAATTCTAAAGTCTGTGGGCTGTAAAGACACATGTTGTGAAACTGGAAGGCTGGTGTTCGGATTGTTTTTGGTGATGGAAAGGAACAAGGCAAAGGAATTCATTCTTTTCTCTCCCTCTGAGCTAATGAGCATTATATATGAAGAAAAGGCATGTATTAATGGTCCTGTCAGTAATTCTATAGTTGTGCCTTCGAAGCAGGCAGCATTTCTCTGCATTCCTGGGAAGCTATATTTTATGTTTGCTTTCTTTTGACAATAGTTTTGTTAAAAATGGGTTGCTAATAACTCCCTAAAGCAAGCCAGTTTGCTGAGCAATACAGTTTGACAAATGCTTATTAGCCAAAGCTATACTCTTAAGATTTACTTGACTGAACTGTCCCATTGATTGTCATCAATTATCATGTTTATTCACAAACAAGTTTCTAGGCTCACTTGTCACTTCAGCAATTTAGATATTGATTGGATCTATTTGGATGTATAATACCCAAATTGAGGCTCTCTTGAAAACTCGTCAAAAGGTACAAAAGATTTTACTGACAGTCAACAGAACAGAATGCAAGAGCATTATTTTAAAGTGGTTAATCTTTTAGGGAAGAAAATGTGGTGGTTTCTAAGAGAAGTTAGAAGGATCCAAGGCAGTTGGCAAAGGAGGCCATAGCACCAATATGATCATTTCAGAGATTTCAACAAGGCACTGTGTGCCACTTCATTCTTTCTGTAGTGGTTAAATTCACTCAGCTCATACACAAACTGCAAATAAAAAGTTTATTTACTTATTGGTCTGGGGGGCCTCACCCAGTGGTGCTCAGAGCTTACTCCCGACTCTTCACTCAGGGACCTGGACTGGTGGGCTCAGGGATGACCATATGGGGTGCTGAGGATCACAGCCAGGGCAGCTACATGCAAAGCAAATGCTCTGCCTGCTTCCCTACCTCTACAGCCCCAGAAAAGGGTTTTCAAACAGGGTATCAAGAAATACACAGCAAGACATGCTCATAGACCAAAATGTGTTGCCTTATAAAAATAATAAACAAAAAAGTTAAATCTCTGCTCTATGTTTCATGCTTGTCATGTACCTTTGATAATTTATTTCCCGTTTTCTGGTTCTTTGGGGACAGTAAAGGATAGCATCTATTTGCCCACATCACTCCCCCACTTCACACTCCGACTAGAGGAATGAAAAGGGAATGTGTCCCTGTCCAAGGTGCTGATTCAGGACTGTGCATAAAACCAGCAAGTCTAATTAGACTCTTCCAGGAGGTTGCATGTGAACTGCTTGTGGTTAGGTTGAGCAATTGAGAGGATATTTTTCTGGGAGTTTTAGCAGTCATTTTACTTAAAAGTTGGAATTTTTGAATTGGTGAAGTAAATCATTAGGACTGAGGGTAAAGAGGAAGCAATTGCTTTGAAGACTTTGCTCACCTTGGATTCTTCTTCAATTAGAACAGACAACTGTGGCCAGTGAATCTTATAAGCCAATTTTCTCACTTTCTCTTTGCTTAAAGTTTTTTACATTGTCTCTCTCATCAACAACAAAAACATTCTAGTATGAGGGTAAGATATAATGGTACATTCAGCAAACTCTGCATAGTGAAGGGCTATTACACTCTCAAAGGGGTAGTTTTTAAATGTCTTTCAGGAACATTGCCTGCTAAATTTTGCTTCCATTGAGATTAATGATGACCAGTTAAAATTTTTATTATGCAAAGTAGCATACAATCAGCTTGCTGTACAGTTTTAACTTCTTAAATCTTATGGTGAAAAAAATGATTTTCATGAATTCTAAATATTAGAGTAAGAAATAAATAAATCAATTAAGAAGGTATAGGGATGGACCATTTGTTTCCTTTAAAAAGGCAAGGAGTATCCAAAAATAGTATGTGATCCAGCATTTTTTTCCAAGTGTATTCCCCATGATGCATAATTCATTTGGAGAATAATAGGTGTTTTCCCAAACAAATGATGCATTTATATTGCCCAACAGAGTGCACAGCACATAATAAACAATAAGAGCGCAAATTAGTTCCTGAGCCTTAAATTTTTTTTCTTGAATTCCGTTCATGAAAGTAAAACTAATCCCACTGGTTAGATGATTTGGTTTGGTTTGTATATTTTCTGAAATTGTCTTTAAATATTATGTGGAACCCCTTATCCTCAATATCCTTTCCTTTTTCTCTGATTTCTGCCTAAATAGTCTAGACTTTTTCTCCTCAAAGTGTTGAGCCCTGAACTGTTCCAGCTTCACTGGCAGATAAAGAACTTGTGTCAAAATAGAAATCAATGAACTTCTTCTATCATCAGGAAAAATGCCAATCGGGCTACGAGTATGCTCAGGAATGGAGCTGATTTATCTTCTTGCTGGAGCTTCTTGTCACAGAGCACTAACAAGTGACTGGGGGATGTGGACTTAAAATATCAGGAATCTATGGAACAAGATCAAGTTCGAACAGGAGCAACTTGTAATATCCTAGCAAGTTGAGCTAAAACATTTCTGTGTGACAACTCTTCCCCTCGGTGTTCAGCACCTCCAGACATTACCCAGATTTTGTGTGGGTGGGTCACCAGGAATATTAATCAGTCCTCAGATTCTGCATGTCAATGATTGAGAGCCCAAGTCTCCTGAGTACATGTGCTATCATTTCATCACTGTATCAATGTATTCCTGTTCATCATCGATTTGCTCAGTGGGCACCAGTAACATCTCTATATGTCCTGTCTCATACTAGTAGAGCCCAAGGGCATCTGCTTGCTCCAGGAACATAAAGAGCCTCAAACCATTCCATCAGGTCATGGGAATGAGATCTAAAATTGTTACTGGTATTTGGCATATCAAATACAACACGGGTAGCTTGCCAGGCTCTGTCTTTCGGATAGAATACTCTTGTAGTCAAGAGTATGCTACAAGAGTATCATTTCATCACTTAAGTGGAATTTGTTCACCTCTAGTTTCACTCATCTATGACAGTTCCCACCAGGGTCATTTCTGCACATCTGCCCCAATCAAAGCCCCAAGCTTCTTACCGAAGGGCCGGATCTATCCTCCACATTTCTAGTGAGGTGTTTCAGAATTGAACTCATTTCTCTCTTAGCTCAAACAGCCTTCCCTGTTGTTCAGAGTGTTCAGAGACAACAGTATTAGGTCAGACTTCTCCTTCCAACCATAATTACAGAAATAAGGGAGCCTATCACTGTATCACTGTCTTCCCATTCATCTTCGATTTGCTCGAGCGGGCACCAGTAACATCTCCATATGACCTGTCTCATGCAAGTAGAGCCCAAGGGCACCTGCTTGCTCCAGGAACATAAAGAGCCTCAAAACCATTCCATCAGGTCATGGGAATGAGGTCTATAATTGTTACTGGTATCTGGCATATCAAATACGACACGGGTAGCTTGCCAGGCTCTGCCGTGCGGGTAGCATACTCTTGTAGTCATCTAAAAAGTCCAGCATTTTTTGATGAACCTTGCAGCCGCAATCATCCCAGTGAGCCGGGCTGTGATAGGCTGGTATGCTGGGTGGAGTTCTGATGAGGGGAAGTCCGGATGTGGTAAATGGAGGTCCTCATGGAGTGGGGGGTCGACTGGCTTGTTGTGAGGCTCTGCTGGGGTGGCGGGCCAGGGTTAGAACCTGCCATCCCTCCTGGGCACCTCATGAGTGGTTGGGCACAGTGAGAGCCAGTAGCAGCTCTGCCCCATGTCTGTTCTTTAATGTTAAGAACCTACAGGTTCTTAACATTAAATACTTTAATTGTTTTAATTTTTAACTTTGTCCATTTAGTTACTTCTGACCAAAAAAGCAAAAAATTCACTTTGACATTCTTTCAGGTAGTCAAATTGTATATAATGTGATAAAAAAAGTAAAGGATAAGAGATGCTTGATTTTTAAATAAATGTTCAAAGCAGGAAAAGGGCCAAGTCCAAATGTTTTTCTTTGACCAGAAGTTAAAAATCGGATGATTATCTTCTATTAATAGATTTGCCTCCTACAGGACTGTGCTATGCACATGTATTCTGTGGTTTGGTTTCACACTACCCCTATGATGTGACTTTATTATCCTTATTTTACAGATAGGAAAACTAGATACTAAAGTTAACTAGCTTACCTGGTTTCATTCAGTCATCATAAGGCAAAATGGGGGTTTTAATTTATATCTTTTAAAATTCTAGTTCTTCTTGTTTGCTTCTTTGTTTGTGTTAGATGACATACCTATAGATGCTTACTCCTGGATCTGTGCTCAGGGATCACTCCTGGGAGGCTCGGGGGATCATATGAGGTACCAGGGATCAACTCTGAGTCAGCTATGTGCAAGGTAAGTACCTTACCCACTGTACTATATCTCCAGGCCCACATTCTAATTTTTTTTTCCTTTTTGGGTCATACCCAGCAATGCACAGGGGTTACTCCTGGCTCTGCACTCAGGAATTACTCCTGGCATGCTCGGGGACCATATGGGATGCCGGGGATTGAACCCGGGCCTGCACAGGCCAGCCACGTGCAAGGCAGATGCCCTACCGCTTGGCTATCGCTCCGGCCTCTAATTCTTTTTATTATTATATATTAATATCCCCCACCACATGTCAAATTAGTAGAATTAGTAGGATATTTCCACAGTCCTCACATAAATGTAATCTCTTACTGATTGCAGATACACCAATAAACAATATCTACAGATAGAAAATGAGTGTGATTCACAGTTAGCTCCATCTAAAGACACACTTGTGGACTCAAGGTAGAAAACTAGAATGTTCGTTCAACAATTGCACATCAGCAAAGGAGAACAACATGTCATCAGCCCAAGGAAAACTCATTAAGTAACCGACTTTATTACTTATGTGGCAGCATAATGGAAAAATAATCAATATGTCCCTTTTGTGGGATTTTTCACAGCTGGATAATTTCAGAACCACAAAACTTCATAGGATTACACTTTTCTCCTGTTTGTTCATAGTTAACCATTTACACATGAACAGCAGCTTGGGCATGTTTGAGAGATTCCAGGTGGAAGTCTGCTATCAAGCACATGCAGACATTTCTTTTCCTCATCGTCCTTGCAGGCCTGGTGTCATACTGAGGCCTTGTAATTAGGTCCCACTCCCAAGTCAGCCAAGAAGTTATTTCCAGCTCCCATGTTTTCCTCTCTTAATTGTTGGTGAGCTGCATATTAGCTGCCACAAATCGCATATATCTAAGATTAGCGCAAACATGCCATCCTAAATGTCCTGGAGCTTTATTTTTCCAAGTATGTCTGGCATTTTGTTAAGGCAACATTGAACTGAACTAAAATCAAGGAGAGATATTCCTGCGTGAAGTCCATCAGTCAACAATTATTGATCTCTGTCAAGCATGTCTTAGAAATTGCTATATAAAGACTAGCTTAGATATTTATCTCAGTGGTGAATTTCTCAATTCATGTGATGAGTTAAGTACTACTCACCTTCTTGGAAGGATGAAGGGATGCTTCGTCACCTCAGTTTCTGATAGTTATCCACCAGCTATTAGGAAACTTGCTGCTCTACCTTATGCGACTTGTCTGATTCCACATGTCAGCTTTTACAAAAATGAATTTTTAAAACTTAAACAAAATGCATGGTAATGGCTTATAGTACTTCTATTTCTTGTTAATATCAAGATGAGGTGGCCTGCTCAAGATCACCTTTCTGAGTCATGAGGAGCTAGAATTTAAGGACTTGCTATTTTTCACATACATGTAAGTGAGTGTTGGTTAATACAGTCCTTGCAGAAGGAATTGTCTGAACTCAGCAAAGGTAAAGCATGGACCTGTTTTTCACTCTCATGTACAGGCATTTATATATGTCTTCGTGTATGAAACTAACACATAGACATCCCAACAGAGTAATTCTGTAGCACAGGTGATACTAAAGCCACTAGCAGTCAAACATGCACTATTTCCTCTGAGTTAGGGCCACAGTGTCTGACAGTGCATGTGCTTTCTTCAAAGAATCCGGCGTTTTCTTTTCTCCCTGAAAGGAGACTTAGATCTTAGGAAGCTGGTTCCCCACTGAGGTCCAGTTGCTGTGCGGACCTCTTGAAACACTAGCCCTCCATCCGCAAGACTCAGAGTTTGAGTTCCTGGGATCTGGGTCCTAGGACATACATAAAAGTGAGATGCCTGACGAGGGAAAAGTGCACTGGGGGCAATGTCTGGAACTGAGGGGCTTTGGGGTCCAGCCATGAGGGATCTTTGGTTTTTGCTGCCTTCCTGCCTTCTTCCTCTTGTTATTCTGTTCTTATATTTTCTTTTCTATCCTTCCAACAAGGAGCGAGAGAGCAGTGGATGGGAGAAAGAGAAATAGAATAAGTATAAAAAATTCTTGAACTATTAGGAGGAAATGGTGCCTTTTCTTTTCTATTTGACTAAAACTCCTCTATACCACCACTTTGTACTGGAAGTCTTTGAAGTTTTACAGTTGTTTACCCTTAATTCTCCTTTTCTTCACTCCTCCCCCTGAGCTTGTTGGAAGGCACCTGAAGCATGTCAGACTGGAGGGTGAATTCCACCAAAGAAGTGACTTGGCATTTTTTCAACAAGTGATGTTATTTCGGATTTAGCTCACTCTAAAGACACTAAGCATTGATATGAGGGTCACAAGTTGGGGCTTATGGGCAGAGCAGAGCTTGCATGTGCAAGCCCCTGGGTTCCGTCCCCAACACTTAATGTTCCTTGTGCTGAGGAGAAGGATGCCCTACATTCAAGGCCATGAGGGAGCAGGATCCACTGCACTCACTTCTTCTGAGATTTGTACCTTTTCCACGAGTTATCTTTTGCCCTTTCTCAGGTAGCAAATGGATGCGAGGAGCTCTAGTAGTTTGTGCATTTTAGCCATCATTCCTTAGCTGCAGTCATATGTGCAAAGGCAACCTCTGAGTAGAAACTGTGGATGCAGGCCCAGCTAAATCATAGTGAATTCACAGAGAAGCAGATCTAGAGACAGGAGCATAGAGGCGATGTCTTCATAGATAAATGGTAATCCAGCCGCACTGTTTACCCATATCAAATCCCAATCCCAATCTCTCACCTACTGGGCCTCATGTGCTCTAAACAGAGCCGTAGGCCCAGAGGATATTGTTAGATTTTTAAACCTTCAAGACTGCTTGTTTTCACACCCACTGAATGCAATTTAAGCCAACTTCATCAGCACTTTCCGAGTCTACTGAAATATACCTGGTCTTCATAATTCAGTCTGTCTCTGCGCCATCACAATTTTAAAGAGTTTATCAATCTTTTGATGTGTATGTGTGTGTTTGTGTGTGTATGTGTGTGTAAAGGCATAAAGAGGAACTTTTTTTTGTTTGTATATTTTTGGTTTGGTATTTTGGGCCACACCTGGTGACACTCAGAGTTTACTCCTGGCTCTGTGCTCAGGAATCACTCCTGGAAGTGCTCAAAGGACAATAAACAGTGCTTTGGGGTTGAACCGTGTTTGTTGTTGCACTCGCTCTCCAGTCTGGAGCTGATTTAACAGAAAATGCAGTCTTACAGAAATCATAAACTCTTCCAGCACCCACCCCTCCCACCTACTTCACATTGGTTCTGGTTTGGATTATTTCTATTTTCACTAGGAATCTACCAGTCATGTATCTTTGAGACAACCTGAATCAATGCAAAAAGTAGATGTAATCATCCATACCCATCAATTAAAGGTTTGAGTATCTGAAAACAGAGAATTTGATATTAGAGTTATGAAAAAGTAAAGAGGGGAGGGAGAGTGCAAGGGCTTAAGACTTGGCTACAAGCAGCAACCCTGATTCAGTTGCTGCTAGATTCTCCAGCACCATAGGGTCTGGCCCAGGTCCAGGTCTGTGTGTTGTTGGTTGGCTCAACTTTCCTGCCTCTAAAACGAAAAAAGAGGGGAAGTCATTGTGCTGAGTCTCTAGACTAAAATATTAACTTTAGAAAAATAAATTTATGTTGGAAAAGATCATTAAATCTTCAAAACTAAAGAGTTTGTCGATGTCTGCCTAGAATCTGCCCATTTATTTGAACTTTATACTAATACAGGACTTTTATCCATAGGAGAAAGAATCTATACTAAATGCAAAATTATTTTTCCCACTGGACAGAAGCTCCTGTCTTTGGACCCCATGAGAGTAGCAGCTCTGTGATTCTTCACTGAGTTCCTAGGATGGTCCCAGAGAGAGATCAGGTGAAGCAGCAACTTTTAACTCAATTGCCCAAAATATGTTGCCATGGGTACTTCCCTCATTACATTTGGGAGAACTGATTCTTCACCCTGTTTTCATTTTCCTCCTTGTTGGAAAAAATTTAATAAGGCCTTTGTGTACTGCAGATAATGGTACTGCCAAACTGTCCTCTGTGAAGGAAAACACTATCTACTGCCCAAGATTTCTGGCCAGGCATAATGGGGGGAAAGTGTCACTGCAGTCCTTCTTTCTGGGTCTGCTTTCTGCCAGTTGTGGGACGTGAATGAGAGCTGCCTTCAGCCCCTTGAACAAAGGCGTGGGAGGAGTACTATTAACGATGCTGGCTGCATGCTCACAGACTGTACGAGGAGCTTCATAAACATTTATTTCCCCCAAACGTAAGAGAATCATAAAGTCCCCACTCACTAAACTGAGCAGTACTAATCTAATTTCATTACTTGCCACGGAACAATGGGGCTAAGAGGCTATTAAGTTGTCCAAGCATGATAATTTCTCATGATAAATGCCAGGCAGAACGAGGCAGGGCTGCTCGGAGATCCAGACACAGGAGACAGGGCCCTCTAGGACTGTGGGGCATGGGTAGCCTTCAGCCTCTGTCTAAGAGTCCATCCTCTTCCTCATACACGTGGAACAGGTCCACACAAGAACTCCAAATATCCACGTGCTTGCTTCACTGGTTTTTATGAAAACAGATGGGTGTCCTCTTCCTCAGACTGCTTTATTAGCATCCTTCCATGATCTGAGCCGTGGCCAGCTCACCCAGGACACAAGCTGGCCATCTGGTACCCTGCAGGCTGCTCTGGCACAGTCCACAAGTGCACTCAGAGTCAGGCAGCATAATTAAAGGTGAGAACTGCTTTGTCACCCCATACTTTCCCAGAGACTGTTTCATGCCAACCAGCATAATTTCTGTTACCTCTAATGCATTTAGCATATCAATGGATCACCATCATTTTGCACCGGGTAACGATCATTTGTTTGTCACCCGTAGCTCTGTGCCTACCTTGAAAACCCTTTTTTTTCTGTTTCATTTCCTCTATATTTCAAGTAGGCAGTTTTACTCCAAGGACATTTTATAATCTTGCTATGCTCTGTTTATTCACCTGGATAAAAAGTCAGGTGGGTGGAATATACTTTTCATTTTCAGAAAATCTGTCTTGTATTTTTGAGATGTGTCTCTTCATTCACTTCACTACATTTGGACATTGTCTTGGGAGAAATATTTAGTTCAACTTATAAATTAATTTTTTTGCAAAGTTGAAACTCTCCTATTTTTATATAATTCATTCATGGGCAAGACATCACAAGTGATTTCACTGTGAAAGAAGCAGAGCTATTATTGAGATCTGAGGAGCTACAAGACCCTGACTTCAGTCCTGGTGCTGTAGTCCTGGTGCCGTGAACCTCCATCCCTGAGCTGCAAGACCCTGAGTTCAGTCCTTATGCCATAAACCCTCATGCCAGCAGCACTAGTCCTGGAATTCCAGGGCTTTACCCCCCCATTTTTAACTAAAGGTTCCACATCAAATGCATTTCTTTAGTTGCTGATTTGTTTGGGGACCACATCCAGTGATTCTCAAGGCTTACTCATAACTCTGGGCTCAGGGATTGCTGCTGGCGTATCTCAGAGGTCCATACAAGATGCCAGACCATTCAGCTGCATGCAAGGCAAGTACTTTACCTGCTGTACTATCTTCTCAGGCCCAATCTCAAATACTATGTAGACCTGGTCAAAGTCTATTAGGAGGGCATGGAGCATAGGGTGGTTTGAGCACCCGAATGATTAAGCTCTCTGTGCCTATAAAATAAATACAGATGTGCTGTAAGGTCTGTACCCTGCAGTAATGCATCCGCAGTATGAAACCTGAATTTTATGATTCCTTTTTGCAGAAAGCTCTGTCCATCTCACCGTTGACTTCTCACTTTGGGAATGTGTAAATATGCATGAAAGTTCTGACTCTGCAATGGTCTTCCTGACTCTGCAAATCCTTCTGCGATTAATTGGCCCCCACAGTGAAGGCACATGAAAAGAATGTGAAAGCATGATCTTCGCCATTTAATTTCTGGGGGGAGGAGGTTAATTTCTGATCCAATACAACTCCATACAATTGGCCATGCATGGTTTGTTTGCTTGATTTTCATATAATTGATTTCTGTTCTTGTTTTTATTATTTACCTCTTCCTACCAGATTTTACATTCATTTGTTGTTTCATCTCCATATTTTTAATTTATTATTTTTATTATACCACCATGAGATATACAATTACAAAGATGTTCATATTTGGGTTACGGACATAGGTCATACAGTGTTCCAGCACCTATCCCCTCCACAAGTGCCCATTTCCCATCACCAATGTCCCTCATTCCTCATCTCCATATTTTTTGAGATAGATATTTAGGTTGTTGATTTGGACTTTTCCTTCTTTCTTAATGCAGGCCTGCCGTGCTACGAGTTTCCCCTGAGTACAGCTTTTGGCACTATTTATTCTTTAAACGTCTTCATTCTCATTAGTCTCAAGGAATCTTTTTGTCTCTTCCTTGATTTCCTCCTCTGTGATTCAATTGTTGTTCAGCTGTGTTTGTTCCACTTCGAAGTGCTGGAAGTCTTATCCATCTTGTTTCTGTGGTTAATTTCTGCTTTCTTGGTATTGTGGTCTGAGACAGTACATTGGATGATTTCTGTATTTGTATGTAGTAAATTTATGTATGTTTGGGTTATGCCCTAGTTCATAATCTATCCTGGATAATTATCCATGTTAAATAGAGAAGTCTGAAATCAACAAGAGATGGAAATCCCTGTTGCTGTAACAGTTCCGGTTCTTCTAATTCCTTATTTAAGGCTTTTGTGTCTTTACTGATATTCTACCTGGTGATCTGATTAACAAGAAGCCAGACGACCCCCCCACTCCATGAAGGCCGCCATTTTCCACATTCGGACTTCCCTCTCGTCATAACTCCACCCCCAGCTCGCGCAGCCACTTGTGGCTGCGCAGTTCATCAATAAATGCTGGAGATCAGAGGTGACTACAGAGTATGCCACCCTCATGGCAGAGCCTGGCAAGCTACCCATTTCATATTTGATATTCCAAATACCAGTAACAATTATAGACCTCTTTCCCATGATCTGATGGAATGGTTTGAGGCTCTTTATGTTCCTGGAACAAGCAGATGCCCTTAGGCTCTACTAGCATGAGACAGGACATATGGAGATATTACTGGTGCCTGCTCGAGCAAATCAATGATGAATGGGAAGACAGTGATACAGTGATACAGTGATCTAAGTAGCAGCAAAAGTGAAGGTTGAAGCCTTACTATTTTGATTCTGTCAGTGTGTTTCTTTAGGTTTGTGAGCAGAAGCTGTATGAACTTTGTTGACTCTTTATTTGGTACTTGAATATTGATAAGATTTAGCACTTCTTGATTTATTGAACCTTTTAATCAGTAAGTAATAACCGATAATCTGTGAGAGATCCACACAGTGAAATCTTAAATTAATAAAGAGGTATAAGGAAAACTTCAGAAGTGGAAAAAATATTCCATATTCATGGAGTGGAAGAATCAATATTGTCAGGATGACCTATCTTCTCTAAATTAATACATAGATTCAAAGGAATCCCCACCCGAATTCAGATGACATTCTTCAAAGACCAAGAAGAGTTAGTAATAAAGTTTGTACAAAATCAGAAGAGATCTAGCATAGTCAAAGTCAAACTAAACATACACACACCAACAAGAAACTGGGAGGTATCTCATTCCCTAATTTATAACTGTACTATAAGGAAATAATAATCAAGGCAGCTTGGTACTGGAATAAGGGTAGGCTCTCTGAGTGAGTTAGTATTATGAGTTAGTATTAAGTATCTAAATTTGCCAAGGGCAAATTTCAGATCTCTAATCAACTAACTTTCAACAAAGTTACAGGCTATGTGAAATGACATAAAGATAATCTCTTTAATAACTGATGCTAGGAAAGCGAGATAACTGCCGTGAAAAAGATGAAGCTGGATTCATCTCATACCTTACACAAAAGCCAGTACAAAGTAGATCAAAGACCTTGAAATATGATCAGAATCTATCAAACACTTTGAGGAAAGTAAAGGCAGAGCACTTCAAGATTTGGACCTCAAAGTGGTCTTGAATGATATGATGCCATTGAAAAAAGAAAAATCAAAAATAAACTAATGAGACCACATCAAATTAGTTTCTACAGAGCAAATGAAACAAAAACTAAAACTAAAATTCAGATAATTTAATGAAAGAAAATATTTGCACCCAACACATCATATAGTGCATTGATATTAAGGATATACAATGTATTCATGAAGATCAACAGCAGCAGTAAATTAAAAAACACTATCCAAAAATGGGGAGAGGAAATGAAGAGACACTTCTCAGAGGAGACAGATGGGTTGCCAAAGGCACATGAAAATGCTCATCATCACTTATCATTACAGAAAGCTAAGTCAAGATGGCAATAAGATATCAGCTCACACCGGTAATAATGGCACATATCAAAAATACTGGGAACAGTTGGCAGGGCTGTGGTGGAAAAGGTATCCTCATCCACTCCTGGTGGGAATGTTGTTGGCTTCACCAGTGTGAGAAACAGCATAGAGATTTCTCAAAAAAGATCAAGAATTGAGCTGCCATACAACCCAGCATGTCCACTTCTAGGCATCTATCTCTGGAGCATGAAAGCATTCATTCAAAATGACATTGTAGATGTACCAAACTTTCTTTATCCAGTCACTAGTTCTCAGGCACTCTGGTTGTTTCCAGATTCTGGCTATTGTGAATAGTGCTGCTATGAAAATAAAAGTGCAGATGCTGTTTCTGGAATACTATGCAGCTATTAGGAAAAAAATGAAGTTATGAAATTTGCCTATAAATGGATGGATATGGAGAGGATCATGTTGAGTGAAATTAGCCAGAAGATAAAAGACAGATATAGAATTACTGCATTTATTTACATGATGCATATATCATGCAAATAAATATGATATATATGTATATATATTATGAAACCAATATCCAAGGTCAGGAAAATCATGGATCAGGATGTCATATAAAAGGTTGAATCTACCACAAACATGTGGGAGCCTGAGGTTAGGTAAGGAGAAGGGAACAGTGTGCTAATAATTGTTTGAAAGTGATAATACCAGCCTAGAACTGAACATTGAATACAGGCAAAAAGATACAGAGATACGTTTTGCTAAATGTATGTATTGCAATCCTAAGTGTGTAAGAGAAAAGAGAGAGAGAGAAGAGATAAATAACCTGCCATAGAGGCAGACTAGGGGAGTGGGGAGGGAAGTGGGGACATGTTGGTGGGAAATGGGCACTGGTGGAGGGATGGGTGCTGGAACACTGTAAGACCAAAACCTAAACATGTGGTGGTATAATAAAATACAAAAAAAATTAAAAAAAATAAAAGTGTCACTTGTGGGGCCAGAGCAATAGTACAAGTAGGGTGTTTGCCTTGCATGCAGCAAATCCAGGTTTGATTTCCAGAATCCCATATGGTTCTCTGAGTACCACCAGGAGGTGATTCAGAGTAGAGCCAGGAATAACCCTCACAGCATCAATGGGTGTGACCCAAAAAAGTCAGTCAATCAATCAATCAGTAAAAATGATCACTTGTTCCAAAACAAAAAATGGCATTGTACACGATTAATCATTGCAAGGCTGAGCATATTACCTAAGATATGGGTGGAATAAATCTAGGAGTCCAATGGCAGGTGAATAGATTATGAAGATGCGGTAATGCGGACAGAGTGGAATACTGTAAGGAATGACAAAATCACGCAATTCCCTGAAACTTGGTTGGAAGTGAAGGATATCAGGTTTTGTTGAAGTAAGCCAGAACAAGGAAGATCTCACTTTTCAGAAGTATAAAACATCAAGGGGCTGCGAGGTATTAAAGGAGAGATGACTCAATTATCCTTGAGCCTAGATTTTAGAAAAGGAATAAAACAGAGAGGAAAAGAGGCAAGAAGAAGCCAAGGGGTAGTAACGGGGGGCAGAAGTCAAGGGCCTTGGGTATGTGGGTGATGTAGAGGAAGTATAGGTAAATATCCTGACCTGAGTCAAGCGCACCAAAAGCAGAAAATCCAAACCACACAGCCAGACTTAAATATGTGTCCATCAAATAGACAGGTGGAGTTGGCTTGGGTTGGGTGGGTGGGAGGAACCTGGAGACACCGGTGGTGGGCAACCGACATGGGTGGTGGGGCTGGTGCCGGAACATAGTGCCTAATACTCAACTATGAACAACCTGATAAATCCAAGTGTCTTCGTGAAAAAGTTTTGTAAAATGTTTTTTGAGTCAAGGAACATAGTCACAGTCTGTGTGCTATGAAATTATTTCTGAAAGGTATCATTTTCTTCACTCAGGTTAACTTTTTCCAGTTTAAGAAATAAAAGAGCTTGGTGTCAGAAAATTGCTGGCAGCATTCTGCAAGCTGAGTCAGAATGTCAGAAAAACTGGGCTTGGCAGCAATAATACAGCAGGTAGGGCATTTGCCTTGCATGTGCTGACCTTAGCATCCCATATGGTCCCCTGAGCACAACCAAGAGTAATTCCTGAGTGCAGAGCCAGGAGTAACCCATAAACACTGCTGGGTATGGCCCAAAAAGGCCAAAAATAATTAAATAAAAAACAAATTGGCAGTAGGAGATGACCCAGAATTCTGGGACACCTGTGGCCGTGGACCCAGGCACCTAGGGTAACCTGAACACCACCATAGAAGTGGACCCCATGCACCAACAAGTGTGGTCCTAAAAAAAACTAAAACACTGGCTTGGCAGGAACATCCAGATTGTAAAATGAGGACAATTAGTTTTGTTCTCATAATGCTCAATAGGGGAAGAGATGCATGAGAGAGAGAGAGAGAGAAAAAAGAGAGTGAGAGAGAGGATGTCGAGTTCTGTAGTTCAGCTATCTGCCACTTTCAATACCAACACAGTTTTGGTGTGTTTTCAATTAGAGCTGGTCCTATGAATCACAGTTTTATTCCCAATATTTCAATATTTGTTAAATATGATAATTTAGGTAACACTGTGGGAAGTGTATTCTAATATGAGTAACATATAGGAAAATATCATAATCACTCTTTGGGGCCCGTTTGGGGGGGAGATATGATTGGCCGATATATAGTAGTTTATGCAAGCTTGGACATTAGCATTTGGTCTCCTGAGGCTCGCGCCTTGCCACGTTGGTGAATGAGCTCGAGAGTTTCTGAAGACAGGCGTCCCTTTTGTGTCTTTCTCTCTCAGCATTCTTCGCACAATCATGGAGGTGCTGAACCAGTCGGTTGTATTCTTCGTCAATGTCGTCAATGATGGTATCTTCCCATGTTGCTGCCATGGTGCCAAAGAGTTCCCAGTTGGTGGTCATTCTGGGAGTTCTCCTTCTTAAACTTTACTGCCTTTTCTCCTCATGTGGGAAGTGGAATTTTGCACGAAGGAGACGGTGGTCCGATCCTGTTTGGAATTTGGGGATGACAGCAACATTGGTCAGACAAAACCGTCGATTGAAGATGATGTGGTCAATTTCATTGTGGAACTGTCCAACAGGAGATTCCCATGTCCAAAGTTTCGCTTTAGCCTTCTGGAACTGTGGAGTTCCCATGAATGGTCTTGGTGGACATGATGAACTCAGTCTCTCACCCTGTTCGTTCCATTCTAGGCCATGGGTCCCTTTGTGGAGTTCTTCAGCCGATCTTCTTGGTCCTATCTTGGCATTAAACTCACCGACTATAGTCTTGTAGAAGGTGTGATCTTTTTTATAGAATTCCTCCAGTTCCATGTAGAATTTCTCAATTTTACCTTCTTTGTGTGTGGATGTCAGTGCATAGACAATGAAGATAGAAATTGCTGGCAGTGGGCCACATCTCTTCAAGTGTAATCGTCCTATCCAGTTTGTTAGACATTCAAATGAATCAATGTTGATGGCCATGTTCGTGTTGACAAGGACACCAATGCCACTGATGCCTCTTTCGTCGGAATGTTCCAAGGAAAAATTCTTCTCCAGTGTCAAGTACAGCGTGATGAGACTGATGCCTCCTCATCTCAGTCAGACCAATGATTCGCACTTGATCTTTTGCGCTTGCACCAAGCTTGCTAAGCGGTGCAGAGAAGCAATAAAAAGAATACCTCAAAGACAGAAGAGCAGAAAACCTCCGACTCACTCAAATCTTTCATTTTCCTTCCTGGATCTTCTGCTTTGTGAAGGAAACAAGCAATACAAGAGTCAGCAGAGCCCAGCCAGCTGGAGGCACCGGCCACAAAAGCTGTGTAGGCCCGCCACCCCAAGCAGAGCCTCGCAACAAAGCCAGACGATACCCGCACTCCATGAGGGCCTCCATTTCCCATATCTGGACTTCCCCTTCATCAGAACTCCACCCAGCAGACCAGCTTATCACAGCCCGGCTCTCATGGCCAATTTTGGCCATGCGGTTCATCAATAAATGTTGGATTTACAGATGACTACAAGAATATGCTACACGCATGGCACAGCCTGGCAAGCTACCTGTATCGTACTTGTTATGCCTAATACCAGTAATAATTAGACCTCATTCCCATGACCTGATGGAATCATTCGAGGCTCTTTATGTTCCTGGAGCAAGCAGGTGTCCTTGGGCTCTACTTGCATGTTGCATGAGACAGGACATATGGAGATGTTACTGTTTCCCCCTTGAGCAAATCGATGATTAACAGGAAGACAGTGATACAGAGAGTGATACAGAAGAGCAGAAATACTGGAAGATGCAGCAGAAGCCAGGAAAAGCATTCGCACCACCTGCCTGTCCTTTGTCAACGATAAGACCAAGATGACTGCCCTCCAATACCCTGATGGATCTATCACATCTTCCAGAAAGGCTATTGCCTTTCTGGCAATAGAGAAGATTATCCATTACTTCTATTCAGATCTCTTTGATAGCCACATCCACCTGCCCCAATACCAAATTCCACAGGATGGATATGTCATTCCCAACGTTCTCCCTTCTGAAATCCAACATGCCATCTCGTTGGTAAAGAAGGGAACAGCACCAGGCCCAGACAAATTCAGACCCAAACACCTGAAGAATCTGTCATCGGTACTCATCAATACACTAGCTCGGCTCTTCACACGCTACCTGTCCGAATGCAAGGTGCCCTCCCAAAGGAAAAGCAGCAGGACAGTTCTACTGTTCAAGAAGGGAGACATTCACGACATTGGCAACTATCGCCCCATCTGCCTGTTGTCTGTCATCTACAAGCTGTTAACACAAGTCGTTCTGAACGAGATTGGTAGAACACTAGATGAAGGACAACCATGCGAGCAAGCTGGCTTCCGGAAAGGATTCAGCACAATCGACCATATCCATACAGTAACCAAGCTCATTGAGGTTAGTACGGAGTACAAGATGCCTCTCTGTCTCACGTTCATTGATTTACAGAAAGCCCTTGATTCTGTGGAGACTGAAGCAGTCATCAAAGCCCTAGCCAAACAGGGTGTTCAAACCCAGTACATCAAGATCCTTCATGAGCTATATTACGGATTCACCACCAGGATCTCACCATTCTACAAAGAAGTGATCATTGATGTCAAAAGAGAGGTTCGACAGGGTGATACCATTTCACCAAAACTCTTTAGCGCCACCCTTGAGAACATCATGCGACAATTAGAATGGGAAGGAATGGGAGTGAAGATAGATGGTCGGCAACTACACCACCTCCGCTTTGCTGCTGATACCGTTCTAATAACACCAAACATTAGGCAAGCGGCACCAATGCTGGCTGACTTCGACCGATAATGTGGAAAGATATCTACAGCTGAATCTAAAGAAAACTATGTTTATGAAAAATGAACTAGTTCCAGAGGCCCCATTCACTCTCAATGGAACAGACATCTCTGAATGCAGCAGTTATGTGTACATAGGTCAAGTAGTCAACATGATGAATTACCTAAAACCTGAGCTGTGCAGGAGGAAGAGAGCGGCATGGAATGCCTTCAAATTCATCGAAGAAATAGCTAAAAGGATTAAGAGCCTTTTGCAAGGTGCCCTCCCAATGGAAGAAATAGCTAACAGGAAAAAGAACCTCCTGCTCCGGGCACATCTCTTTGACTCCACCGTTCTCCTTGCATTAACGTAAGCCTCAGAGACATGGGCCCTACGAAAGCAGGATGAGAATGCTATTTGGGTCTCCCAGAGAGGAATCGAAAGAGCTATGCTTGGAATATCACGCCTCACTCAAGTGAGAGAAGGAATCCGGATTTCTGACCTCCGTCGCTATTCCAGAATCAGGGACACTGTCTCATTTGCCAAGGTATCAAAAATCAGATGGGCTGGACATGTAATGCGATTTGGAGACAACTGCTGGACTAGAGCCATTACTGACTGGATCCCACGGGATGTCAAAAGATCACATGGCTGCCCACCTACAAGATGGTCAGACTTCCTTGTCAAGACCCTGAAGGAACGGTTTGAGGCTCTTCATATTCCTGAATCAACCAGATGCCATTGGGCTACATTGGCACGTGATAGGGTCCAATGGAAATGTTACTGGCTCCTGCTCGAGCAAATCGATGAATAACAGGATTCAAGCGATCAAGTGATCAAGTGATCAATTTTGCTTGTTTATGGTTTTGGGGCCACAGCTAGCGGTGATCAGGGCTTACTCATGGCTCTTTGCTCAGGGACCAACCATTTCAGGTGGTACTTCAGGTACCATATGCAGTGCCAGGGATTGAACCCATATAGGCAGGGATGTAAGACAAGTGCCCTACCTGCTTTACTATTGCCTCATCACCTATTTTGAAAAGTTTCTGGTCTGTACCCAGTGGTGCTTCAAGTGATCAGTCCTGGGTCAGCCATATGCACAGCAGCACATTACCTACCATACTACTTGCCCTCACTCCTGCTCATATAAAATGTACTATCTCTCTGACTTTTTCTTGTTATTGAAAATAAAAGTTTATATTTTAAACCTTTCACCCAAAGCTGTCCATGTGGTCCATGGACAAACCCTATCAGTCACACTCTAGGGTGTGTTTCCCAAGGTTGGCACGGGCAGTGCAAGGGTTGGGACACACGTTATACTTGTCCATGTCTAGAAGGTGTATTTCCAGGGGGCTGATGGGTAATTTTGTTTCTGAGAAGGGGATGAAAGACCCATGATATTGGGAAGCTTTGCTCTAGAAGTCAGGTGCACATGGCACAGCCCGGCACCTCCTACAATGAACCTGTCTGTGCACTCTGACCTAGCTGGCATTTGCCAGGTGACATATTTATATGATGAAGCTGGAGAAACATGAATCTAGGTGGCTGAGAGCTGCCCCTTTCAGGCTAGAAACAAGGTTTGATTATTATGGTTGCCATAAATAAATGGGGAATACAAGGAACTCTGTTGCCACTGAGCAAATGTGTGTTCATTTAAATCATCGAAGCATGTGTGCCATGAGGAAGGAGCTTGAGGATAGCCTGGTCTTGGCTGACCTGTAGGTTCCATGGATCAAGAATACCACAGAAAATACTAACTCAGCAAGTGTGTCCGTTCAAAGGGGAAAGGGGGAACTTCTGAGCAGGAAAGTTTAGGGGTCGCTGTCATCCTCACCCCTTCATCCCCAGTCTGGGAGATTCTCCGGCCACATTAGCATGTTGCAGGCTTACCAGAGTCCTCAGGTTTCTAAGTTATTCATCTTATTCAGTCTTTCTCAAGCTTAATGAACTGTTGAACATTTTCCATGAAACAAACTTCATAAAATCTCAAGAAACTCTGAACTCATGGCAGCAATACATGGGCCAAGAGTGTGCCAGCCTTTCAGATCATGGGCCAACCTGTTATGTGCTAAGTTCTCTGATATGTCTGAGAAGACAGAAGCTTTTATATAGTGTGCATGGTGGAAGGATTTCCCACCTCCCCTCCATTTTACATGAGTGCATTTTATAACCAACATCATCCCTCTTTTGAGAAATACAGTCTAAGCTTCAGTAACTTCATCTGTTGAATCACATCAGAAACATGTCCTACCTCAAATAACTCGAAACTGGAAAGTGCTTGGATCCCTGATTACCCATGATAATCATTTAGGCTGTGTTAGGTTTAATGTCCTTGAAGAGTGAAAATACCATCTAACACCCAACAGCCTAACTTAGATGAGTCCCAGACCTTTCCCTGCACCTCCAACTAAGTGTCTGTGACAAGGCAAATGTTTCCTGTCCCATGTTTGAAATGGGGTCAGTGAGCCTGGGGAAATTAACTTTCATTTCTTTTTAATTCACTGAATTCATATGTGTGACTAATGACTACCATGTTAGACCACAGGGCCCCAGACAGAGTGAAGCACACAGTCACCCTCCGCAGATGTTGACAAAAGCACTAAAGTTATGTATCACTGACTTTAGTGCCCGAAAGGCGCCTCCAATAAATGGGCATATTGGCCTCACAGAAGTATCCAGGAACACTAAATAGGAAAAAAGTGACAAATATGACGATGGTCTTTAAAAATAGAGTTTTCAGATTCCCTTGTAGCCTGGAATGGTGAAAGCTTAGACAAGAGCTTCTGGCTTCTCATCTGCTTCATTCTCTTTACAGCTTTCAGTTTTTAAAGAAATGAGACTGAGATTCTCAGTGGGGAGACTGTAACGGTGGTGTGAGGGAGTGTCCTTCCTGCATCACTCTCAGGAGCCAGAGAGGAGGAAATGACTAAGTGACACTCTCCCTCCTGTGGGGAGCACAGCACCTGAGCTCTGCGAATGCCCTGGAACTTCTGGAAGAGACCAAGAGGTGGTGGGTGGCAAAGGTGCTGATATTTCCTGCAAGGCAATAGGCTCCTTTCTTGCTTTCATATCCAGGATGGAAAACAGCAAGAGGACAGGAGAGAGAAAACGACTCCAAAGCAATTGCAGTGATTATAAATTGGAGATGAGTGAAGGGCGTGGACTGAAATGGAGTCTGTGAGTGAAGGTGGTATTCAGAAGCTGCCACAAAACAGATGAGAGAAATGCAAGAACATTTCTCTTCACCAGAGATACCCGTTGAAATGGCGGCAGCCCCTGTGATCGTTCAGTGAGTGGAGTATCAACAGTCTGTTATCTCGGTCTGTCTGTCTGTCCGCCTCTCTCTCTCTCTCTCTCTCTCTCTCTCTCTCTCTCTCTCCCTGTCCATGTGCTTTTCCTGGTGCACCATGGCTAAGACATGCAAACTCCCTGTCCTCTAGTCGACTCCAGAATTACTGTGCTCTTTCTCTTTCTCTTCACTCTGGCTTTAGTCGGCTCCAGCCTCAGGAGTTCACCTTCCTTAGTCTGCCTTATTCCATGAGGCGATTGCTCCTGGTCATGATTCTATTAGCTTGCCCTGGGAATTTAGCCGGTCAGTCTGCTGTTACAGCTTCTCCTCTTTCTTCACCCTTTCCAAGATTGCCAAAGGAATCAGCATAAAACACAGATCTTGGACCTGGGCCTGTCAACCTGCACATCACAAACTCTCCACAGCTCCTTGTCACTTGAAGGGTGAAACAACTTCAGGACACACTGAATGTCCATCATAGACCAAGCCCATGCGCTCTCATTCCTCATCGTCTGCTGTCACACTCCAGAGGCCGGGCTCTGACCCACAGGAACACTCCCTATGCCTTGTCAAGGTCCTGCTGTTTCCCAACTCTTTCATCCCCTTCCCTAAAGCTCTTTTCACCCCCTTCCTCTTCTCTCCAAAGTCCAACTCAAACATGGTCTTCTTCACATCATGGGTGTCACCCGTCCATTCTCTGGGTGTCTGTGTTTATACAGACTGTGGCACAGAAATCCTGACTTGGCACATTTCTCCCAGGCTCCACCTTCCCACCTTCTGTAGATCTGGTCACTTCCTGTGTGATGTGTGCAGAATTGCCTGTAGGTAATTTCTAACCCTTTGTGGTCTGATGGGCTGTACCACTCAAATTTTGCGCCAATAGCAAACTTCCCTCGTGCCCTCTTTCCCTTCCTCCCTTCCTTCTCCCCCCTCTCTCCCTCTCTCTCCCTTTCTTCCTTTCTTTTCTCTTTTTCTTTCTATATTTCTCTCTCTCTTTTCTCTCTCTTTTGCTTTCTTTCTCTCTCTTAATTTCCTTTTTGTTTAGGGGCCACACTCACTGGTGCTCAGGGTTTACTCTTGGCTCTGTGCTCAGAGGTCAACCCTTTTGGTACTTGCTGAACCATATGACATGCCAGAGATCCAATTGATGTAGTCTAAATCAACAAGGCAAGTGCCTAACCTCTGCAGAATATTTCTTAGACCCCTACAGCAAGTTTCTGAGTTGAATCTTACCTGGCTACCCATAGCTCCAAAGCCTCTCAGGGTTATTTGAATGAAGAAATGTAAGGAAGGATATTAGAAATAGAGGGAGTGAGGAGGGCAAATATGGGATTACTGGTACGTGTGTGTATATTTGTTTGTATATTTGTAATTTGGGGGCCATACCTGGTAGTGCCCAGAGGTGATTACTCCTTCCTTGCTCTTGCTCAAAAATCACTTCTGGTGGTTCTAGGGGACTGTGTGTGGTGGTTCTAGAAGGCCTTATGGGGTGGTTCTAGTGGGCCATAAGGGGCTGGGGGCCAAACATTGTGAACCAAGAGCCTTCCCTGCTGGAGTGTTTTGCTGGCCACATGCTCTCATATTCTTCACTTAGTCCGACTCTACTGCAGCATGCGAAGTGCCAAAATCTAGAAATTTTCCATCTCCCCTTCTGACACTGACAAGGATGGTTTCTGTTGTCGATCTGCTCACCAGTTACTGGCTTTGGCTTTGATACATAGCATTAATAAACTACAGTTAATTGGGTGGTTCGGATGGAAAATTGCCTCAAAACTTCTGCTCTTCCAGAAACTTCTAACACTTGTTAGGGCTAGAGCAATGTGTTCTACAATTTTTTTATCTCCTATTGAAAGAGGGAGCCTCAATTTACCCTTACCAGCTGCCATGAAAAGTCCTGTTTTCTTTTGCTTTGTTTTTCTGGCCATTCTACATATTTTGCCTCCTTAAAATTCCAGGGCTCTTTCTGAGAAACAGGGAGTTAACCATTTTACATCACAAAATTCTACCCCAGTGCTTAGACTTACAGGGAGACTAAGACAATGGACAGTCTCTGAGAGAGGCCAGAGAGACACCAGCCAGACCCCCTGTAGCTTCCACATTTTCAGTAATTCTTGCCCACTGATAAGAAATTCAAAGGGCCTTAAAAAGCCTACACACAACTTTTACTTTTAACAGTCCTATACTAAGTTCCTCTCCACATGGGGAGACCTTTTCTTTTCTCTTCTGCTTCCCAACTCTGACTCTGAGCATCTTCATGACTTGATATTCCCATTTTCGAAAATATTGTAGAATCGGGGGATCACCAATGAGCAGAGACCCACTTCTGCCTCACTTGCATCACTCTCTTTCCATATCCCTGAGCACAACGCTCAGAAGACAGTAAGTTTTATAAGTGGTTGATTGGTTGTCAGTAGGGTGGATCCCATTGCACTGATGGAGAGGAGATGGAGAGTTGACTTCCTTTTCTGCCTACTTGCTTTTTGGCCTTTTACAGTGTAACGCCATGCGGAGAAATACAGATTCTTTTTCTAGTTATTGAAAATAAAAGTTTGTATTTTAAACCTTTCATCCAAAGCTGTCCATGTGGTCCATGGATAAACCCTATGAGTCACAGTCTAGAGTGTGTTTCCCAAGGTCGGCAGGGGCAGTGCAAGGGTTGGGGCACATGTTACACTTGTCCATGTCTAGAAGGTGTATTTCCAGGGGACAACAACCAAAACAGCAAGGTTGTTGTCCTTGTTCTGCACACTTGTAGCTACCTTGTTTGAGGTCTATCACCAAGAGAAGCCATTTGACTTCATTTAGATTCAAATGCAAGGAAGAATGGAAAGAAAGAACCTCTCTAGCATGGATATCCTATTGACACGTAAGAAGGGATCATAAATCAGTTCCTGAAAGGCCTGGGATTGTTCTTCCTGTGAAGAAGCTAAATGAAAAAAAAGTGCAGAAAGTACTAATGTGGCCATTTAACTCAAATGCCTTCCTTGGTCATTAGCAGGCAGAACATAGTGAATATCTTATAAGAAATATTAACTGAACTGAACAGTGAGAGAAGAGTAATACGGAGAAAACAATTCTCAAACTGTGATATTTGTAAGGCTGGAGGTGTAAGAATTTTGCCAAACATGGTCTTTGATGTTTGATAATTCTATTGCTTGATCTATTTAATTTTCACCCTTTCAACTGCAGTTGGTCTATGCGCTTGATTTCCACAAAGATTCCTGGGATGAGGAATCACAGACACTATTCACTTTTGGTCACAAATCTGCTATTTTATTATATTGAAAAGTGATGTATTTAAGCAAATGTTGAGCATAATGATCATGTTTATTAACTAGAGCTTTTTCAGTTGCAAAATCGAAAACCTAGCTCAAACCAGAATGAAAATCTATCATTCCACGTGTGCTCTCATCAAAGAAAAATGTTTCATCTTATTTCCTATAGCAGTTCAAGGACTATCTCCCATGCGTGCGGCATAGCATCTTGTATGCCATTATCCTAGACCATGGAGAGGGATAGTTCCTCTTGTTTTTGCCTCTACTTTCCACACTGTTAGTTTTATTCCAGGGAAAATCCTCTAACACATATCCCAACTCCTAGCAAAAGAGAGAGTGAACATCCCCGTAACTTGTAGCAAGCACCATGGTACCCACTCTGATTAAACCCTCCTTGAAGCTTACATGTCCTTCAAATTTGTACCACACCACAGGGTAGAGGATGTAATTCAGTGGGTAAGGAACTGGCTTTGCCTGTGGTTTACCCACTTTCAATCCTCATCACATCATATAATCCTTTGAGCCTGCCAGGAATTATCCCTGAGCACAAAGCCAGGAGTAAGTCCTGAGAACCACCAGGTACTGTCCCTAAAACAGAAAAGCAAAACATGCTTACACTATGGTCCAGAGGATGGAGAATATGTTGCTATTAAATATGTCTGACCCTTGAACACAGGTGTCTGATTAGCTCCATCTAAACATACAGGTTGAATGTCGGGAGAGGTAGTTCCAAAAGAGGTGCTAAATAAAAGGGCTAGGGTCAAAACTCCGGTTCTAGAAAGAGGGACTCTAGCTCCTTTATTTGTAAATTACCCTATAGCACAAGGGGGAGAACCTGAGTTGTAGGAATGAAGAGTTGCACTGTGATCCTCAGGGGTGGGGTACACAGTACAGGTACCAGTGTACAGGTGGGTACACTGGTGATGAGTGTTGGAATGTGGAAACAGGAAATCATCATTAATAATGTTGCAAATTACGGTACCTTAATCAATAAAAAATACACTTAGTTCAAGAGATCTATTTCAAATTAACTATCTCATGCTTTAAAATAGCCTTTAGCCCATTAGTTTAGATTAGAAACTATAAAAGATTCAAAAACAGTGCTTGAAATTTGCAGAACAATTTGTAGTAGTTCCCAACCAGGCATACTTTTGATCCCAAGAAACATTTGTCAACGGCAATCCTTTAAATCAGTGAGAAAGAGGGCACTGAGCACCAGGCACTGAGCCTGGTGCTGTTCTTCACTGGCCTCTGAGCTGCACTGAACCTTTTCTGTCTTATCCCGGCTTCATGTAAATTTTCCTACCTTTTAACTCTTTCCTTGTGAAGATCTCACATGGTACTAAAGTGCCACCTGGAATCCCAGATTCATGGTCGCTCACCTTAGTGGCTCAGCAGCTGATACACTACTGGACTGGGGGAATAGAGCATCTCCCTCTAGCTCTGCATCCAGGTCTAATCTCTGGCCCTGAGCTTCTATACAAATCTGGTGTAAATGGTATATAAACTACAATCCAGTCTTGTTTTTTGTGAGGCATCATTGCATAAATGTCAGAGATACATTCTTAGGTCCTTGGATTCAGTGCTGAGACCTCTGAGTCCCATTTGAGAGCACTGTTCTTGATGCTCTCCCGTGCTCTCGGGGGCCCCACAGGACAGACTCTCGGTGAGCACATTACAGTGCCTTCTCAGTATCCGTAGAGTAGTGGTTCCCAACCAGGACACTTTTGTCCCCAAGAAACATTTGTTGATACCTAGGGACTTTTTATTGCTGTAACTTTGGGGAATACAACTGGTATCTGATCAGTAGAGGTCTGGGGTGATACTGGTTATCCTCAATGTCCAAGTCCACTTCCTCAGCAACTGTCTAGTTCCAAGTGCCAACTGTGCAAAGAATGAGAGAGAAATTTGTTTTCAAATAATCACACTTTGACTATATTCACTTGAGAAAACAAATATTCTAAAGGTAAATGAATTCTCTTCTACCCACACTTGTAATAAATTGTAAAACAAGAATTTAACCCAAAATTTTCTTATTTCCTACTGCAGAGTTAGATATCAGCTTGCATAATTCTATGTAAATTTGAGGCAGCGTTGTCAAGCATAACTTAGGAAGCTAAATAGGTTGTCACCTAATTAATTGCCACCGGTTTAATAAGGTTGTATGCTGTTTGGGTTACTCTGTACCAAACCAATTAGTGTATTTTAAAATTGCACCAGCAGACAGGATTAGAAAAAAAGGATTTACACAAAAAAAGGCTGTGTTTTAACTTTGATCTAAAAAGCTAGACAGGCCTGGTAAAACACAGTATCTCATTTTAGAAATTTTTCATACTCCTTCCTTTGAGGACTGGATTTATTGGTGTCCAGCTACACTATTATATCAAAGTTCCAATGAGATTTCCTGAAAGATTTATGAAGCAGGGATGAAGTCCTAAAATTCATCTTTACCAATCAAGTTCAAGTACCCTTTCTTCACTGCTCCTGAGGAGGCAGTGTCCCTGCCCAGGTAGAGTATATTCATGCTTCCAAGGCAAGGAAGACCATGGGGGATTGGAGTTATTCATGGAAATAGATGAACGCTCAGGACAGCCCCTATCACAGCCTCCAGGGAACGAAAGAAGGCTACATGTTTTGTTGTTGATAAGTGGCTTTTCCACTTTCCTTGCTAGGCTCTGGCTATCTAAAAGTGAAATCCGATCTACTGGGAACTTAAAAAATAAGCTGTATTAAAGCAATAATAACCCACTGAATTGAAGTCAGGGCAACATAAGGGAAATAACTATGAACATATTTAGCCTATTGTCTTCCAGAGTATGGGAATTGTGTGACAGGTCAGTGGACTCCACATCATAATTTTTAAACCTAACTTATAGTACCAGAAGCTGAAGACCCGTCTGCTGTGATGGTAGGTCAGCAGATAGAGCATTGGCCTTGCATGTGCCTCACCTATGTTTGATCCCCAGCAATGTTGGTTCCCTGAGTACCTACAAGAGTGATCCCTGAGCACAGAGCCAGGAGTTAGCCCTGAGCACCACAGATTTTGGCCCCCCAAACAAACAAAGCTAAACTAACCAGTTGATGCTCAACAGTCCTCTGGGAGACTCTATGAAGGAAATTGACTTTCGTGGCATTTTCAGGGACAGTGTAATAATCCGGATGGTTTTCAGATGTAGAGCTCTGTTGTTTTTAAATTTGGGGTTTTTTTGGTCACACCAGGCATAATGGTGCTGTGTCAATGTCTGCACATGTAGCTTTGGTACTGGTGTCTGTCTGGTGATTCTGCAGGCTAGTATTAAAGCAATAATAACCACTGAATTGAAGTCAGAACAACATAGGGAAATTATCACTTGATCACTTGGCATCCCGTAATTCATCGATTTGCTTGAGCGGGCACCGTAACATTTCCATTTGACCCTATCACGTGCCGGTGTAGCCCAATGGCATCTGATTGCTTCAGGAATACGAAGAGCCTCAAACTGTTCATTCAGGGTCTTGACGAAGAAGTCTGACCATCTTGTAGGTGGGGGGCCACGTGATCTTTGACATCCTGTGGGATCCAGGCGACTCTAGTCCAGCAGTAGTGGCTCTAGTCCAGGGGAAATTATTATGAACATATTTAGAATATTGCCATATTTAGAACATATTTAGACTTTTGTCTTCCCGAGTATGGGAATAGTGTGATAGGTCAGCAGATTTCACATCATAATTTTATTATGTAATATTATTAAAATTAATATGAACTGAGAGTTACATGGAGGTTGAGAAAAAAAATCTAGCTCCAGCATTTCCCAGGTCTAAAGACTTTCTTAAATGATAAAAACTTTCCTGATCTTTCCTTCTTGCACGGTTCCTGTGGGGATAATATGTACCTCAATGTTTAGTAGGTGACCATGTCTTGCTCCTGGTGCTCTTCGTGGTTTCTGCTTCCTCTGCGGCTTTGTTCTGGGGCAGATGCAGCTGCTGTGGGGTCAGGCAGACAGTGCTGGGCCTGCGAGAGTTCAGCAGAGGCTCAGGGTCTCACATGGGACCTGCATCCTTGTACACTTCTGGGATTTAACCAACGGTGAAGCAGGAAGAGCCCCATGTATAAAAATCATTGTGGTCTCTGGTTGTTTATCAAAGAGTGGAAGAGAATGGCATGGAACAGGGCTTGCCAATTGCCACAGACCGGCTCTCTGGGAGCCTCAGACCGAGGGAGAAAGGGGCTTGAAGTTACAGGAAAGCAGGGGTCGGTGAATAACAGACAGACTCCAACACAAGAGAGGTTGAATGCTGCTGCGATTTATTGAGGGCAGAGCTTGCTTTTTATACATTACAAGTAAGGGATGACATCAGTCTTTTGCCTAGGAAATTTGTTTCCAACATTAGAGAAATCCATTTTTTTTACTTTAAATTTTTTATTTTTACAATTACAAAGATATACAATTAAAAAGTTCATATGTGGGTTTTGGTCATACAGTGTTCCAGCACCCATCCCTCCACCAGTGCCCATCTCCCACCACCCACGCCCCCGGTTCCCTCCCCACCCCCAGCCCTGCTCCATGGCAGGTTCTTTATTTCTTTCCGTTTCTCTCTCTTTCTCTTTTCCTTCCCCTCAGACTATGGATTATAGAACATACAATAAAGGGTTGTCATGTGTATCTTTTTGCCTCTTTTTAATGCTCAATTAGCACCCTGACAATTGTTAGCACCCTGTTCCGTTTTCTGTCTTACCTAGCCTCTGACTCCCACACGTTTGTGATAATTTCCACCTTTGACAAGACCTCCTGATATATGTTTCATTTGACCTTGGATATTGGTATCTTAATATGTACATATATATTTACGTTATGCAGATAAATGCAGTCATTCTGTGTCTGTCTCTCTCCTTCTGGCTAATTTCTCCTATCTTCTCCTGCCCTAAGCGTCGTGGGGATATTCACAATACCATCTGATAGGGTTAATATCCAGGATATATCAGGCTGGTAGAATTTTACAAGAAGAAAACAACACCCCATCAAAAAATGGGGGAGAAGAAATGAACAGAAACTTCAGCAGGGATCGAATGGCAAAAAATCCATTTGTTTTAACTCTGATCGCCCCTGTGTGTACCTTATTATTACTTCCCACAGTTTCCTGCGTGAACTATGAAATCTTTAACTTTTGATGTTGCCCAACATATTTCTCCAATAGCTATCTATTTGTTCCAAGCACTGGGGCGTAACTTTCCAGGCACTGTGACTGTTCCCCTCGTACATGTTGCTGTACTCTGTGAATTGTAACCTAAACATCTTTCTTTAATCTTGCCCTCCAATAATTTGCCACAAATCCTTGTAGGAAACTTATTATTATTAGACTAAACTACCTGCTCCTCCTGAGTTGGTCTCATTTTTCCTGGTACACATAACTGCTGCTTCAGAGATGTTGTCTTGGGTGGATGGGGCCTCTGAACTGTTCTTCTCTCTTTTCTAGATTCGTGTGACCTGTCCCACATTGGTCTCTGCGGGTATGTTTGGTGTTATTGACGATGTCATAGGGGGGTGTGTGCCGACATCTATCTTCCCCCTTTTCCCATCTAATTGTTGCTGATGTTCTCGGGGTGGCGCTGAGGTTTTGGTGAGATGGTATCACCCTGTCGAACCCCTCTTTCACATTATGCTCTTTGTAGAATGGTGAGATCCTGGTGGTGAATCCGTAATACAGCTCAGAGGATGTTGATGTATTGGGTTTGAACACCCTGTTTGGCTAGGGGCTTCGATGGCTGCTTCAGTCTCCACAGAATCAAAGGCTTTCTGTAAATCAATGAACGTGGAGACAGCGGCATCTTGACCCCTACAAACCTCAATGAGCTTGGTTACCGTGTGGATGTGGTCGATTGTGCTGAATCCTCCAGAAGCCTGCTTGTCGCATGGTTGTCCTTCATCTAGTGTTCTGCTAATCCTGTTCAGGATGACTCGTGTAAACAGCTTGTAGATGACAGACAACAGGCAGATGGGGCGATAGTTGCCGGTGTCGTGAATGTCTCCCCTTCTTGAACAATAGAACTGTCCTGCTGGTTTTCCATTGGGAGGGGCACCTTGCATTCGGACAGGTAGCGTGTGGAAGAGCCGAGCTAGTGTTTTGATGAGTACCAACGCAGATTCTTCAGGTGTTTGGGTCTGACTTTGTCTGGGCCTGGTGCTGTTCCCTTCTTTACTGGCGAGATGGCATGTTGGATTTCAGAAGGGAGAACGCTGGGAATGACATATCCATCCTGTGGAATTTGGTATCGGGCAGGTGGATGTGGCTATCAAAGAGATTTGAGTAGAAGTCCTGGATAATCTTCTCCATTGCCTTTCTGGAAGATGTAATAGATCCATCAGGGCGTCGGGGGCAGTCATCTTGGTCTTATAGTTGGCAAAGGACAGGTGGGCAGTGCAAATGCTTTTCTGGCTTCTGCTGCATCTTCCAGTATTTCTGCTCTTCTGTCATTGGGTCTTCTTTTATCGCTTCTCTGCACTGTTTAGCAAGCTTGGATGTTAGCATTTGGTCTCTGGGCTTGCGCCTTTCCACGTTGGCGAATGAGCTCGAGAGTTTCTGAAGACAGGCGTCCTTTTGTGTCTTTCTCTCTCTCAGCATTCTTCGCGACAATCATGGAGGTGCTGAACCAGTCGGTTGTATTCTTCATCGATGTCGTCAATGATGGTATCTTCCCATGTTGCTGCAATGGTGCCAAAGAGTTCCCTTCAAAGGCATTGAAGAAATAGCTAAAAAGGACAAAGAACCTCCAGCTCCGGGCACATCTCTTTGACTCCACCGTTCTCCCTGCATAAACATACGCCTCAGAGACCTGGGCCTTACGAAAGCAGGATGAGAATGCTATTCTGGTCTCCCAGAGAGGCATCGAAAGAGCTATGCTTGGAATATCACGCCTCACTCAAGTGAGAGAAGGAATCGGAGTTCTGACCTCCATCACTATTCCAGAATCAGGGATGCTGTCTCGTTTGTCAAGGCATCAAAAAATCAGATGGGCTGGACATGTAATGCGATTTGGAGACAACCGCTGGACTAGAGCCATTACCGACTGGATCCCATGGGATATCAAAAGATCACGTGGCCGCCCACCTACAAGATGGTCAGACTTCCTTGTAAAGACCCTGAAGGAATGGTTTGAGGCTCTTCATATTCCTGAATCAACCAGATGCCATTTTGCTACATTGGCACGTGATAGGGTCCAATGGAAATGTTACTGGCACCCGCTAAAGCAAATCGATGAATAACGGGATTCAAGTGATCAAGTGATCAAACATAAAACCCGTGCACCTGCGCCCATTGTTCTTCTAAATGTTAACTTGAAAGTAAAGCAACTTAGCCTATTATAAAGGATTAGTTGGAGAGATGTGAGATCATGTTTTTAAATGTTTACTATTAGATATAGATCATAGAGTTCCATAGCGAAGACTTTGGAGGCCAGATGCCAATGAGTTACTTGTTGTTGGGGGCTGCCAGGGGGTAATAGACCCGTTGGTCGCGCACCTCCCTGCCTGCAGGGAAGACATAGACCCGAGGGTCACGTATCTTCCCAATATGAGGGCCTGAGACTTGCTCTGGCCCTGTTAACAGGCTGCTACGCAGGTTGCTACGCGAGCAACACTGTTGCAGGCGTGGCACCAAATCTTATAAGAAGGCTGAAAAAGGTAAGAGAGACTTTAAAACAATTTCTAAAATCAATGCATATGGGAGTCTGTGAAGTGCTTATTGTTGGGCCAAGGACATGTAGGATTCAAGGCACATACCTGGCACATGGCTTGTTCCCTATGGTTCCTTGCACCCCATGGTTCCCTGCATAACATTCCAAGTACAGCCAAATGTGATCTGGAAATCCTAAGCACAACTGGGCTGGCCTGGGGACCCTGAGTACTGCAGGACTGGGCAGCAGGGGTCTTTGGCCCCTTGCATTGAGCTACCTAAGTCGGCCAAGAATTGTTTGTGGGGACCCAAAGGTCTCCGGAGATACTTTTTTGGAGCTTCCAGAATGCTAATAGCCATGCTATTGTCCCTTTGTGTGTGTGTGTGTGTGTGTGTGTGGTTTTTGTTTGTTTCTTTGTTATGAGGGCTTCACCCCATAGTGATCAGGGCTCTGTGCTCATGTATCATTCCTGGCTACACTTGGGGGAACACTTGTGATGCCACAGATTAAATGTGGATCAGTTTGTGTGGAAGCCAACTGCCCCTTCCTTCCTGGAGTATGTCTCTGGCCCTGTCATGAGACTTAAAAAAGTTGAACATAGAGAATATCTAGAAACATCACTGTCAGTCTGATTTATAGACTGACATTTATTTATGACCAAAATAAATCACTCTACTTAAAAAATTTAAAAGATTAGTAGTTAATACGACAGTAAATATAAACTAAGTGAGTTTTCTAAATGATTCCTTAGAAAAGTTATAAATTTCACCCAGATCCTCCAGTGAGCCAATGCATCATCTGTTTATTAATTTATCATCAAAGAGCCTTGATGGGTGAATCTCTGTGAGTTATAATTTCAACATATGCTGTATGTTAGTATTTAATTCTCAGTAATAAAATGCCTATTGACTGAGGCTGCTATGGTATGGCAGGTAGGTTTCCTCGCCAGTGACTGGTTAGGTTTGATCCTCATCATCCCAACATGGGACCCTGAGCCCCACTATGATGGATCTCTGGGCATAAAGCTAGAAGTCAGGCCTGAGCACAGTTAGTCGTGGCCCCAAACAAAAACAAACAAAAGAAGAAATATAGGTAGGGTGTGGGAGGGGACTAAGGCAGAGTGTGTGCTGCTATCGAGGGCGTGCACTTCGTGTGTTCAGCTACAGCAGGTGGCTAAAATTTCACTATTATCCACATCAGAGCACACTACTCTAATCTCCGTTCTCAGTTATAGTCTATCAAGTCCTTAATAACAATTTTAAGAAGTTGTATTGTCTAAGTAGGTCTTCACAAGAACTATTTATTTTTGGGGGGTCACACTCAGTCATGCTCAGGCCTTACTTGTGGCTCAGGGATCACTCTTGGGGCTCTGGGGATCATATGGGGTGCTGTGCATTGAACAAAGTTCTGCTGTGTGCAAAGGCAAGTGCCCTGCCCACTGCACTATAATCTTATGATCATATTTAAATAAGCATCAGTGAAAAAATAAGCACTAATGAATTAAATAAGCATAAATGAAAAATATTCAAGACATAACCTTTCTAGTATTACTTCTATAATCTTGTACTTCTATAATCAAATACCTACACTGTAATTTTTACATGAATAGAAGACAATTCCTTCAGTGGACTTTGAAAGAAAGAACTGAATGAGTCTTGTTTTCTAAATGAATATAAATTTTTATTCTTCCAGTGATAAAAATCATATTCAAATATGATTACTATGACCTTTTTACTGAATTATGTTCTAAAATAATTTGTTGAATATAGAGCTAGCAATTTCATCTTCACTATGTGCATTAAATTTGGGACCCATAAATAGTAATAAAGAATAAATCATAGAACAAGGAAATTAATATTATTAACTGACACATGTAGATTGAGGAAAAATCTAGCAATATTAATTTTCAAAAGCTATGTCAATTAGAAATAAGAGCTTCATTAGTACTTAACAGCTATAAGAGGTCCAACAATTTAGCTTTCTTATTATTTCAATATGTTACTGGTGCCCGCCGATTATTTCAAAGGAAAGCGGAGATTCAGAGAAGGCTGTGTCTCAAGTCTTAAGGCAGGTTGAGGACAGTCCCAGTTCCTGAATCCATGACTCCAAACTCTATTGAATGGTGATCGATATTTAACAAAGAATGTTGACTATTGGAAACTCCTCTTTGATAAATCACATATATTGGTTGTTTTGTGCTTCCAACAGTAGCCAGCGGACATGTTTAAGTTTATGAAATTCTTCAGAGAATGCAAGTGTCCAAAGTTTAGGAGAGTTTAGGTCAAAATTTCTTAAACTTTTGTCATAGGTTCTGGTTGCATTGTTAGATTCCTGAGGACCCCAAAAAGACATTCATATATCTAGATTCAGTCTTGAAATATTGGCTGCATGGTAGGGATTTTAACCACTCTCGCTTGCATTCACAGAACACTTAGCTTCATCGTCATATACGTTGGGAAAAGAAAAGAAGTTCCAGGTCCCATTTCTCCAAGGAAGAAAGTCAAGAAGAGAGAAGTCCTGTGTTTAAGGTCAGCGGTGTGAAGTGGAGTTTCCACTATTCTCATCTGGGAGGGGGCAGCAGAGGAAGGGTCTGCCTCACATTTGGTTCATATATCACAGAATTGAAATAAATCACAAGGATCGAGATTTTCTTTAGGACCTTTCCAAGAGGTTGGAGAGTTATGTGTTTGGTTGTTGCTACTGCAATATTCAACCATTCCCTCAGCAGCAGTTAATCGGGGCTCCTAGTACAGTGCCAAGAGTGAATCTCGTCTTTCTGTGTTATAAACTAATTTAGACATCCACATTCTCTTTCCTCCATATGTGAAAATTGTGATGTTGTCATGTTCTACTGGCTCCTTACCGTCCTGTGCTCTAGCCCCCTGACCACAGGATAATGAGTGAAAAGAAGGCACATACTGTTCTAATACTGTCATAGACAGAGGCTCAACTCTCCACATGCCTGCAGGTGTCTCAGGGACTCTTAGAAGAAGGGCTTCACTCAGAAAATATCGGGCTCTTTCCTCTTTGAAGTACTACATTTAATGAGACAGAAACCCAGCTTATGATTAAGGCTGACATCTAGGTTTTCTGATTCCATTTCTGGGACAATTCCACCAATACACTATATAGAATGTTTTGGACATTGATTCATCACTATGAGTTTTGACTTGAGTACAAAAACCAAATGGTAGGCATTTTACAAAAAAAATTGTCAATCAATTTTAATCTGAAAATAAAATAAAAAAAATATAAATAGTAGCAAGATGATATCTAGAGAGCATACCACCTACCGACAGAGTCTGGCAAGCTACCCGTGTTTTATTTGATATGCCAAAAAGCAGTAACAATTATGGACCTCATTCCCATGACCTGAAGGAATGGTTTGAGGCTCTTCCTGTTCATGGAGCAAGCAGATGTCCTTAGGTTACACTAGCTTGCAACAGGACGTATGACGATGTTACTGGTGCCTGCTCGAACAAATCCATGAACAACGGGAAGACAGGTGATACAGGTGATATCTAGAGAGGGGAGAGAGAGAGAGAGAGAGAGAAGAGAGGAAAGTGAAGATAATTTTCAAATTTGGCTTAAGATCCCCAAATGTTATTTAAATAACAGGAATAGTTACTTAAGTGAAGCACTAGTCTTTCATTGCCGCCCTAATGAGGTAAAAAATGGATTTGAACCTAAGAGCGTGATTAATAACCCTGGCATTCAAAACGGAGACCCAAGCAAGGAAACCTAGTTTAATTTTCAATGAAGACATAGTAGAATTATTTATGTAGAGAAACTAGGGCAAAAGGACATTTGGATCCTGAATTTATATTTGGGGTGATGAATCAAGCCGCTGTCCTTAGCATCCATTTGTATGCAGAACATGAGTTTAACCAAGGAGGAAAAAGCTGAAACTCTCTAAGCCAATATATATTACTTAATGGCCAAACACTTTAGATCTACAAAAACTTCAGCGAGGAAAAATTAGCCTCTCAGGGGACCATAGAACTAAGCGAATGCTAATTTATGGCTCTAGAAAAAGAACCAGCAAGGGAAAAGAAGGCATGGGCAGAAACTATTAGCTTAGATTCCAATGTAGAAAACTGGCCAAATGAGCAGGTGACTGCTCCCTTTCCTTTCCGAGGATGCAGTCAGAATGAACTTTATTATGAGAGTTAGGAAGCATTAGACTCCAGTTAATAACTGAAGAACAAGGTAATGTTTGCCGATGGGAAGACAGATCACGAAACTGTTAACTGGAAAAGAAATGGCTTCTCCACCACACTGAAACCCCACAGCCCTTAACAGCAATCTGGCAGCTGTGTTTTGAGTGCAATAGAGAGTTCACAGGTAATGTAAAAGCTGGAAGACATGTTCGAGAACTCTAAGTTGAAGAAACTGTCCTTAAAGTCAAGAAACTTTAGCATTTAAAGTTTTTGTAGTCTTTACTCAAAGGGGATTTAGGTTAACGATCCACAGAATCCTGTGACTTAGAGAAAACAACTGAGAGTACTAGTGAAGAATCAGATGATGATTATCACTCCAAAGCTTTCAGTGTTCCAAATCATGTAATTTGATTTTCTACTTTGATGTGAAATGTGAGGACAATGAGGTTTTAGTTCATTTCCTTTTCTACATGTGAATTTCTTGAGGAACACAATCACAGTGTAAAACGATTATCTGAGCAGATAAAAACTTCATGCTTATTAACAAGACTGTGTTATAGAACAGTTTATGGAAATAAGGCAGACCATTTTATAAAACTTAAATAAAATTAGTGTAGTTGTTTTCATTAAGGACCACAAGTGAATTTCACATGATAGCCTTTCTTTTTCCTAAAATTATCAGAACTATTTGCAAAATGAAGTTTTTTAGTAGGATCCAACTTTATTGGGAAATGTTCTATTTGTAGCAGTCTGATTCAGTTTCTTTTTTAAAAAGAGAATCTAAAAGAAATAGAAATGTTAATGGGATGTCTTGAAAATCATTGGGAAACTTATCAATCCCACTATCTTCATCCAAAGGAAAGGAAACAGTAAAGTAGCTTTCCCCAAAACCTCTGGAAGGTGAAAGAATGGCGGCTTGGATTGAGGACATACTTAGAATTTGATGTCCTCTGATAATCTGTTTGTTTGTCCTGATAATCTGTTTGTTTGTCCTATCACTATTTCAGAGATTCTTTTATTCAGCAGACAGTCAAGCACTTGGGAACTAAGAAATAGAAAAAAATAGCCCCTGTCCTTTTCTCATCCAGGGAGATAATGATCAGGAGTTGGTAGAGGAGTCTCTGGCACTCAGATGCAGGGGTAATTTCCTGCAGTGGAAGGTATGAACTTGGTGTATAATATGAAAAATGGTCCACCTCCTCTGTCATTTAAGAAATAAAGAAGAATTTATATACCATGGAAGAAATACATCCCTTATAACAAAGAAGAGAGACCCTGAACAAAAGGATCCCAAGGCCCACATGACCCCCTGTGCCAACGAGGAAGAAGAGACTCAGGCAATGAATGGAGCACAAGTTTTAGGCACTGCCTAGTCAGTGTCGGGACCCTCGAGCCTTCACATCTGCACAGTTCAGGAAATCGTATATAAGTACAGCAGCCTGGCTCCCTATTCCTTTGAATGAGTCAGTTGAGTTCTCTTGGTTATTATTTCTATGTAATATTTTTTTTCACAACTCTCCTAACTGAGAGCATTCTGGGCTGGGCTGATGAAAAATCAGACTTTGGCATGAGAGACTTTTACTTGGTACTAGAAATGTCTTGACTGCTAAATTTTGTCTTCATTTTATGACTTATAAAGTTCCTTTTGCTTATTGTCATTGTCAGATTCTGTCTAAAAATGACACAATTTCTTAGGTGTAGATTCTTTCAAGAATGCTTTGTTTTCATCTGAGATCTGTGCGTTGAACACAGGAATGTGTCGGGTCTAGAATTATCACTGAGGCTTAGAAGTGATGTGGTATCACCAAGGTTCTTTGAATAAATTTCTCAATCCAGGGAGCAATGTAAATTGTAGTGGCCTGATGGCTTACCTTGTGCCCAAACATGTGCTAAATTGATTATATGCATGGATTTGTTTGACTTTCACAAAAGCAAATAGGATGGTCCCATTTTATAAACGAGGAAGTGAGACCTAGAAAGTATAGTGTGTACAAGGCCAAATTATTGGCATTGCTCAAACTTTGTTGTTGTTGTTGTATTGGATTACGTGTCTACTTGCAAGTCCTAGGTTTTTGTATTGCTAAAGAAGGATTGTTTTTCTCCTTCCTAGAAGCCTTTTGCATATGTTTATGCTAGGGATCTCTTGTGTAAGCAAAAATGATAGTCCAGCAGTACAGTTATGAGTTATTTGTCACTAGTCATTTGTTTTTCCTGTTGTTCATTGATTTGCTTGAGCAAGCATCAATAACATCTCCATTCACTGGGGATGAGACCATTATTGTTACTGTTTCTGGCATATTGAATACACCATTGGTAGCTTGCCAGGCTCTGCCATCGCTCTGGGTTCATTCCAGGGGGCCTAGTCTTTTTCTATATCAGACCATCAACCATCCAGGGCCCACGGGGTAGAGCCCTGTCTCCTGTCTGCCACCTGCCAACGCAGCCGGGTACAGCAGCCACATCTGCAACACTCGAGGGACAGGAAGTGAGTTATTTAACTAAAATATTTACTCCTCGGTTTCCATCATATTTTCCAACTATAAGCCTCAGTACCTTTTTGATTGAATCTAATTCCTCATACCTTCATAGAGGAATGAGGGACTGTATAGAACCAGGAAATCACCCTGGCTTCGAAATGGGACAATTCTAGAGTAAGCCCTGCTCTGATCTACAGTTTACAGCTAGGTCAGAACAGCTCTCTTTTGACCTAAGATTAGCAGTGAATTGCCTTGAAACAAAGTATTTAGGACTGCTGTTTTTTGGAGACAGAACTCTGAGGGCAATTGGAAATGATCAATCTGGCAAGGGGAATGTAGTCTGGATCACAGGATATCATCTCCCCCCTGGAAAGATAACCCTATGGGTTTAATCCAGGGTGTAGATATATTCCTATTTCTCTTACTGTGTTTATATAAAATAGCTAGAAATGTTATTGACATGATTGTTTAATAGTCTAGGAGAGAAAATAGTAATGCTCAGCCCTATAGTGCCTCAATAGCCCTGGGAAGCAGGGCTGTGGCGCCTGGGGATTTCGACCCTAAGAGGAAGCCAGTTTCCACCTCATTGTTTAACCTTTGGCTATGGCCTGGCCCCAGTAGCAGTTTGGGGGTCAGAAAGTGTGTGTGTGTGTGTGTTTGTGTGTGTGTGTTGGAAAGTGTGGGCAGTTGGGGTGGAGTAGACCTGGAGGAAGTCAGGCCTTGGATTATACACTGCGCTCGTGGTTCTTTGTTCATTGACCAGAGGGGACAGTCGCCAGCCCCAAACATGACCAAGGGAACCCGACTCACCCCAATACCATTGCGGACCCCAAACAGACCTAACATTGTTGCTTTAATTTTCTATTTGGACAACAGTGTCCAAATAGAAAATTAAAGCAACAAACTGTAACTAAACTGCAACAAACTGTGACTTGCAAAATTATTTTCAACAGGGTTTCAGGCATATACTCTCCCCTGTTCCAATTCCATGCCCTCATGACCCATCTCTCCAGCAGTGGCCCCAGATACCCTCTGACCATCCAGCCTGATAGTTGGATGGATACATCTTCAATTTTAATTGTTATGGCTTGGGTTCCATGCTTTCAGCAGTGTTGAGTCTAATGGCTTAGGCATGTACAGATACTTTATCTCTGCACTGCAGACTTGCCCAAGGAACCCTGACCCTTGCCCTTGTGTTATCCATGATCATTTGATGCCAGGGATTTTACCCCTGTGGCATAATCTCTTTTGCAATGCTGTTTCATTGGAATCTGCAGGCAGTAGAGAAGGTGGGGAATAGAGAGGAAAGGGGGAAAAGGAGTTAGGGAAAGGGAGAAATGTAAGATGGGAGGAAGAGGGAATGAAAGTTGGATAAGATGCATTACCTCATCATCTAGGATGTTTTATATTTTGGAACCATTATCTAAATTTTCTTTTCAAAATATCTCACTATGAAATAGAAAAAGTGCTTGTTTTTTAATATAAAGGCATGGAAGCTTCAGTAAGGAAGCTCCATCTCTACTTGTTTTTCCCTGTTTGTGATACAAGGAAGCCTGCTGACGCTCTGATAAATCAGTCATTCATAGCTCACTGATTATACTGCATGAGAAAAATGGAAACTTAAAAAAATTATTTGACACTTTGAATTTTTTTGAAACTGCATTGAGTTCCTTTATTATTCTCCATGGCACAGTGGCTAGGTTGGGATTCCCACTGACTCTCATTATTGTGAATCATTCCCCTGAGAAAGTGTTTTATTTTTCTTCTCCTTAGCATTCTGCAGCTCTGGTGTCTAGCGCTGACAAATAGGAGATAGATTGTGAAGAAAGGAAAAACATGGAAATCAAATCGTGTCAACCTAAAATGCAATGATGATGCTAATTAGATGAAATTTGTCAACATTGCTTTGCTTTCTTGGAAAAAGAAGCTCACCTGGCTTGCAGTTGAGTAAGTGAGCGAGTAGCAGAATATGACACTAATACAGCTCAACCAGGGAGTTTAGCATTATTGAACCAAGACTTCAGGAATGGAAATGGGTCAGTGCTGACTCAGCTCCGGCTGTGAATCACGTGAGTGTGTGCCCACTGGTTTGAGTATGTGCCTGAACTTGTTCCCCTGGGCCTCTGCCTATTTTTGTACATGCCTGACGCCTGGGGCAGCAGCACCAAATCACAGAGTGAGAGACTAAGGCAGATCCTGACCAGCTTGTGACTCTCAGTACCCTTAACCCAAGAATTTGCCTTTTTGTTGGTGTTCTTCCTTCTTCCTTCAAGAATCAACAGAATCTCAGCTTGTTCCTGACACTGGAGAATAAAGACAACCCAATATAAGGAAAGTCTGCAAATCCTTTTTCCCATGGTGGGGCCTGTGAGTAAGAGGCAGAGTTGGCACCCCCATAGTTATGCTCCTCCCCCCTCTCTCCCTTGTTTCTTTCCCCCTCAAGCTGTACGCAGCACCAGGAGACCATTGTTACTTCTCTCTGCAATATCCACATTCTTAGAGATAATCTATGCAGTAGCTAATGGCTGGATTAATTATACCCACTCATGGTGCTTTCCTGGAAGACAATCCCTCATTCCAGAAGTAGAAAGTGGAGGTTAGTTAAAGCAAGTTAAGCCAAACCAGTATCACAGGAAACAAAGTCTTCATTGATAAGTTATCCAGATGAAACATTAGAGCCATTCTTTCCAAATTCTGATCCTGAACAATGATCAGGTCAGTTCTTTTGTAGAATAAGGTTTTGAAGATTGTCAACACATTTTTGTTTATCACAGAGATGATTGGATTGGTGTAGAAACATCAGAAATGTAATCACTGTCATTTGTATTTGTAGTAGCCCAGAGCAAAATGAATAATCCAAACATGCATTGAACAGTATTATACTAGATACCCTCCCGTGTATCTTATGTGACCTATTTTTCACTCAATCATTATTTATATGGTTGCTCTCGGGGACGACAAGTGGAAAAATTGAGGCGGGGGAATGATATAATCAGTTTCTTTTTTATGTGGTAAAAACAGGGAATAAGTGAAACATGATTAACCCTGAAGTCACTTTATGGCATACACTGTATTCTGATGAGTCACTTATCATTTTTATTTTTAAATATTTATTATACCACAGTGAGATATACAATTATAAAGATATTCATGTGTGCGGGGAATGCTGCCGGGTCCCCGACAGTGTCAGGGCTGAGGTTCTCTTCTACCTCCGAGGATGCCGGAGAACAGATGAAAACTCACGAGTCCGGTGCAGTTCCAAAAATGGCTTTTAATAGTACAAAAGCTCTTCCACAGCACTCCAATATAATGAACAAGCCTTAGCTCTGGTCTGAACTTAGACCATACAAAAGAGCCTAAATCTCCCACCAAAGAGAGAGGATCTCACCCGAGCTGAGTCCTACCCAGAAGAAGAGCAAAAGGCCAAAGAGCAAAAAGCCAAAAGCCGCAAGGTTGAGGAGCCAAAAGCCGAAAGCTAAAAGGCCCAAAAGGAAAAAGTTGAAAAGTTGAAGGGGCCTCAAGTCAGTCCCCTTATATACACCCAAGTAATCCAACCAAACGGGAGGGTCATGTCAACAAAGAACCCTAAACTGATTCTGAGTATCTTGTTCTCGTGTACTGAAAGGGTCACACTCGCCTTCTTAGAGCAAACTAGTATGATCCTTCCTATAGTCTTCCTATAGTCTCAGCGTAGCCGGGGTGGTAGTCTTCTGGTAAATTCTAACTGTCCCACGTTGGGTGCAGTGGGTATAAAGAGGAGCTGTGCCCAATCTAGAAAACATAGAAGTCTTAGTAGATGTATAAGTCAGAAGTTATTCAATCAAGGTGACTTCTGTAACTGCCACACCCTCTAGCAGTGTTTACATAGAAGAGAGGTCTCATTAGAATGAACCTTGACTTAAGTAGATTAAGCTGGGAGTGGGCAAAACAACAAAGCTCCCAGGTTAGCTAAACCTGTCCTCCAACATTAATGCTTGGGGTTCGGTCATGCAGTGTTCCAGCACCGATCCCCCACCAGTGCCAATTATCCACCACCAATGTCCCTGATTCCCTCCCCTCCTCCCCTAGCTGCCTCTATGGTAGGTTCTTTATCTCTTTTTTCTCTTTCTCTTTCTCTCTCTCTTTCTCTCTTCCTTCTCTTACACATTGTGGATTGCAATTCATACATTTAGAGGTTATCATGTGTATTTTTTTTTTGCTTGTATTCAAAGCTCAGTTTTAGGCTGGTATTACCACTTTTGACAATTATTAGCACACTGTTCCCTTCTCTGTCTTACTAACCTCTAACTTACACACATTTGTGGTAGATTCTGCCTTTGACAGAAACTCTTGATCCATGTTTTGCCTGACCTTGGATATTGGTATCATAATATATATATATATATATATATATATATATATATATCTGCCCTCTTCTGGGACCCCAATGATCCGTATGTTATTCCTTTTGGTTTCATCCCAATTATCTCTTGTTGTCTGCTCATTAATTGTGAGTGTTTTTTCCATCTAGTGCTGTTGTCTAGAGTATCTTTGGACCTTGTCTTAGAGATCACTAATTCTTTCTTCAGCAGTGTTACTCTGTTATGGATGCCTTCCAGTATGTTTTTCATTTCACTTACCACAATTTTAATATGTCATTTCTGCTTGTATTTTGCTTTGCATTTTCCTCATTTCTGCTTTCATGTCCTCTTGTATTTTATTGATTTTGTATTCCATTGCTTCTTTGAGTTCCTTATGCATCCTTAACAATTCCTTATCAGAGAGGTTATATAGTTCATCATTATTGCAAGACTCATCAGGACTCATCAGGACTTCACTCACTGAGCTTGATGGAATTCTGCATTGCTTTACCATTACGACTATTGTAGTTTGCAAATATGTGTTCTTGGATGGCTAGATGGTGCAGTAGTAGGTGTCTGGGTTGTATGCAGAGTTTGGGGTGAGTGGCAAGGAATGTAGGGACTAATGCTCACTAGTACCTCATGTAAGATAAATAGTAAGTAGTAAGTAGTGCTAAATAGTAAGACACTATCATGTTTTTGATTTTTGGGGTATGGGTGGGTAGTTCCACAGGCCGTGCAGGGTCACACCACCTGGTGCGGGGGTAGGAGGGAATCTCCAGTAGCTGGAAGGAAATCAAGTCACTTATCTTTAATGTTAAGGGAAGATCTCCCTAAGAGAGTATTTTACTTGAACCTAAAACATCTTTAATGAGCTGGATATGAAAAGTTATGACATTCAGCAAACTAACTGAATGCTGATTTTTTTTCTTTCCCAAGGCCTTTCTTCTTCTTTTTTTCTTTTTGGGTCACACCTGCTGATGCTCAGGGCTACTCCTGGCTCTGCACTCAGGCATTACTCCTGGCAGTGCTTGGGAATCAGATGGGATGCCGGGATTGAACCCAGGTTGGCTGCATGCAAGGCAAACACCCTACCTGCTGGACTATCGCTCTGGCCTTTTCTTCTTAACAGCCTCCCTGGTTGGCATCCAAAAGGGGAGTGTGATTCCCCAAACTTCTTTTTAGTTCTTTTGGGTTGTTACTCCTCTAATTTTCTCTTTCAATGATCTCCTTCCAGTATTGGACCACAGCGTCTTCCCAGTACCCTAGTAGCTCTTAATAGTTCTTAAGGCTTTTGTGACAAATGTTTGGATGCATGAAGTACAGTCTTTTTGGGGTTGGAGTGATATCACAGTGGGGAGGGTATTTGCCTGGCATGTGGTCAATCTGGGTTTAATCCCCAGAATCCCTTATGGTTCCCCGAGCTCTACCAGGAGTAATTCCTGAGTGTGGAGCCAGGAGTAACCCTAAGCATCATCAGGTGTGACCCAAAAGGAAAAAAATATATATGTAACTATAGTCTTCTAACAACCAGCATTTAGAGGTGGTATCATAAACAGAGAGAAATATAATTTACAATTTACTATAGATGAAAATAACCATTTTATGACATATACAAGTAAGCTTCCATCTCCACCGTGTCCATGAAGGGAATCTCACAGGTTAGAGTGAAAAAATAAGTTTCCTAAATTCCTTTGCTCTTTTCGCTCTGATAACAGAAACAGAAGAAGTCTCATTCCTTGTGTTTCTCTAAAAATCCAGTCATCCCTGGCATAAAGAATGAGGAAGTTTCCCGATGCACTTTCAGGTAGGTGTTTTATAGAGAAATCAAGCTGTAATTTGGTAAGAATTAGAAGTGAGGACATAGAAGAAGCCCAAACTGCCTGTTTGATGCGGACCATCTAATTCATGGCACTGTTCATAGCATCTTCAATTTTCTTCTGAATTTCCAAGCCACTGCATCATTTTTATTCTCTGCTCCTCCAGTTGTCCCTGTTTCTTATGCTTTCTCCCTTCCCCTGGTTTATAAACACCTCTTTGCTCACAGAAAGTGCACATGCATGTGTTGTTTTTGACCCACACCCCAGCTATGCTCAGGGCCTACATCCGTGTGGCTTGAGGGGCCCTATAGGGTTCCTGGAACAGAAACAAGTGTCCTGCTTACTGAACTATTGCTATAGCTCTGTATGTGTGTATTTTAAATTGTAGCTCAGGATTCTGGGGGGGAGGCAAGCAACATCTGGGTAGATCCATCACCTCCCACGTGTGTAGGCAATGAGGCTACTCTGAAACTCTGCACTTGGGCTGTCTGAATGTTGTGGGTCATTTCCCAGCCAGGCAAGTAAAGTCCTACAATAATCCATCTTCCCATGACAGGGAGAGGCAGCATCTTAGACTTCAGTAATAGTCCAAGCAAATACAACTCTACGACCAATGGAAGAGAAAGCGTATAATCACTTCCCATTAACCTGTGTGTAATTGGCATTGCATAGCACAGCTCCCAAAAGAATAACAGATTTTTTCCCTAATTAATTTTAATCATTATGCTTTAGCAACAGTCAAGAACAGTCTTGAAGTGCTTTCTCTGGGTTTTGTATTTTGATTGCTATGATGGAGAAGAAAATAAATATAACAGAAACACCTGTCCTCTTGGAACTTGTCATTTTCCTAACTTGTCTTTTTGTTCCTAACTTGTGTCTTTTGTTGGTTTGTTTTGGGGACCACAACTGGCAATACTCAGGAATTATTCCTGGCTCTGAGGTAAAAGAATCATTCCTGGCAGTGTTCAGAAATCATATGGGTATATCAGGGATCAAACCTGGGCCAGCCATGTGCAATGCAAGAGCCCTACCACTGTACTATCTCTCTGCCCCCTATCTGATCCAGGTTCCTATATATTTTAGGGAACTTACCAAACTACTCAAGTTTCCAGAACCTTGTTTGTATTGTAGCTTTAGTTCTTTGGGCTACAATTGTCAGTGCTTCGGGGGCTTATTCTTGGTTTGTTGCTCAGGGAATCTCTTCTGGCAATGCTTGGTGTACCATATATGGTACCAGATATGAAACCCAGACTGACCAAGACAAATGCCTTATTAACTATTCTATCTCACCAGCCCATCAAGTTTTCTGGAGCTTTGAAAGTTCTACAGCATCTTTTCCTTTCTGATGCTCATTGTTTTATACATGGGTTGACCCTGAATTAAGGCTTCCCAACTCACAAGTAGCATGTTGTGAGAACAGTGTACTGAAAATTGACCAACGTCAGGAGTTTTTACCTGTTAATAGAGTCCATCAAAGAAACCAAGTCTGGTGCCATATTATCATGTTATGGAACACTGCACATGCTTTCAAGCTCTAGATAGTATCTGTCTTGTCTTTGACACTTTTAGTCCAATAAAATATTGCCTTGGGTCCTAATCACCCTAAACATTACGCCAGTGCTTCTGGATGGCGGTGGGGGTTGGGGGGACAGTCAGTGATTTGTTTTTCATGGTGCTGTCCTTTCCTGTACTTGGGTTTGGTTATGGCTGCAGTCTGAGATTTTGACACTGAATTTGCAGTTGGCAGGTCTGATATGAAAATGGAAATGTTGACGGGCCACCTTCAGCTGTTCTGTCTTTTACTTTTTGTAGTGGAAATAACAAATAAGACCCTCTTTAATAGGCACTTATGATGGCACATCTGGGTTAGTCTCCTTTGCTCAAGTTCAGGTGCCATTTGTCCAACTGGACATAGACAAAGAACTCACAGTTCAAGAAAACAATTTCTCTCTGACTCCCTTTTATTAGTCCATTACACACTTAACTTTCATGCATGTCTACTTGTTTTTTTTGTTTGTTTGTTTGTTTATTTGGAAGGGAGAAACACTCAGTGGTGCTCTGGGCTTACTCCTGACTCTGCCCTCAGGGGTCACTCCTAGAGGGGCTGGTGGGCTATCTGTGGTCCAGAGCTTGAATCTGATTCAGCCACACACCCAGAAAGTACCTTAACTGCTCCTATTTCTCCAGCCCTACAAATTCATATTGATATTTACTTGGTAGTATTTCCCCCTAGGGCCGGGAGTAGTTTATATATAAAGGGGCATTTGGTCACATTGTATAAACCTTCAGGTTTTCCCTTGAAAACACTCACCCATCAGCAGTGGTTCTCTACCTTAAAAAAGGACCACAAGGCTAAATATGGGTTCTGGGAGGATTAGTAGCTGGGTGGGTCGACTAGGAATGTCCCCAGAGTCAAGGAGACAAGGCTGAGTGTCACAGTACCAATGTGTCATGTCTGTTCCAGTTCCTTTAAAAGTTGCTTCATTCCTGAGACATAGGGTTCTGTCTTATAAGACCAGCAAAAGTTCTGTCTTATAAGACCAGTCCTCCATTCTTCTTGAGACAGATATGTTTACTATAGTATCTTAGCTACTTCTATATTTAATTTTCTACACCATCTGTTGTCTCTAAAAATAAATTCCCAAAAATATACATGCAAGCTGTTTAATTTTCTCTTCTATTACAGTAACTTTAGGGAAATGAACAGCCGGTTTACAAAAGTATTTGGATAGTTTTCTTTTCTCTAATTTCTCTCTCTCTCTCTCGTTCTGTTCTGGTGGCCATACCTGGTAGTGCTTAGAGTTTACTTATGATAATCAGCTGGTAATGCATGTAAACAACTGTCTCCCATCCAACACTCTCTCTGGCCCCTAATTTAATGATGGCTTTTAAATTATGAATTCATAAGGAAACAATTCTTTAGAATATTTTGTCCAGGTCAAATTTTTACTTTGAAATCTATTTCTTCAAGCGAAAAATATAAACTCTGCTGCTAACCCTGTTGGACTGGTGTGACAATCAAATGTGAAAGAAAAAATCCTTGGGGAATATATAAACACAAGATGTTCTATTTATTTTTCATCATGAACCAAGATGAAAGAAGAAATGCCTGGAGATGAGTTTATTGAAGGCACTACTGGTTTGGATGAGTTGGAAGCAAGTTGTTAACAAATTCACCTTGTGGAATTTTCCACGGACACTAGCTATGTTTTTTCATAGAAATGTACAGAGTGCAATAATGTAAGATAAGGTAGTGATGACTTTCTTTTGACCTGCTTCTGTGATACACAAAATTGAAGGGTGGTTTGAAAAGAAGGTATTAGGGTATCTGTACACACTCTTTACACACAATAAAAGATGTCATCCAAGTAACCCATAGACCCCCCACCCATCACTCAGGACCAAAATCCCAGGTCACTAAATAAAGATTTTTCCTTCAAAATGCACCTTGTCCCAATATTATGAACATATTTATGTTTTTCCTATACTCTTCTGAGACTATACCACCTACACGGCAGAGCCTGGCAAGCTTCCCGTGTTTTATTTGCTTGTTATGCCAAAAACTAGTAACAATTATGGACCTCAGTTCCATGACCTGAAGAACGGTTTGGGGGCTCTTCCCTGTCCCTGGAGCAAGCAGATGCCCTTGGGTTACACTTGCTTGCGACAGGACTCATGGAGGTGTTACTAGTGCCCACTCCGAGCAAACCGTGAACAATGGGAAGACAGTGATACAGTGACATTGATACTCTTCTAAAAAGATAACCAAACAAAACCAGTAACAACATGAGAGGAAAATATCAAGTGTCTGGGTAGCTTTTATTCTAATTTCCCAAAGCTTCAGAGGAAGTGAAAAAGGTTGAGTGCCCCTTTTAAACCTTCAAATGTTCACTTTCTTTTTGTCAGTAATTGTCAGGCTATCTTATGTCGCCTTTCAAGGCTACTTAGATAAATGAGGCATAAGGTTCCAAATATGGAAAAATATGGTGGCATTACCACCTAAATATTTGGCATGCATCATTCTCTCTTTCTGTTCTCTATTTACTGAGATCTACAAGGCCATTTACATCACCCAATGTGTTTCTAATGTGCTCTGCCCTTAGCTAGCGCCAACATGCAGTTTCTGTCCATTAACTAGATATTATAAAGCCTATTGTGCAGTTAAAGAGAAATGGATTCTTTTAATACAAAGCAATAACCAGCACTCAGTGTTTTTGAGTTAAAGGATGCTAAAAAGAATGCCAGCAAATATTTGCTTTCAGAATGGTTGTGGTTCATGGAATTTTTAAACTGAGATCTGTAGGTAGACAAAAGGTATCCCATGGTCTCCTGCAGCTTGTGAACAAAATCATATGCAAATGTATTTATGTCTTTCTATGGTAAAAAGGAAAAATGACATTGAATATTATAATAAATGAAAGGACAGGATTGAAGAAGTATACTTAAATTTGAGCATGTGAAAGAAGTTAGCAACATGGATTCATGGCAGTTAGAAATATCAAGATGGGACAGAGCAATAATAAGAGGTGAGACGCTTGCCAGGCCTGTAAACCTGGTTGGATCCTTGGCACCTAGATAGCCCACTGAGCTCTACCAGGAGTGATCCCTGAGCATAGAGCCAAGAATAATTTCTGAGCACTGCTGAGTGTGGCCCTCACGCAAACAAAAACTAAACAACAAAAGCTTATCAAGAGTGTTATTTGACTATGCAAAAGCAAAAAATTCTCAGGAGGAGAATAGTGAATGTTCTTTTCAGGACATCCGTTTTGCTAACACTGGCAAGAGGATAGGATTTGGAAGAGGTTAGGCACTACCAGTATCATTAAAATTTTTGTTGATGTCAAGAAAAGTCATAGAATAGTAAAGAGCTAGAATTAGTCCCTTGGGTTCACATTCTGTTCTCTCTAGTTCGAGAACTCTTTAAGTAATTCAAAGAACTCCGTGCCTCAGTAAAGTGTGGAAGTCAACTTTCCTCAAAGATGTTTCTGGTATCAGTGAGTTAGTACAACTAAAGGTGTTAGTACATTGTAAGCACCCTGGGGATATTAGGGAAAAAGGAATGAGAAGGAAGAACGCTTAGTACCAATAATAAAAGGTAGAGGGGGAAAATTCACCTCTAGAGGGCCAGAATAAAAAATATATCTATAGAGAGATTAGATATATATTATATCTAATGAGAGAATAAGGTTTTGTACCTTATTTGAATTTGGTTTCCTATCACTAAACTAGGGTTATGCAAGAACTTAGCAGATCTCACAGAAGATGTAAATACTAGGTAGGAAAAAAAATCATAAAATAAAATGCATATTTATTTGGTTTTATTGGTTTATTTGGAGACTAAAATTATGAGATCAAAGCAACACAAAAAGTTTGCAAAAGCGAAAGTTTATATTCTCCCCCAAGTTCATTTCCCCCAGTCCTCAGAATTACTTTTATGTCCTCTAGTGATCACCTGATCATACAAATAAATAAAAATTTTCTATTCACAATTCATCTATATTTTTCATAGATGTCCCTACTGGGAAAGGAGAAAGAGAGAGAGAGAGAGAGAGAAGAGAGAGATCTCATACTACTATACGTTTTCTTCTTATTTATTTATTTATTTATTTATTTGCTTGTTTATGTTTTGTGTCACACCTGGCATTGCTCAGGGGTTACTGCTGACTCTGCACTCAGTAATTACTCCTTGCAGTGCTTTGGGGACCATGTGGGATGATGGGGAATTGAACTCAGGTCAGCCATGTGCAAGGCAAGGCCACTCCCTGCTGAGTTGTTGCTCCAGCCCCTGTACTTTACTTTTTACCTCTATTCTCTTCCATTATTTAATGCTTTTAGTTTTGTCATTTTTGTAAATAGTATTTTATTGTATTTTAATGTATTTCTACTGAGTTAGAATTAAAATTTGTGTGTGTTTTCAAATATTGTTCCTGGAATCTCTTCTTGACAATTCTAGGTCAACAGGTCTAGTGACACAGTTCCTAGATCCTTTGGTGCACAGGGACACCAGAATTATCCAGTAGTGTCCCCACGGCCATTGAGGGCCATACCTTGTGGTGTTGGATGGGAGAGTCAGCCAGTCTTGACACCCGCATGGGTCTTACGTCTTAAGCTCTTATTCCCTCCCAGTCGTTGGAACTGTATCTTGAACAAGCCATTTTAAAGATCTTCTGTCAAGTTCCCAAATTGGGAATCCAAAATATTAGAATTTTCTCCATTTTCCTTCTGTAATCTTAATGGTCTACTGCTTCATTCTAAGCAGATTCTGAAAATGGAAATCAATTTTCAATTTGAAAGAAATAATTCATCCTGAATATTACTATTTTGTAAAAAAAATTAGAACATCAAGTATGACAGCATCTGCAAAAACTGAGCGATAATACAGCAGGGAGGGTATTTGCCTTGCACAGGGTTGTTTCAGGTTTGATCCCTGCATTCCATATGGGTTCCTAAACATCACTTGATCACTTGATCACTTGAATCCCGTTATTCATCGATTTGCTCGGCGGGCGCCAGTAACATTTCCATTGGAACCTATCATGTGCCAATGTAGCCTAATGGCATCTGGTTGATTCAGGAATATGAAGAGCCTCAAACCGTTCCTTCAGGGTCTTGACAAAGAAGTATGACCATCTTGTAGGTGGGCGGCCACATGATCTTTTGACATCCTGTGGGATCCAGTTGGTAATGGCTCTAGTCCAGCGGTTGTCTCCAAATCGCATTACAGGGCCGGAGCGATAGTCCAGTGGGTAGGGTGTTTGCCTTGCCCTGGCTGGCCCATGCCGGCCCTGGTTCGATCCCTCGGCCCGGTTCGATCCCGGCATCTCATATGTTCCCCCGAGCACCGCCAGGAGTAATTCTGAGTGCAAAGCCAGGAGAAACCCAGGAGCATTGCTGGGTGTGACCCAAAAAGCAAAAAAAAAAAAAAATCGCATTACCTGTCCAGTCCATCTGATTTTTTGATGCCTTGGCAAATGAGACAGCGTCCCTGATTCTGGAATAGTGGCGGAGGTCGGAGCTCCAGATTTCTTCTCTCCTCTCGATTTACCTCCAAATTCCCCAAACATCACCAGGAATAATTCCTTATTACAAAGGCAGGCATAACCCCTGAGTATCTATGATTAAGGAAACCCCCCCAAAAAACAAAGAAATGAGAGAACAACAAAAAAGAAACCAACGCTGCCTGTGTCAGATACCTTACCCAGGGCCACTTTCAGCACAGTGTTTACTTACACAAGAATTTAGTTGGTTTTGTCCTGGATCAAGACTTTATTGGGGCTTTCTGATTTCATTTGGGTTTTTTGCTTTGTTAACAATGGCATCCGGTTAACTTCTTTTAAGTTTCTGGCCAAAGAAATAGTGACCTAATCAGATATGTCATCCCAGGGACATTTACCTTTCCTTTCTATGGTTCCCTTCTGTTTCCTTTTGTCTTAATTAAATTTTATTCTAGATTCTGTGGTTTGCAATACAGTTACTGTTAGAGTTTCACCAGAACGTGTCCCAGCACCACGCCCTTCAGCAGTGACCACTTCTCTCCACACTGTCCCCTGCCCCCTGCCCCATAGTTTGCTTCTCCTGGGAACCAGTTCGCTCAGTTTCTTTGTGTGTCTTTTTATTCTCCCACCATGCTTCTTTAAATCCCTCATATGAGAGAAATTGCGATGATGAGGCATCAGGGAGGGAAGGCAGGTTCTAGCCTTGGCCCGTCATCCCTATAGAGTCTCACAAGGAGCCAATTTTCAACATCTGGACTCCACAGCTCATCAGAACTCCACCCAAGAGAAAAGTTGATCTCTCCCAACAGCTCACAGCCACTTGGCAGCCACGCAGTTCGTCAGTAAATGCACAAACTGAGAGCCTACTCACTACTGAGAGTATCTTACCCACATGGTGGAGCCTGGCAAGCTACCTGTTGTCATATTTGATATGCCAAAACATTAGCAATTATAGACCTTGTTCCCATGACCTGAACAAATGGCTTGAGACTCCTCATGTTCCTGGAGTGAGCAGATGCTCTTGGGCTACACTAGCACACAACAGGGATGTATGGAGATGTTACTGGTGCCCACTCGAGCAAATTGATGTACAACAGGAAGAAAAGTGATACACATGATGAGAAAAATTATTCTGTGTCAGCCCTCTCTTGCTGACTAACTTTACTTAGCATGATACTTTCTGATCCATCCATGTAGCAGAAAATTGCATGATGTCATCTTTTCTTACAGCCAAATAGTTTTTGCACTGTATTTGTGTATCGTAGCTTCTATGTCCAGCCAAGTGTTAAGAGGAAAGTTCATAGCATTAGATTTTTCTTTTCACATTTAAACTGGTCATTTCTTTAGTTGGCTCTTGAGATAATGACGTGGAAATAGAAATACAGGCTTAGTAAGTGGGGCACTTTTATTCTTGATCCTCATAGGATTCTTCCAACTAAAGGCTTGACTATTATTTTCAAATGTTAAGCTTTCCTTTTTTAAAAAATTTTTATTACACCACCATGTAATATACAATTATAAAAATGTTCAAAGCTTTCCTAATATTGAGTTTCTTCAGATATATTTATCTTGTCGTCACATTTGATTGCCAATATGCCTTAAAATGAAATTCTAGGTTAATAGCATTTCTTAATATCCTTACAGGCATTCAGTGTTAAGGATACATACTTATTCTTCTGTAAGTAACCGAGTTTTACTCTTCCCACTTTTTTTTAGAGTGGGCTTTGAAAAAATTAATTCACCTATCTCTGCCATCACAAATTGTCCCTACATATTTTTGATACATACAATTCTCACTGGTATGAGATAATATCTCATTGTCATCATGAGTTGGGTTTCCTGATGATAAGTGACGCTGACCATTTTATCCTATGCCTACTGGCTGTCTGTCTGTCTGGTCTGTCTCCTCTGAGAACTGTCTATTCATTTCCTCACTCTATTTGTTGATGGGGTTTATGATTTTTTTAAATATTTTTTATTTATTTTTTAAATTTTTTAAGTATTTTATTATACCACCGTTGAGATATACAAATAAAAAGATATACAATTAAAAAGTTCATGTTTGGGTTTTGGTCATACAGTGTTTCAGCACCCGTCCCTCCACCAGTGCCCATCTCCCACCAACAACATCCCCGGTTCCCTCCCCCTTCCCCAGCCCTGCTCCATGGCAGGTTCTTTATTTCTTTCCCTTTCTCTCTCTTTCTCTTTTCCTTCCCTTCCAGACTATGGATTACAGAACATACATTAAAAGGTTGTCATGTGTATCCTTTTGCCTCTATTTAATGCTCAGTTCTAGGTTGGCATTAGTACCCTCGACTAGTATTAGCACCCTGTTCCATTTTCTGTCTTACCTAAACTCTGGGGTTTATGATTTTTAATTGCTCTTTGAATTTTATACATTCTGAATAGCAAACATTTGTTGAATGCAAATACTTATTGAATATTAATATTTATTGAATATTTACTGAATATCAAACATTTATTGAATACAAATATTTTCCCATGTGGTGTTCTGTCTTTCAGTTTTAGCCCATGTTTCATTTGCCAGGCAGAAGTCCTTTTATTTTACATAGTCCCATTTGTTTACAGTGTTTTGTTTGCCAGGGTGGTGGTGGTGCATATCCAGTGATGTTCAGGGTTAACTCTAGGCAGATGCTCAGGTTCTGCACTCAGGAATCACTCTGGAAAGCTTGTGGACGCCAGGGATTGAACAGGGGTCAGTTGAATGCAAGAGAAGCACACATCCGCTGTACTATCACTCTGGTCCCCATTTTTAATTTTGCTGCCTTTGTCAGTAGTATCAGATCATTGAAAACACTTTTGACATACAAAGCTTGAAGTGTTTTGCCTATATTTTCCCCAATGCACCTCATAGTTCCCGGTTGAATCTCCAGGTTTTGATCCACTTTGAATTGACTTTTTGTCTGAAGAGTAAGATATGGACCCAGCTTTAATATAGTTATCCAGTTTTTACAGTGTCATTTGATGAAAAGGCTATCTTCACTCCATTTCATGTTATCAACTCCCTTATTGAAAATTAACTGAGTGTATGTGTGATTTTATCATTTGCGTGTTCAGTTCTAACCCACTGATCAGAGGGCCTATCTTTATTCCAGTATCATGTAGTTTTTTTATCACTATAGCTTTATAGTATGGTTCCAAATTAGGTAATGAAATACCTTGATATTTCTTATTTTCAGTATCACTGTATCACTGTATCACTGTCTTCCCATTCATCATCGATTTGCTCGAGCTGTCCCCAGTAACATCTCCATATGTCCTGTCTCATGCTAGTAGAGCCCAAGGCATCTGCTTGCTCCAGGAACATAAAAGAGCCTCAATCCATTCGGAATGAGGTCTATAATTGTTCTTGGCAATATCAAATACAACACGGGTAGCTTGCCAGGCTCTGCCGAGGTAGCATATTCTGTAGGCATCTCTAAGTCCAGCATTTATTGTGAACCCACGGCCACTGATAGGCTATCTGCTGGGTGGAGGTCTGACGAGAGAAGTCCAGATGTGGAAAATGGAGGCCCCTCTGGAGTGGGGGTCATCTGGCTTGTTGAAGGTTTTGGGGTGGTGGGCCAGAGCTAGAACCCACCATCCCTCCCGGGCGCCTCGTGGCGGCTGGTCACAGGGAGAGCCAGTAGCAGCTCTGCCCCATGCTGCGAGACTCTGACCGGCATCTCACCTGCTCACAGATTTTCAGTATGGTTTTGAATATTTGTGGTCCTTTATGATTCCATGCAAACTTTATTCTTGACTTTTCTAGAACCTGGACAAAAGTAGTCTGAGTTTTAATGGGGATTGCTTTGAATCTATACAATATCTTAGGTATCACTGTCTGTCTTCCCGTTCATCATCGATTTGCTCGAGCAGGCACCAGTAACATCTACATGCAAGTAGAGCCCAAGGGTACCTGCTTGCTCCAGGAACATAAAGAGCCTCAATCCATTCCATCAGGTCATGGGAATAAGGTCTATAATTGTTACTGGTATTTGGCATATCAAATACGACACAGGTAGCTTGCCAGGCTCTGCCGTGCGGGTAGCATACTCTTGCAGTCATCTCTAAATCCAGCATTTATTGATGAACCGCACAAGCTGGGCTGTGATAGGCTGGTCTGCTGGGTGGAGTTCTGACGAGGGGGAAGTCAGGATGTGGAAAATGGAGGCTCTCATGAAGTGGGGGTCGTCTGGCTTGTTGCAAGGCTCTGCTGGAGTGGCGGGCCAGGACTAGAAGCCGCCATTCCTCCCGGGCACCTCATGAGCGGCTGGGCACAGGGAGAGCCAGTAGCAGCTCTGCCCCCATGTCTGTGAGTCTACATGGGACCATCCCTGCCCATATCTTAGGTAGGATGGTCATTTTAATAATTTTGATTCCTGCAATCCATGAACATGGGATGTTTTTCTATGTCCTAAGGCTTATTCCCTCACACCCCCTTTATTATAGAATCAATGTGCTATACACAGTTACCAAGTTGTTTGTGACTGTGTTTGTCATACAATGTCCCAACACCTATCCCTTCACCAGTACATTTCCCACAACCGATGCTCTCAGTTTCCTCCCTTCACCCTACCCAAACACAAGTTGCTCTCTATATAGGACAGACGGTTTTCCTGTCTGTTTCTCTCTCTGCCTTCTCTGTCTCTGTCTCTTTCCATTTTAGGCATTGTGGTTTGCAATGTACATACTGGAAGGTTATCATGTCTATCACTTTACCGCCCTCAACTCTCAGTTCTCTTTCTTAAGTGGTTTGAAGTTATGGTATAGATCTTCCATGTCTTTTATTAAATTGTTTCCTAGATACCTGATGTTATTATATTATCTTTAAAATGGGATATACACTTTATTTTTAATGCATCTAGAATTATATGGTCTCAGAGTTATGTTTCTTAATTGTATTGATCACGTGGTCTCTGTTTTACAGTTTTGTTAAATTTCTCACGTATCAGCAATATAGCGATAGTTTCAATTTATCCTTTCCCGTTCAAAATCCATTCATATCCTTTATGAAATTCTCTTACTGGGATGTCCACCTAGTTAACTTGAATACTAATGGTGACAGTGGAGATGTTTGATTATTTCTGATCATGGAATAAAACCTTTCAGTCTTTTTCACCATGGAGTATGTTTTGGCTATAAATTGTTGCCTGTAGACTTTATTAGCAATTAACATCCCTTTTTGTAGCAATTATATAAAATTTTTTAATCATAAAAAGGTATTTAATCTTATCAAAATATTTTGTGCTTCTACTGAGATAATCTTATGATCTATGTCTTCAGTCATTGTACTTGGTGTTCCTCAGGTATTGATTTGTATATGCTAAACGTTCTTGCACCTGGATTTAGTTCTATTGGCCATGATGTATGATTCTTTTACTGTTTTGTTGACTTTGGTTTCCCAGCAATTTTTGAGGGTTTTAGGCATGTAAAAAGGGTTCTTCATGTCTTATTTGGAAAATGCAGCTCAAAGTAACAAAGAACTGCCTCTCATCTGAGACAATGGCTATGATGTGAAACAAAGAGTGTTGAGGAGAATGCAGAGAGAAGAGCACTTTTATATGCTGCTGGGGGATATGAGTGGGAATATCCATTGTAGAAATCAATATGGCAATTCTTTAAAATATTAAAAGCAGAAATTCCATGAATTCAGGTTGTCCTGCTTTGGGATCTTTACTTAAAATATAAAACCAGTCATTTGAAGACATACAGAAATTGCCCTATTTGTTGGCGTATTATTTGCTATCGCCGAGAACAGAAACGAACCAAGTACTCATCATCAGAGCATGGCATCAGCTACTCCCTCCAGGTCCCCAGAATAACAAGAAAAGGAAGAAGGGCAAATTCTGTGTCTGACTTAAGAACTCCTCAAACTTGTCCCGTGGGCATTCAGATCCCAACTAGCACGTGCCACCAATACCCACCAGACCTCTACTTTCCTCCTTTCCAGGCCCAATGGACAATACCGCCAGCTTTCCAGCGGTTCTTGCTTGCAGTTGAAGTCATGGGACAAGTAAGCCCATATTCATAATGACTCTCCTCATGGATTTTTCTATTGGTTCTGTTTCTTCGCAGACCCTGACTAATCTACATATCTTTCTTGAAAGGAAAACCCCCCCATTCACACAGAAACTCAAACTCAGTGAAATGGCAATGCCAAACAAAGACAAGGTAATTTTTCTTTATTTTTCTCACTGAGGCCATGAAGCTGTAATCCAGCCAGTATCTTTAATATCAGCCTGGTGGGATCCCAAAGTTCAGAGCCAGCTAAGCTGATCCTAGACTAACCCATGTGAGATTAATAACTAAATATTGTCCTCGATGGTCCTACTTAAGTCAATTGCTGCAAAAATGAAGTAATGCATACACTATCAATGTTCCTTTATGCCTGGGAATTCTCTTCTGATACTGACAACAGTATCAGCTGGCGTAATGCTAGTGATGCTGTCAGCTTCATTGCTCTGGGTGTTTCCTTGCACCTTAGAGCATCTGATGATTTGTTCTGTTTTGAATTTCTTGTGCTCGTGTACTCAAAGTTTATCTTTCTAGGAAACACACTGTGGTCACTTGTTACTGTGTTATCAGGAAGATAACTTTTATTTTTCTTAGTATTTATTCTATTCACATACTCTTGCTGTTCAGTTCCACATTTTTAATCCTCTCCTAAATTCACTTTGCTCCATTTTTTCAACTTCTTTGCATAAAGTGTTGACATTTTTCTCATTTTCTTCTGTTTTTCTTATTTGTGCATTCTTTTACTCTTCTATCCTTGGATTTATGGATGTTAAAATATTCATTCTTAAATTAACAGTCTAATATAAATGACTATTCCTTTCCAAGACAGTTCCATTTATCACCCCCTATTTCTGTCATCATGCATTTCTTTCTATATAATATTTCAAGTCGTATGGACATTAATAGCTTTTTTACAGTCAATTTTCATTTAGATTCACCCACGCAACATTATCTTCTTAGTCACCATTTTTTCCTCCTCATCTATGGCTCTCTATGAAATAATTTCATGTGCTTTCGCTGCCCCTCCTCCCCCTAAAATAAAGCTGATGATACATTGTCATTGCCTGCTTGGAAATGTTACTTCACTGCATATGAGCTTGGGGTTGGCAGCTATTTTATTTCAACTGAAGATGCTATTTGTTGTTATCTGGCTTCCATTTTTTATGTTAAAAAGTCAGTTGTCAGTTTCAGCATGGCTTTTCCAAAAATATTTGGTGTTTTGTTTTTGTGTTATAGCCGTCTGTGCGCGAGGCTTATTCCTGGTTCTGTGCTCAGGGGACAAAACTGGCAGGACAAGTGCCTCACCGCCTGCACTGGCTCTCCAGTCATAGCGTGACTGTCTCACAGGTACCAAATTTTGTCACTTCCTCTCTATAAAGAATGCTTTTCACAACTTTTCATTTTAAGCAGTGTTGGGACGGTAAGTATGAGATCACTTGTTTTACTTCCCACATGCTCTGCTTGAATCTTGACTTACTTTTCGGACTTTTTGCTGGTTCTTGATGCATCGCCTCCATTCAGAAAATCAAAATCATTCCCATCCTTTTTAAGTGGTTGTTTCTGCCATTCTTTCTCCTCCTGTGCCTCGGACACGCAAACTCTCAGTGTGAAAGGCTGCTGGAAGAGTTACACTGCGGGGCAGAGGCTTAAGAAGCACAGATGAGACAGAGAATGGGCCACTATGACAATGGTAGTTGGAAGTGATCACCTTGGACAAAAACTGAGTGCTTAGAGGAGGTAAAGGGAAAAGCAGGACACCCTTTAGTAACAGTATCGCACACCACAGTGACTGAAGAAATGTGTGTGGGTCCTGAGCGATAGCACAGTGGGTAGGGCATTTGCCTTGTGTGCGGCTGACGTGAGTTCAATCCCTGGCATCCCATATGGTCCCCCAAGCACCACCAGGAGTAATTCCTGAGTGCAGAGCCCAGAGTAACCCCTGAGTGTCGCCAGGTGTGACCCAAAAAAGCAAAAAAAAAAAGTGTGTGAGAAAGAGACATAGATAGAGAGATAGATAGATAGATAGATAGATAGATAGATAGATAGATAGATAGATAGATAGATAGATAGATAGATAGATAGATAGATAGATAGATAGATAGATAGATAGATGATAGATAGATAGATAGATAGATAGATAGATAGATAGATAGATAGATAGATAGATAGATAGATAGATAGATAGATAGATAGATAGATAGATAGATAGATAGATAGATGATAGATAGATTAGATAGATAGATAGATAGATAGATAGATAGATAGATAGATAGATAGATAGATAGATAGATAGATAGATAGATAGATAGATAGATAGATAGATAGATAGATAGATAGATAGAGAGAGGAGGCAAATTGCCTGCCAAGCAGGCTGGGGGTTGGGAATGTGCACTGGTGGAGGGATGGATGGCTGGGCACTGTATAACTGAAACTCAGTCTTCAGCAACTTTGTAATGGTCTATCTCATGATTAAATGAGATATTTAATCAGAGATATTTAAATGAGATGTTTAATCGGTCTATTTCTATAATTAAAAAAAGTAAGTAAATAAAAAATAAAGGTCCTTTCTGCAGGGAACAGGTACAGCACAAGTTTATACTAGAGCTGACTTTCCTTCCCTGCTTGAGCAATTCCTGGCTACAGCCGGAGTCCGCAGCTTCCCCAAGAAATCGGTGCCAGATTATCTCCCCACACGGCAGAACTAGTGGACTCAGATGTGGCTTAATGGCTGCCTTTTATAGGGGCTGGTGAGATGTGAGGTTGGGACCATGCAGGGGCTCATCACAGACTCTCATGGGTCCTAAAGAGACCTTAGGGGCCACATTGAAGATTAAAGAAACACTAGGGGCCACATTGCAGACTCTCCCAGTTCTAAATGTGCCTAGCCACTTCCGGGTGATGGGGTGGGATTAGAGGGAAGTGGGACATTGCCTTCTCAAGGATGCCACCACTTGCTCTCCTCCTCACTTCCCATGAGCCAACGGGAAACCCCACTTGACCACTGATGGGGGTCGGGTGCCCACCTGCAAACGGCCACTGAGAAGAGCCATGTACCCCCTGTCTGAAAAGCTCGTCCATGCCTATGTGAAGTGTGTGGCTTCTGTGCCCCACCCCAGCTGATCTCCCATTGCTGAGTTTCCTTCTCATTTATTCCCAGTGTTACCTGAAGGTAAGCTTGTTTATGTAGTTTTGAGTTTCAGTCATCTTCATTTACATGCTAGTTTCCACTTGGATCACCCTATGTTGACTCTGATTCTAAAACAATTATTTCAGTGTCTAGTTTTTTTAAAATTTATTTTGTCATTGACAAATGTCACTTATCTTTCTCTGAGTGATTTCTTTCTCCCTTCACTGAGTCCACTCCTGCAAACTTGCAGAAATATAAACACAGAGACTGGAGAGAAAGCACAGAGGATGAGGCATTTGTTTTATATGTGACTGACCCAGGTTTGATCCCCAGTACTACGTATGGCCTCCCCAGTCCCTGTCGGGGTGCTGAGTGCCAGGAAGCCCCGAGCACCACTGGATGTGACCCCTCCACAGCCAACATATGTAGATTAGTTCTCTCTGATCATACCCTGTTTTAATTTTTATTAATTCCTGATATTGGCATAAAACAACCCTAGAGATGTGTCTTTCCTTTGGAGGCTATTACTCTATTATCTGGCCTACAGCCTGGGATAGAGACAGGCTGAGTGCAGCTCAGATCCTGGGCATTTCTAAGCCCCACGGGAATGTCCCCCCAATCTAATCTCTATTGAGATGTGTGACCTTCTAAGGGATCCAATGGGAGCAGGGATTCCCACCTAGGATTCTCCTCTTGGATGAGGATGAGCTGAATTTCACCTATGCGAGGACTCTCATATAATTTTGATTCCCTTCCGAATGACTGAAAGAAATGATCTTTCTTTTTTTCCACTTGTGCAGTTTCCCACAGTTTGAAAAGTCCACGTGCAAATGTGTCCCTGGCCCTGGCTGCCGACTCTCAAGCGTCTTCCCTACGGGCTAAGGCCCTGGTGGCCGGAAACCTCAACTCCAGACCTGTTTCCCAGCCGCAGGAGCTGGCATTGGCATTGTTTGCTTTGCTTCTTACATGCCATCCGTTTTCTTGCTTCTCAGCCAGGTCCAAAAAATAGGTCAACGCCCAGAAGGCAGAAGTAAGAGAAAGTCAGAGATGGGCTTGGAGAACTTTCCAGCTCCCGGGGCCTGACGCTCCTGAGTCCTGGCTGTTTTTGCAGCTCTTCTGTGCTGGCAGAAGATTGATTCTTTCGCTTTTCTGCTGTTTTCTTTGGAGGGACTCATCTGACAGGAGCTGTGCTCTCAGAACCCACAGCAGAACTCACCTATAAATATTTGTAGTTCAGGAATTCTTTAAGTTTACGGTATGTGTTAGTTTTTTTTTTGGTTTTTGATTTTCAGGTAGGCAAAGTGATACCATGAAGATTGTATCTCATTGTATGCTCCTATTCAGTGTTCTCAGTACTCTGCATTTGGTTTCATGACTTAAATATTCTTAAACTTTTTGTTTCTCTACTGTTTTTAGGCATTGATTGCAGTGATTTTATTTCAACAGTGGTGCAAGTCTATTTACTTCTCAGGTGAACTGAAAGTTTTCTGTTATGTCTGGAAAGTATGGTGCATTGGCAGAAGCTTGTTTTGGTAGTAAGTCTGGCATAGGGAAATTTGTCATAAGTATTGTCTCTCTGTCTGAAGTGCTTTCATATATTTTGCTTCCAGTGAGGCTCGTTTTTTTATCATCTTTAAATCTCTTTTTGTAGATTTGAAATTATTTGGATTTACTCTTCTCTCAGAGCTCTGAAATCTATACAGTGTATCATCTTCGGTAAGTAATTTATTGGATCTTCAGAAAGTTGTTTAGGTTACTGGTTGGGTACAATTTCTGCAGATAAATGGAAGAATTGTTTGCCTATGTATGTTTGTTTGTGGTCTCTAGGACAGTTGGGGGGTACATCACAGGGCATTATTCTGATCTTTCAGGGAAGCTGGCTAATATTTGGATGCTTCTTGGTATTCGGGGTGTCAGGGAATGCCGGGGTCCCCGACAGTGTCAGGACAGAGGTTCTCTTCTACCTCCAAGGGCGCCGGGAGAACAGATGAAAACTCACAAGTCAGGTGCAGTTCCAAAAATGGCTTTTAATAGTACAAAAGCTCTTCCACAGCAATCCAATATAATGAACAAACTTTAGTTCTGGTCCAAACTTAGACCATACCAAAGAGCCTAAGTCTCCCACCAAAGAGAGAGGATCTCACCCGAGCTGAGTCCTACCCAGAAGAAGGAGCAAAAGGCCAACGAGCAAAAAGCCAAAAGCTAAAAGGCCCAAAAGGGCAAAAGGTAAAAAGGTGAAGTGTGAAAAAGTGAAGGGGCCTCAAGTCAGCCCCTTATATACACCAAAGTAATCCAACTGGGAGGGGCATGTCAACAAAGAACTCTAAACAGAGTGTAGTGCCACACCCTGTTGCAGGTATAAACAAAGGTTTATACCTTATAATCCCGAGATTATCTCTTATGTAAAACGCTGGAGATGGAGGGGGCTGATATAAAGTAATACATCTTAACTTCATGAGCTTCATGTAATCTAGATGGTACCCACAAGGTCCTTCTTATTATTATCTGCACCAGGGTGATTCTGAGTATCTTGTTCTCGTGTACTGAAAGGGTCACTCTCGCCTGCTTAGAGCAAACTAGTATGATCCTTCCTATAGTCTTCCTATAGTCTCAGCGTAGCCAGGGTGGTAGTCTCCTGGTAAGTTCTAACTGTCCCACGCTGGGTGCAGTGGGTGTAAAGAGGAGCTGTGCCCAATCTAGAAAACATAGAAGTCTTAGTAGATGTATAAGTCAGAAGTTATTCAATCAAGGTGACTTCTGTAACTGCCACACCCTCTAGCAGTGTTTACATAGAAGAGAAGTCTCATTAGAATGAACCTTGACTTAAGTAGATTAAGCTGGGAGTGGGCAAAACAACAAAACTCCCAGAATAGCTAAACCTGTCCTCCAACAGGGGGACCCACATGGAATAATCCTCTCTTTGCATAGATTCTCCCAAAGCTTTTTCCATCTACATGAACCAGTTTTCATTCCTCCTGAGTATGTGAAAGGATTGACTTGAATTTGGTCTCAAATATTGTACCTAAAGTTTTAGAATAATTCCTAATATCAAGAATCTACCATTTGGAGGGCATCTAGATTTAAATTTGGAAATGAATTATATAGTGTGTATTTTTAATGTTTTTACCCCTAAGTAATAGTTCACAGTAGATGGTTTAGTTTATGAAAACAAGTATTTGATATAGTTACATAGAAATACATAAATATGGCATTAAGAAGAGCTTACCTAGATGGCTCTTCTTTTTGCCTGGTGCTATTAAAATCATATTTAATATGGCTATAAATATATTATGGAACTAGACTTATAACATTTTCATACTCTAGTCTCCATAAATGCATGGCATTTTATACATATACATACATCATACATCACTGTCTGTATCACTGTCTGTATCACTGTCTTCCCGTTGTTCATCGATTTGCTCAAGCGGGCACCAGTAACAGCTCCATATGTCCTGTCGCAAAAATAGTGTAGTCAAAGAGCATTTGCTTGCTCCAGGGACAGGAAGAGCCTCAAACCATTCTTCAGGTCATGGAATTGAGGTCCATAATTGTTACTGGTTTTGGCATATATCATATAACCGGGTCCAGAGACTCTTAGACATGGGACAGAGCAGTTCCTTGCTCTCCCTGTGCCCAGCCGTTCATGAGGCAGTCGGGAGGCATGAACTCCACCCAGCCGACCAGCCCATCACAGCCCGGATCATCGACACCCACCCTGCAGCAGTTTCTTCCTCAATCCGGCCCAGGTATGCTGGTCCATAGACTCTTAGACATGGGGCAGAGCGGTTCCTTGCTCTCCCTGTGCCCAGCCGTTCATGAGGCAGTCGGGATGCATGGTGGGTTCTAGCCTTGGCCCACCACCCCGGCAGAACCTCACAACAAGCCAGACGGCCCCCCACGCACTCCATGGGCGCCGCCATTTTCCACATCCGGACTTCCCTCTCTTCAGAACTCCACCCAGCCAACCAGCCCATCACAGCCTGGCTCGTGCGGCCGCCTGCGGCCTCGCGGTTCATCAATAAATGCTTTATTTGGAGGTGTTTAAAGAATATGCCTCCCGCGACGGCAAGCCTAGCAAGTGGCTCGTGTTGTATTTGACATGCCAAATGCCAGTAACAATTATATTAGGTCATTCCCATGACCTAATATAATGGTTTGAGGCTCTTTAAGTTCCTGTAGCAAGCCGATGCCCTTAGCTCGACTGGCATGAGACAGGACATATGGAGATATTACTGGTGCCCGCTCTAGCAAATAGATGATTAACGGGAAGATCGTGATCATGATCATATAACCAGCTGTTACTGGTTCTCCCTGTGCCCAGCCACTCGTGAGGTGCCTGGGAGGGATGGTAGTTTCTAGCCCTGGCCGGCCACCCCAGCAGAGCCTCAAAACAAGCCAGACGACCCCCACTCCATGAGGGCCTCCATTTTCCGCATCTGGACTTCTCCCTTGTCAGAACTCCACCCAGCAGAAGAGCCTATCACAGCCTGGCTTATGCAGCTACTTCATCAATAAATGCTGGATTTTGAGATGACTTACAAGAGTATGCTACCCGCACGGCAGAGCCTGGCAAGCTCTGGCTCTACCCAATACCTGTGTCGTATTTGATATGCCAAATACCAGTAACAATTATAGACCTCATTCCCATGACCTGATGGAATGGTTTGAGGCTCTTTATGTTCCTGGAGCAAGCAGGTGCCCTTGGGCTCTACTTGCATGAGACAGGACATATGGAGATGTTACTGGTGCCCGCTGGAGCAAATCGATGATGAACGGGAAGACAGTGATACAGTGACAGTGATCATATATACATATACATATATGTAATTGTGTGTTTGCTATAATGAATGATTTCCCTATTTTACTTAAGGCATCAGTGAAATTTGCAGATGTCTGTCTTTTTGTGTATTCCATCGTATCTATGTAAAGTTGATTATATTTACTTTGTATAAAATATAGACTTAAATCCTCTTTTATTGCATATTTATTTTTTGCTGCTGACTGCTTATCACTCCATTTTCATTGCCAAGTTAATTAAGTGAGTTACACATAATTGACTTTGGTTTTCAATGGGAATTAGGAAACATCTAAGAAGAAAGTTTGTAAGATAGCAAAGTCATTTTTAATGGATGTTAATGGCTCAGAATTTGGAGGCAGCCCAGGACGTTCCTCTCAAGAGTGGAAGGAAGGGAACCTATTGGTCTTGCAGTCGCAAAACTTTGCAGGGAAAGAAACTCTGGAAAAATTTGCCCCATTTTTCTCCCTTGGTGGTCCTGCTCCATAGGGGCCCTGAGAATCTCTGTTCCTCTTAATCCCCCCCACTCTCACCTCTACTTAGTAAACCTGTGACTTTAGGCTGTACCCTGTCACCCAGCACCCCCTGACTCACACCATACCTGCTGTGGATCAACCAAGAAGGGAGGCAGGGAGAAGTTTATGTCAACAACACAGCATAATAGCTCCTATTCCCAGGCTGAGGATGAAGTTGGATTTTGCTCTAGAATTGTAGGTATTGTGAATATTAAACTGAAGGACCGACCATTGCCAAAAAGTTGCTTCATTGGCAGTACTGGCTATCTTCAGCAACGGATCTTGTCTTGTGCCATATTGAATCAAGCTACTCCCAAATTGGTCTATCCCAGACATTCTCCTAGCCCTAAGAACCACTGATCATATGGGGGAAGAAAATATTTTCCTTTGTATACATATAACAAAAATCTGTGCTCTTCTACTGAGCTACTCCCTGTCTCCCTGTCCCTGAATGAACTGACCTCTAGAAATGAACTGACCTCATGCCACGCTCCCTTACACACACACACACACAAACACATGCATGCGTGCACACACACAAACACACAAATCCAGTGCAATTTCTTTATTGGGCTTTCTCCTATATTTCTTAAGTTTTAAACTTAACTGTGATTTCTTGACCCACATCACAGTTCTAGTTGTCTTTCTTGCCTGGTTGTTCTGTTTCATCGCACTTTAATGCATTTCTTTCTCCTCTTCCTTAAGCATAAAGTATTTTCTCAATGCTCTGTTCTGGATTATCAGTTCTACTCTTCCTATATGTCTTTATATGTCTGTATCCTCCTAATCCTTTGGCTTCAATTATTTTTTGGCTTGAAGAGTCACAAATCTGACACTTTAGTTTCTATGACTCTTGCAGTGTTACATTTTAGTCTAAGAGTTTGCTGGCTGGATGCCCTTTAATGTTCCTCAGCCATTGTTGGCTCAATGCACAAGCATTAGATTGTGATCTCTTCCAGAATATTAGTTCTCATTTTTTAAAAAGAATTGAATGTGATTTGATCACATAAAATGTATAATTATCTATTAGACTAACATGCTCCTTCTTTCCACTCCCTGTTCTCCAATAACCAGTTTTCCCTATATATCTTGGCAAAGATTTTTCCATTGCTTTTCATGTCTTTCTCCTACCTGATGGGACTTAAGTTTTTCTTTCCACAATTGTGTTTTCTCTCACTACCTATTTCATCACATTCTTTCTCTCCTAAATAATCTCTCTTTACTGAATTATTACTGTTTTGTAAAAAATAAGCTCTAACCTATCCTCCCTAAACAAATGTAATGATAAAAATAACAGCCACAGAAACAAACCATTTTTCCCATATCTCCTAATCTTCGATTTAGAGGTGTTTAAAAGAGTTTGTCTCCCACTTGGCAAGCCTCGCAAGCTTCTCGTGTTGTATTTGATATGCCAAATTTCAGTAACAATTATATTAGGTCATTGCCATGACCTAATATAATGGTTTGAGGCTCTTTTATGTTCCTGTAGCAAGCCGATGCCCGTGGCTCTACTGGCATGAGACAGGACATATGGAGATATTACTGGTGCCCACTCTAGCAAATAGATGATCAACAGGAAGATCGTGATTGTGATCTCCTAAATCTTCCTATTTCTCCACCTTAATTTAAATTCAACTTCTAGAAATTGCCTTGTCTATAAAAAAAAAACTCTGATTTTTCTATTCTACATATCATTAAATTTATCCAAGTCCAATATTTGCCTAAACTGCATTAAAATTATTGTGTGCATGTGTGTGTGTGCATGTGTGTGTGTGTGTGCGTTGTCAGGGTCTGAACCCATGATCTTGTTTAACATATACAAAGTGGATGCTCTGCTGTTGAACTGTAGCCCAGTTGGGCTGGTTGAAACTGCTTTTGTCAAATCCAATGACCGTCATGTGTTTTGTTCAACCCTCACTTGGTTCTTGTCTGGAGATTTTCTCAAAGGCACATGCTTCACTGAACTCTGATATCTATTTTTCCTTTGCTTCTGGATCACTTCTCTTGTTTCTTGGTTTATCTTTTTTTTCACTCTAGCTGTTCTTTTTTGGTATGCTATATATATTTTAGCACCTAGAAATTAAGCATTCACCCATGAAAGAGGGGATAGCATTTTTATTAAAGATTAAAGAAGAATTTCTGAGTCTGAGATCTATGTCCCAGCATGGTAGAGGTTGAATAGAAGTTTCTGCTGCATTGATACTCAGTCAAGCTTCAGACTTAGAGTTCAAATGAGAGCATCATATTCCATGGAATAAAAAAGGTGTTTGAGGTGGGACAGTGCAGGGGAAAGTCCCTGAGAGTTTCAAAAATATAAGTAAAGCGATGAACCAAGAAGAAATCCTTAAAGTTCTCTATAACTGGGATTCAGTAGTTAGCACACTGTTGTGTCTAGTCACTTCTTAGTGAAGTCTCCTAACCTTTACTAAGTCCATGCATTGAAGACATTCCCTAGGTCCTTATAAATTCAAAGCAGCCAAAAATAGCATATTTTTAAGACATAAACTTTATGGATCATCTTCTATTTCACTTCAAACCTTTCCAGTTCAGTTCTGTCACCATGGAGTTCTTTGGATTTGCTAAATTATTCTAGAGACTCACTCATTTCTGGTATATTCAATTTAACAACATAAGTGTGTTTTAGAGTGTTGGTTTAGTTTTCAACTGTATAAAACGAAGTAACCAAGAATAGAAATTTAAAAATTATTTCTAAAATTTACATTTTGACAAAGAACTGTGGCTTTTTATAACTCTTTTCCCCCTTTCTCTTAGCTCATTACAATTGTGTTTTTTATTTTGTCAGAGGAAAAATCATTTCTTCTTGTGTACCTTTAAATTAAAGAAAAATACGAAACGGGCTTAAAGTTTTATTCAAGATTTACTCATTTCTGTAACCTTTAGCCTAGTCACATCAGGAGAAGTACATCACTGACACCCTAGTTACACCAGGAGAGCTCTACATCTGCACCTTTTAGTGCTGTTCATTCCTTGTATGGTCCATCTTTCTATTTGTGAAGTACAGTAAAAAAAATCCAAGTATTCTGTGACTATATATCTTCCGGTTGCTCTCCGATGACTCACTTTAATGTACTTTTCCATTTTAGTATCTATTTTCCCTCCATCACTATTAAATGGGGACAACATTCCACATCTCCCTTGTTGATATTTAAGGCATCCAAATATTTTGTATCAGTAGTGAATATTTATTTGCTTTCCTGCCTGGTATCCTTTTTTCTAGAAAAGAGTAGAGAAACTTCTTTGAGAAACCACATTTTTCCCCTCTGTGCTATCGCTCCGCCCCACCTGTCGCTTCCTGAGAGTATGCCTGGTCTATGGCTCCTTGAACATTTCTCAGTCTGCTCCAGGATAGGCATAAAATGTTCTTTAGTGATTGACCCTGAACTAGAAAGTACCATCATAAGTAACTCACAGGCTCGGTAATGTAAGAGGGCAAGCCCAGTGGAAGACCCCCACATGGCCATTGCTGTTGATTATGCCCTTCTTCAACCACCCATTGAGTCTGACAGTCCTTTCTTGCCTGACAGAAAACTCATTCTGTGCGCCCCTCCTCCCAGATAGTCATCATAAACCAGCACCTGTGTTAGCTAGCCTGGATGGCGGCCCTCATCTTCACTGAAGGCACCTCTGCTTCTCCAGATTTCAACAACTAATGCAGAACATCAAATAGTAAGTTTTGTACATGCCACCCCTCTCTCCCCAGCTCCTCACTGAAATCATCAGTATACATCTTGGCGCAGCAATAAATTACATTGAAGTGTCATCATTATAGATGTTTGTATTTAAGATTAGCACATCCTTTAATTAAAAATGAAATTGTTTTATATTAAAACAAGCATGAGTAAATTGTAAAGTAAAATATGAATCTTACATGAAGTACATTCTTGTGTCTAAACAACCCTCTTTTATTTTAGGTTTTTGAATCATGCCTGGCAAATGCTCAGGGCTTAGTCCTGGCTCTGTACCCAGGGATTATTCCTGGCTCTGTATCCGGGGATTATTCCTGACTCTGTACCCAGGGATTATTCCTGGCTCTGTATCCAGGGATTATTCCTGGCTCTGTGCTCAGATATTACTCCTAGAGAGCTCAGGAAATTTAATGGGGTGCTGGGGATCAACCCTGGACTGGATATAAGACAAGCATTCCCCCTATCTGCTTGCAAGACGAGCATCCTACCTGCTACATTATTGCTCTGGCCCATAAACTCATTTTTTGACCTAATTAAAAACATATCTATACTCCTCGGCCTCTCAGAAAAAAATAAGGCATTGCCCGAGACAAAAGCAGTTGAGCAGGTAAAACCAGAGTTCTGCTCAGCTTTGGTTAGGTCCCGGGGCATGCTTTCAACCAGGGCCTGGGCTTCAGAAGCACCCAGATGCTCTGCAATCATGTGTTAATTTTCGGTTAGGTGATGTTGTGGTCACAGCCAGCCTTCCCGAGCTGCATGTGCACAGTTCTTTGTGTCTTCGTAAGCATGAATCTGCTTTTTCATTGCAAACTTAGTCTTCAATTTCAGTGGCCTTGAAAGCCAATAAGCTAGGATCATTGTAATCAATACGGAGGAAGAGGGTCCTATAGAGATGCACTGTTTTCCTGACATTTCAGGCGTGCCCACATATTCACAGAGCTAGAAGAGCAAATTCATTGCTCTGTCTAGTCAGTTCAGCAGAGCACTGTCTCTCTCTCTCAGTGACAGGAAATGGGTGAAAATCGAGGAGGTTGGAACAAAGGCAGACCTGGTTTTCTTTCTCCCCATTGCCTGGAGATGGGGGGTGGAAGAGAGAAAGTCTGAGCTGGCCTGGTCCTCACCCTTAAGTTTGTGGGTCCACTCAGGAGGCCTAGGCAGGCCCGTTGCTGAGACCGCAGTTTGGATTTTATATTTAGCTTAGACATAAGTCTACTGACCTATCACTGTTTATCCTCTGCTCCTGCCCTAATTTATTGTATTTTGTGAGTGAAATGAGGTGCTTTGGGGGCATTGTGGAACACAATGATTTGCAAAGGTCTCGGTACACCCATCACAAATGTCAGAGGTTTCTCCACAGAGATTTGATGACTACTTTGAGTACTTTAAAGTTTCTGACTTTTTAGAAATTTATAGAGTGTTATAAAGTGTGAATGTTTCTCTCCACATGAAAAATGAGAGAAAAGCAAGGCCCATCTATCTCCTGTATTATATTTTGTCTGAATTTCAACGTACTCCCATATTCAAGAAACTATTTTTCACATTTGTGGGAAGGGGTTCTAGAATCTTCCTAGTATATGAGGCTTGAGAAATTACCTAGCATAGGCCTCTTATTATATTGATTTACAGCAGGGGCTGGATGGAGCCTACATGGTTTACATGGCTCTATACAGGTATATGAATATTTGATTTCATGAAGCCATAAAGTGCATCTTCCCTGTAACTATTTTAGTGAAGGAGTGGTACATATTTCCAAGAATTATGATACTTTCCTAGTAAGTTTACAGTTAAAGTTAAGCTTTAGGCTTATTAACAGAAGCTTGACTTATGTTGCATGCAGTGAGAAAGAGACACACCTAGGGTGTACCCTCCCCTCCACAATTAATGTACATAATACCACACACCACTTTATTTTCTTCACTGAAGAATTGCTTCTGCTACTAACCTTCTCATAGGCACTTGAGTTTCTGGGTACCTACAGCTTGAAGATCTCTGATGCTTCAGTCAAACCTCCAACTCTGTTGCTCTGTCACTGGTGTTTAGTCTGGGGACTCTATTTCCTTGCTGTAAAATGGTGATTGTGATGATAATACTGACACTCTAAGAATAAAATGGGCAACAGATGAATTAATGGAACTAAAAAGACGGTTACCTAGCATTTACTAGACAAACTGCATCAGCACTTTTCTCTCTTTGGGAGTCATATTTAAAAGCACAACACAGTAAATGAATGGAATGGATCCTACCTAAATACATTTTATGGAAAAAGTGGAATAATATTTTCAATTTTTCCTACCATTATATATATACACATATGCATATACATATATGTATATATGTAAATATGTATACACATTACTTGACAGACGATATACTAACCCCAGTTGACAGATGATTTATTATCCCCAGTACACACACACACACACACACACACACACACACACACACACACATATATACACATATATACATACTACTTGACAGGCAATTTATTAACCCCAGTTGGCAAATTCATTTAAATTATTCCTTACAGTTAACTGTGAGTTGTGTGCCTACTACTGCTTTATCATTCTGTTCTGGGTCCTTTCGTCACCCTGCTGGCCCTTCCTTTATTGTAGCTTGGTGAATACTGTCTGCTTTAGTTTGCTTCTTTCTCAAATTTGACAAATCATAAATTGTTGCACATGGTATCGCTTGCAGATGGGAAATTACTCATCGCAAAAAATTGCAAATTTATTTTAGTTACTGCCTAAGAGACCCCATAGCACATTCTTCAGGGCTAGTGTGCACTCCAGCACTGAATTTCTTTAGAATGACAATAGTTGGTAATTTTGTTAGTAAATAATACAAAGCCACTATAAAAAAATAGGATGCAACGCTGCAAAAGGTATCTCTCTATATATGAATGCAAGAGGGGAAAATAGCAGAAACAAGATCCTTGAAGGAAATAAACACCCATTATTTCTGTGGTAGAACTAGGAGAGCACTTCTACTCAGTGACTTGCTTTCCTTATGCATGAGTGTACCGCAAGGCTACAGGAGCCCCCCCAATAGTTGCTCAAGGCATATATTTTGTGGTTATTGGTTTTGAAGAGCTAAATTATGTTTTGCTAGAGAATGATGCCTGTCCACAAAAGCTGTGAAAACTTTGACCTGCATAAGTAAGAAAATAAATCCTATATATATATATATATATATATATATATATATTTATATATCCATGCTGATACATGATGCTATTAGAAAAGTAGGAGCTGCAGTGATATAGAACAGTGGGGGAGGGCGCTCACCTTGCAAGCAGCCAACCGGGGTTCAATCCTGGGTACCCCATATGGTCCCAGAGCACTCTAGGAGTGATCCCTGAGTGCAGAGCCAGGACTAACCCCTAAACATTGGCCAAAAGTTATAAATTTTGGTTAAAAAATAAATAAAATTGCTTAAATATATACATATATGTGTATATATACATATGTGTGTGTATATATATATATATATATATATATATATCTTATAATTCACTTGTATCACTTGTCTTCCGTTGATCATCGATTTGTTTGAGCTGGCACCAGTAACATTTCCATATGTCCTGTCTCATGCTAGTGTAGCCCAAGGACATCTGCCCGCTCCAGGAACATTAAGAGCCTCAAACCATTCCATCAGGTCATGGGAATAAGGTCTATAATTGTTACTGGTATTTGTCAGATCAAATATGACATGGATGGCTTGCTAGGCTCTGCCATGCGGGTGGGATACCTCTTGCGGTTGCCTCTAGTCTTGTTCATTTATTGATGAACCACAACTCCAAAAAGCAGTCACGTGAGCTGGGCTTATGATCAGCTATTCTGCTGGGTGGAGCTCTGACGAGTGGGGAGTCCAGATGTGGAAAATAGTGGCCCTCATGGTGTAGGGGTTTCTCTGGCTTCTTTTGAGGGCTCTGCTAGGGTGGTGGGCCAGGGCTAGAACCTGTCTTTCCTCCTGGGTGCCTTGTGATCAGCTGGGCACAGGGAGAGCTAGTAGAGCTCTGCCCCATGTATGTGAGTCTCTGAATCAGGCATACTTGGGCTGGGCCTGGAAAAAAGACTGCTGTAGGGTAGGTCTCTGAGGATCTGGGCTTGTGATCAGCTCTTCTGCTACCAGCTCTCCCTGTTCCCAGCTGATCATGAGGCGCCTGGGAGGA
>JAJIBD010001279.1:0-48370 GCA_021461705.1 Cryptotis parvus | reverse complement strand
AAGCACTGCGCAGGGTGCTCATGCTATGCTCCACCTCTACTGGGGTTTGATCCTCAGCACCCAGTATGGTCCTCTAAGCACTCGCGCAGGGTGCTTCCGCGCAATGCTCACCTACTGGGGTTTGATCCTCAGCACCCAGTATGGTCCTCCAAGCACTGCAGGGTGCTTGCGCTTATGCGTTCCACCTACTGCGGTCTGATCCTCAAGCACCCAGTATGGTCCTCCCCAAGCACTGGGCAGGGTGCTTGCGTGCGGCTTCCACCTACTGGGGGTTTGATCCTCTGCACCCAGTATGGTCCCCTCCAAGCACTGGGCGCAGGGTGCCTGCGCTATGCTCACCTTCCACTGGGGCCTGATCCTCAGCAGGCCCAGTATGGTCCTCCAAGCACTGGCGCGCAGGGTGCTTGCTATGCTCCACCTACTGGGCTTTGATCCTCAGCACCCAGTATGGTCCTCCAAGCATCGCGCAGGGTGCTTGCGCTATGCTCCACCTACTGGGTTTGATCCTCAGCACCCAGTATGGTCCTCCAAGCACTGCGCAGGTGCGCGTAAGCGCCTCCACTTACTGGGTTTGATCCTCAGCACCCAGTATGGTCCTCCAAGTACGCGTAGGTGCTTGGGCGCGGTGCGTTTCCACCGGCACGGGGTTTGATCCTCAGCACTCAGTATGGTCCTCCAAGCACTGCGCAGGGTGCTTGCAGCGCGCTCCACGGGGCTGCGTGCTGTTTCCACTTACCGGGGTTTGATCCCCTCAGCACCCAGTATGGTCCTCCAAGACCAACGGGTGCTTGCGCTGGTACCCACCTACTGGGGGCTCTGATCCTCAGCACTCCAGTATGGTCCTCCAGCCCTGCGCAGGGTGCTTGCGCTTTGCCTACTTACTGGGGGTTTGATCCCAGCACCTAGTATGGTCCTCCAAGCACTGCGCAGGGTGCTTGCGCTGTGCTTCACCTACTGGGGTTTGATCCTCAGCACTCAGTATGGTCCTCCAAGCGCTCGCGCAGGGTGCTGGCGCTATGCCACCTACTGGGTTTGATCCTCAGCACTCAGTATGGTCCTCTAAGCACTGCGCAGGGTACTTGCGTTATGCTTCCACCTACTGGGGCTTGATCCTCAGCACTCAGTATGGTCCTCCAAGCACTGCAGGGTGCTTGCGCTATGCCCACCTACTGGGGTTTGATCCTCAGCACTAGTAGGGCCGCCGGTTAGGGTGCTTTGTTATGCCTCACCTACTGGGGTTTGCACCCAGTATGTTCCTCCAAGCACTGCGCAGGGTAGCTTTTGCGCGCAGTGCTCCACCTACTGGGGTTTGATCCTCAGCACCCAGTATGGTCCTCCGGCCCCCTTATTTCAGGTCACAAAACTAGAGTTAGGGGTCTTTGGGGCAGTATGGACCTCCAAAGCACCGCGCAGGGTGCTTGGCGGTAAGGGCTCTCCACCTACTGGGGTTTGATCCTCAGCCCCCAGTATGGTCCTCCAAGCACCGCGCAGGGTGCTTGCGCTATGCGCTCCACCTACAGGGGCTCTGATCCTCAGCCCTCCAGTATGGTCCCTCCAAGCACTGCGCAGGGTGCTTGCGTGCGCTTCCACACGAAAAACAGGCAGTAAGAGTCCAAGCACCGCGCAGGGGAGTGCGCCCACCTACTGGGGTTTGATCCTCAGCACCCAGTATATTCTCTCTGAAGCATTGCGCAGGGTGCTTGCGCTATGCTCCACCTACTGGGGGGGTTCGATCCTGAGCACCCAGTATGGTCCTCCAAGCACTGGGCAAACCCCATGCAGGGTGCTTGGCGTTATGCTTCCACCTACTGGGGCTAGATCCTCAGCACCCAGTATGGTCCTCCAAGCACTGCGTGGTCAGGGGTGCTTGCAAAAGGCCTCCACTCTACTCAGTTGCACAGTAGCCTACCGGGGTTTGACGAAGGGGCAGGGTGCTTGCGCAGGCGTGCTCCACCTACTGGGGTTTGATCCTCAGCACTCAGTATGGTCCTCCAAGCACTACGCAGGGTGCTTGCGTTGTGCTCCACCTACTGGGGTTTGATCCTCAGCACCCAGTATGGTCCTCTCAAGCACTGCGCAGGGTGCTTGCGCTGCGCTTCACCTACTGGGCTTTGATCCCTCAGCACCCAGTATGGTCCTCCAAGCACTGCGCAGGGTGCTTCATGCTATGCTCCACTTACGGGGGTTTGATCCTCAGCACCCAGTATGGTCTTCCAAGCACTGCGCAGGGTGCTTACGCTATGCTCCACCTCTACTGGGGTTTGACCCTCAGCACTCAGTATGGTCCTTCAAGCACTAGGGCGCAGGGTGCTTGCGCTTATGCTCCACCTACTGGGGTTTGATCCTCAGCACCCAGTATGGTCCTCCAAGCACTGCGCAGGGTGCTTGTGGCTGTCACCTACTGGGGTTTGATCCTCAGCACCCAGTATGGTCCTCCAAGCACTCTGCAGGGTGCTTAGCGTTTCACCTACTGGGGTTTGATCCTCAGCACCCAGTATGGTCCTCCAAGCATTGCGCAGGGTGCTGGCGGTAAGCGTTCCACCTACTGGGGTTTGATCCTCAGCACCCAGTATGGTCCTCCAAGCACTGCGCAGGGTGCTTGGCGTTAGGCTCCACCTACTGGGGTTTGATCCCTCAGCACCCAGTATGGTACTCCAAGCACTGCGCAGGGTGCTTGCGCTATGCTCACCTACTGGGGTTTGATCCTCAGCACCCAGTATGGTCCTCCAAGCACTGGGCGCAGGGTGCTTGCGGGCGGCGCCACCTACTGGGGTTTGATCCTCAGCACCCAGTATGGTCCTCCAAGCACTGCGCAGGGTGCTTAGTTGCTTCCACCTACTGGGGTTTGATCCTCAGCACCAGTATGGTCCTCCAAGCACTGCGCAGGGTGCTTGCGTTTGTCCACCTACTGGGGTTTGATCCTCAGCACCCAGTATGGTCCTCCAAGCACTGCGCAGGGTGCTTGCGTTTTGCTTCACCTACTGGGGTTTGATCCTCAGCACCCAGTATGGTCCTCCAAGCACTGCGCAGGGTGCTTGCAATGCGTTCACCTACTGGGGTTTGATCCTCAGCACCCAGTATGGTCCTCCAAGCACTGCGCAGGGTGCTTGCGTGCGCTCCCACCTACTGGGGGTTTGATCCTCAGCACCCAGTATGGTCCTCCAAGCACTGCGCAGGGTGCTTGGCTTGCGTTTCACCTACTGGGGTTTGATCCTCAGCACCCAGTATGGTCCTCCAAGCACTGCGCAGGGTGCTACACGCTTCGCTTCCACCTACTGGGGTTTGATCCTCAGCACCAGTATGGTCCTCCAAGCACTAGGCGCAGGGTGCTAGGCTATGCTCCACCTACTGGGGTTTGATCCTCAGACCCAGTATGGTCCTCCAAGCACTGCGTAGGGTGCTTGCGGTCCACCTTGGGCGTTTGATCCTCAGCACCCAGTATGGTCCTCCAAGCACTGCGCAGGGTGCTTGGGCGCACCTACTGGGGTTTGATCCTCAGCACCCAGTATGGTCCCCCCAAGCACTGTGCAGGGTGCTTGCGTTATGCTCCACCTACTGGGGTTTGATCCTCAGCACCCAGTATGGTCCTCCAAGCACTGCGCAGGGCGCTGCGTTGCTTCCACCTACTGGGGTTTGATCCTCAGCACCCAGTATGGTCCTCCAAGCACTGGCGCAGGGTGCTTGCGTTTTGCTCCACCTACTGGGGTTTGATCCTCAGCACCCAGTATGGTCCTCAAGCACTGCGCGAGGGTGCTTCGCGTTGCGTGTCACCTACTGGGGTTTGATCCTCAGCACCCAATATGGTCCTCCAAGCACTGCGCAGGGTGCTTGCAGTGCGCTTCACCTACTGGGGTTTGATCCCAGCACCCAGTATGGTCCTCCAAGCACTGCGCAGGGTGCTTGGCGATGCGTTCCACCTACTGGGGTTTGATCCTCAGCACCCACTATGGTCCTCCAAGCACTGCGCAGGGTGCTTGCGTTGCGTTCACCTACTGGGGTTTGATCCTCAGCACCCAGTATGGTCCTCCAAGCACTGCGCAGGGTGCTTGCGCTATGCTTCCACCTACTGGGGCTTTGATCCTCAGCACCCAGTATGGTCCTCCAAGCACTGCGCAGGGTGCTTGCAGTGCGTTTCACCTACTGGGGTTTGATCCTCAGCACCCAGTATGGTCCTCCAAGCACTGCGCAAAAGGCTTGCTGTTGCGTTCCACCTACTGGGTTTGATCCTCAGCATCCAGTATGGTCCTCCAAGCACTGCGCAGGGTGCTTGTGCGTTCCACCTACTTGGGTTTGATCCTCAGCACCCAGTATGGTCCCTCCAAGCACTGCGCAGGGTGCTTGCTTTGCTCCACCTACTGGGGTTTGATCCTCAGCACCCAGTATGGTCCTCCAAGCACTGCGCGCAGGGTGCTAGCATATGCGCTTTCACCTACTGGGGTTTGATCCTCAGCACCCAGTATGGTCCTCCAAGCACTGCGCAAGGGTGCTAGCTATGCTCCACCTACTGGGGTTTGATCCTCAGCACCCAGTATGGTCCTCCAAGCACTGCGCAGGGTGCTTCGCTATGCTTCCACCTACTGGGGTTTGATCCTCAGCTTTCAGTATGGTCCTCAAAGCACTGGCAGCAGGGTGCTTGCGCTATGCTCCACCTACTGGGTTTTGATCCTCAGCATCCAGTATGGTCCTCCAAGCACTACGCAGGGTGCTTGCAGTGCGCTTTTACCTACTGGGGTTTGATCCTCAGCACCCAGTATGGTCCCCTCCAAGCACTGCGCAGGGTGCTTTGCTATGCTTTCACCTACTGGGGTTTGATCCTCAGCACCCAGTATGGTCCTCCAAGCACCACGCAGGGTGCTTGCTTTGCGTTCCACCCACTGGGGTTTGATCCTCAGCACCCAGTATGGTCCTCCAAGCACTGCGCAGGGTGCTTGCGTTGCGTTCCACCTACTGGGGCCTTTGATCCTCAGCACCCAGTATCGTCTCCTCCAAGCACTGCGCAGGGTGCTTGAGCGCTATGCTCCACCTACTGGGGCTTGGATCCTCAGCACCCAGTATGGTCCTCCAAGCACTGCGCAGGGTGCTTGCGCTGGCGTTCCACCTACTGGGGTTTGATCCTCAGCACCCAGTATGGTCCCTCCAAGCACTGGGCTAGGGTGCTTGCAGTGCTGTTTCACCTACTGGGCTTTGATCCTCAGCACCCAGTATGGTCCTCCAAGCACTGCGTAGGGTGCTTGCGTTGCTTTCACCTACTGGGGTTTGATCCTCAGCACCCAGTATGGTCCTCCAAGCACTGCGCAGGGTGCTGCGGTGCTTCCACCTACTGGGGTTTGATCCTCAGCACCCAGTATGGTCCACCAAGCACTGCGCAGGGTGCCTGTGCTGTTCCACCTACTGGGGTTTGATCCTCAGCACCCAGTATGGTCCTCCAAGCACTGAGCAGGGTGCTTGTATGCGTTCCACCTACTGGGGTTTGATCCTCAGCACCCAGTATGGTCCTCCAAGCACTGCGCAGGGTGCTTGCAGTGCGTTTCACCTACTGGGGTTTGATCCTCAGCACCCAGTATGGTCCTCCAAGCACTGCCAGGGTGCTTGTGCTATGTTTCCACCTACTGGGGTTTGATCCTCAGCACCCAGTATGGTCCTCCAAGCACTGCGCAGGGTGCTTGCGCTATGCTCCACCTACTGGGGTTTGATCCTCAGCACCCAGTATGGTCCTCCAAGCACCGCGCAGGGTGCTTGCAGTGCGTTTCACCTACTGGGTTTGATCCTCAGCACCCAGTATGGTCCTCCAAGCACTGCGCAGGGTGCTTATGCTATGCTCCACCTACTGGGGTTTGATCCTCAGCACCCAGTATGGTCCTCCAAGCACTGCGCAGGGTGCTTGCGTATGCTTCCACCTACTGGGGTTTGATCCTCAGCACCCAGTATGGTCCTCCAAGCACTGCGTAGGGTGCTTTGCGTTGCTCCACCTACTGGGGTTTGATCCCTCAGCACCCAGTATGGTCCTCCAAGCACTGCGCAGGGTGCTTACGCTATGCTTCCACCTACTGGGGGTTTGATCCTCAGCACCCAGTATGGTCCTCCAAGCACTGCGCAGGGTGCTTGCGTGCGTTCACCTAGTGGGTTTGATCCTCAGCACCCAGTATGGTCCCTCCAAGCACTGCGCAGGGTGCTTGCGTTGCGCTCCACCTACTGGGGTTTGATCCTCAGCACCCAGTATGGTCCTCCAAGCACTGCGCAGGGTGCTTGCGATGCTTCCACCTACTGGGGTTTGATCCTCAGCATCCAGTATGGTCCTCCAAAGCACCGGCGCAGGGTGCCTTGCTTGCTTCCACCTACTGGGGTTTGATCCTCAGCACCCAGTATGGTCCTCCAAGCACTGCGCAGGGTGCTTGCGTTGCGTTCCACCTACTGGGGTTTGATCCTCAGCACCCAGTATGGTCCTCCAAGCACTGCGCAGGGGTGCTTGCAGTTGCGTTTCACCTACTGGGGTTTGATCCTCAGCACCCAGCATGGTCCTCCAAGCACTGCGCAGGGTGCTTGCGTTGCGTTCGACCTACTGGGGTTTGATCCTCAGCACCCAGTATGGTCCTCCAAGCACTGCGCAGGGTGCTATGCTTGCTTCCACCTACTGGGGTTAGATCCTCAGCACCCAGTATGGTCCCCTCCAAGCACTGCGCAGGGTGCTTTGCGTTGCTTCACCTACTGGGGTTTGATCCTCAGCACCCAGTATGGTCCTCCAAGCACTGGGCGCAGGGTGCTTGCGCTTTTCACCTACTGGGGTTTGATCCTCAGCACCCAGTATGGTCCTCCAAGCACTGCGCAGGGTGCTTACGCTATGCGCTTTCACCTACTGGGGTTTGATCCTCAGCACCCAGTATGATCCTCCAAGCACTGCGCAGGGTGCTTGCAGTGCGTTCACCTACTGGGGTTTGATCCTCAGCACCCAGTATGGTCCTCCAAGCACTGGCGCAGGGTGCTTGCGCTATGCTTCCACCTACTGGGGTTTGATCCTCAGCACTCCAGTATGGTCCTCCAAGCACTACGAGGGTGCTTGCTGCGTTGCTCCACCTACTGGGGGTTTGATCCTCAGCACCCAGTGTAGGTCCTCCAAGCACTGCGCAGGGTGCTTCAGTGCTTTTCACCTACTGGGCTTTGATCCTCGGCACTCCAGTATGGTCCTCCAAGCACTGCATGCAGGGTGCTTGCGTTGCGTTCCACCTACTGGGGTTTGATCCTCAGCACCCAGTATGGTCCTCCAGGCACTATGCAGGGTGCTTGCGTGCGTTTCACCTACAGGGGTTTGATCCTCAGCACCCAGTATGGTCCTCCAAGCACTGCAGGGTGCTAGCTGTGGTTCACCTACTGGGGTTTGATCCTCAGCACCCAGTATGGTCCTCCAAGCACTGCGGGTGCTTGCGTTGCGTTCCACCTACTGGGGTTTGATCCTCAGCACCCAGTATGGTCCACCAAGCACTGCGCAGGGTGCTTGCGCTATGCTTCCACCTACTGGGGGGGTTTGATCCTCAGCACCCAGTATGGTCCTCCAAGCACTGCGCAGGGTGCTTATGCTTTGCTCCACCTACTGGGGTTTGATCCTCAGCACCCAGTATGGTCCTCCAAGCACTGGGCGCAGGGTGCTTGCAGTGCGTTTCACCTACTGGGGTTTGATCCTCAGCACCTAGTATGGTCCCCCAAGCACTGCAGGGTGCTTATGCTAGGCTCCACCTACTGGGGTTTGATCCTCAGCACCCAGTATGGTCCTCCAAGCACTGCGCAGGGGTGCTTGCTATGCTTCCACCTACTGGGGTTTGATCCTCAGCACCCAGTATGGTCCTCCAAGCACTGGCGCAGGGTGCTTGCAGTGCGTTTCACCTACTGGGTTTGATCCTCAGCACCCAGTATGGTCCTCCAAGCACTGCGCAGGGTGCTTGCGTTATGCTCCACCTACTGGGGTTTGATCCTCAGCACCCAGTATGGTCCTCCAAGCACTGCGCAGGGTGCTTATGCTATGCCAACCTACTGGGGTTTGATCCTCAGCACCCAGTATGGTCCTCCAAGCACTGGCGCAGGGTGCTTTGCGCTGTGCTTCCACCTACTGGGGTTTGATCCTCAGCACCCAGTATGGTCCTCCAAGCACTGCGCAGGGTGCTTGCGGTTATGTCTCCACCTACTGGGCTTTGATCCTCAGCACCCAGTATGGGCTCCTCCAAGCACTGCGCAGGGTGCTTGCAGTAGCGTGTCACCTTACTGGGGTTTGATCCTCAGCACCCAGTATGGTCCTCCAAGCACTGCGCAGGGTGCTTGCGCTATGCTCCACCTTACCGGGGTTCGATCCTCAGCACCCAGTATGGTCCTCCAAGCACTGCGCAGGGTGCTTGCGTTGCGCTCCACCTACTGGGGTTTGATCCTCAGCACCCAGTATGGTCCCCTCCAAGCACCGCGCAGAGGTGCTTATGCTATGCTTCCACCTACTGGGGTTTGATCCTCAGCACCCAGTATGGTCCTCCAAGCACTGCGCAGGGTGCTTACGCTATGCTCCACCTACTGGGGGGTTTGATCCATCAGCACCCAGTATGGTCCTCCAAGCACTGCGCAAGGTGCTTGCAGTGCGTTTCACCTACTGGGGTTTGATCCTCAGCACCCAGTATGGTCCCCTCCAAGCACTGCGCAGGGTGCTTGCGTTTGCTTCACCTACTGGGGTTTGATCCTCAGCACCCAGTATGGTCCTCCAAGCACTGGCGCAGGGTGCTTGCGTTATGCCTCCACCTACTGGGGTTTGATCCTCAGCACCCAGTATGGTCCTCCAAGCACTGCGCAGGGTGCTTGCGCTGCGCTTCACCTACTGGGGTTTGATCCTCAGCACCCAGTATGGTCCTCCAAGCACTGGCGCAGGGTGCTTGCGTTGCGCTTCACCTACTGGGGTTTGATCCTCAGCACCCAGTATGGTCCTCCAAGCACTGCGCAGGGTGCTTGTTGTGCGTTTCACCTACTGGGGTTTGATCCTCAGCACCCAGTATGGTCCTCCAAGCACTGCGCAGGGTGCTTGCAGTGCGCTTTCACCTACTGGGGTTTGATCCTCAGCACCCAGTATGGTCCTCCAAGCACTGCGCAGGGTGCTTGCGTTGTTCCACCTACTGGGGTTTGATCCTCAGCACCCAGTATGGTCCTCCAAGCACTGCGCAGGGTGCTTATGCTATGTTCCACCTACTGGGGTTTGATCCTCAGCACCCAGTATGGTCCTCCAAGCACTGCGCAGGGTGCTTGCGCTATGCTTCACCTACTGGGGTTTGATCCTCAGCACCCAGTATGGTCCTCCAAGCACTGCGCAGGGTGCTTGCGTTGCGTTCCACCTACTGGGGTTTGATCCTCAGCACCCAGTATGGTCCTCCAAGCACTGCGCAGGGTGCTTGCGCTATGCTTCCACCTACTGGGGTTTGATCCTCAGCACCCAGTATGGTCCTCCAAGCACTGCGCAGGGTGCTTGCGTTGCGTTCACCTACTGGGGTTTGATCCTCAGACCCAGTATGGTCCTCCAAGCACTGCGCAGGGTGCTTGCGCTATGCTTTCACCTACTGGGGTTTGATCCTCAGCACCCAGTATGGTCCTCCAAGCACTGCGCAGGGTGCTTGCGTTAGATGCCACCTACTGGGGTTTGATCCTCAGCACCCAGTATGGTCCTCCAAGCACTGCGCCAGGGGTGCTTGCGCTGCGCTTTCACCTCATGGGGTTTTGATCCTCAGCACCCAGTATGGTCCTCCAAGCACTGCGCAGGGTGCTTGCGTTAGCGTTTCACCTACTGGGGTTTGATCCTCAGCACCCAGTATGGTCCTCCAAGCACTGCGCAGGGTGCTTGCGCTGTGCTTTCACCTACTGGGGTTTGATCCTCAGCACCCATAATGGTCCTCCAAGCACTGCGCAGGGTGCTTGCGTTGCGTTTCACCTACTGGGGTTTGATCCTCAGCACCCAGTATGGTCCTCCAAGCACTGCGCATGGGTGCTTGCGCTTGCGTTCACCTACTGGGGTTTGATCCTCAGCACCCAGTATGGTCCTCCAAGCACTGCGCAGGGTGCTTACGTTGCATTTCACCTACTGGGGTTTGATCCTCAGCACCCAGTATGGTCCTCCAAGCACTGCGCAGGGTGCTTGCAGTGCTTTCACCCTACTGGGGTTTGATCCCTCAGCACCCAGTATGGTCCTCCAAGCACTGCGCAGGGTGCTTGCATTGCGTTTCACCTACTGGGGTTTGATCCTCAGCACCCAGTATGGTCCTCCAAGCACTGCCAGGAGTGCTTACTGAGCGCAGCACCAGGAGTAAGCCCTGAGCACTGCGGCATATGGCCCCAACACCACAAAAATAAGATTGAATATTTTACTAGAGCCATTATTATTGCTGTGTATATATCAACATTTTCTCCACCATACATGGTTGAGCAATTCAGTTTGATCCCAGCATTCCATATCATCCCCGGGGGGCACTGCCAGGTTGTGGCCCCCAAATAAAAAAGGCACCGCACAATTATCTGTTTGTTTATATAAATAGTCCTTCCCTTCGTATTTCATTCAGGTTTGGTTTTCTGAGAATGTTCTACTTTCCCCACCTAAATGTGAGCTTTTCATGGTGGTGGATTCTAGGTTGAAATTTTTCTTTCAGTCATTGATTTCAACATGTCACTAGACTATTTTTTCACCTGTTCTCTCACATGAGAGATCTGTTGGGACTCCTAATATATTTTCTTTATAATTAAACTTATCTTCTCTATTGATGCATCAAGAAGTAAGTCTCACTTGGGATTTTTTTCATTGTAATTGCTATGTGTCTTGGTGTGATCTGTTTGAGTGTAATTTGTTCAGTACACTTTGGGTCTCTTGATACTGAACTGTCACCTCCCTCTAGAAAGTGGGGAAGTGTTGCAGGACTCCTAAAAGCCTCTGCATCTGCCCTGGATTGCCTCCTGCAGGTCACTTTGTAGATAGGGGGTAGTTTAAATGTAGCAGTTTATCTGACCATGTATTCTGTACTGGCTGGTATAAATATTCTCTCATGCTATCACAATCATTGCGGGACTAGCTAGATCTTACCAGCCTATTTGCCTGGCCATGTTGGATCTCCAAGTAATTAGACCAGAGAGAAATGCTGTTTGCTTCCAAGCAAGCAAGCATGGCTCCCTGATAACTCAAAGGCAACTAAAATACAAAACTACCATGACTCTTGTGAAGGCTTGGAGAAATATTTAACTGGCATTAGTATAGTCTTTGGTACAGAGGCATGCCATCTCAGAAACACCCTTCTCTACCCTATAAAGACATTTCCAGGCAGATCTTGGCTCAAAACATTAGCATATAAAAGGGCCTAGGTGAGGTGCTGGGAGAAATTCCCTGAGGGCATTTGACCCTCCCTGCTTCCCATAATAGTTGGAGGTCTGAGTTGCAGGGGTATAAAACTAGGCTGCTTCCTCTCTGGTACTCTCTCTTTTGGGTTCTCTTTTGGGGCTTGCACTCTTCTTGGAAGTCTTGTCTTTGTCTCCTCTTTACAGGACCTTAACACATGGTGGCTTCCATCTTGGCCTACATGTGGCTGGGGGTTCTAGCTGGGAATCCTAAGCACAGGGATTTTTCTATTGTTGATTGGTATGCCTGAACCTATGATAAGTAAAGTCTTTTTAAAACTGCATCGGATTCCTGAGTTTTCATCCATTCCCGCCGGCTTCGGAGGTAGAATGGAACTCACTTCCCGGTACTGTTGGGGACCTCGGCGGCGTCCCAACAGGGAAGTCCATACTTAGAATCTCTCCCAACTCTCGTTCTTCCCTTTTCCATTTTTCCTCTCTTCTGACATTTCTATAATTCAAAGTTTATTTGTTTTGCTGTTATCCATTAAGTACCATATATTCTATTATTTTGCTTCTCTTCTCTGGCTGCTTCTTATTAATGCTGGCTTCTATTTTGCCTTCAAGTTAACCCATATTGTTTTCTGCATGTCCTGCTCTGCATCTATGGTGCAGTTGCGTTCCTTAGTCCTTCAATTCAGTTATCATGAGTTCTGGAATCCTCTGAATCAGTTATTCTTTGATAGGTTGAATTCCTAGTCCAGTAGCTGCTTAATTTTACTTGCCAGAGTTTTCTTAATTTCTAGTACATGAAATAAGTGTTGATTTCATAGCCTTATCAACAGAAAGGGGAGTTTTGATGGGCTCGAGCATTTGCCTTGGTTTCTGTTCTATCTCACAGAGTATCAAGTTCATTTGTTTTCCCCATTGTTCCTTGAGTTTCATTTGTATGAATAGTTGATGTTCAGATTCCCAGTTACTTAAGAACGAATCTGTTCAGTTCTTTATACTGAGAGCTATTGATAATTATGTTGTTCAGATTGTTTTCCCTACCACGAAATTCTGTTTGAATATGACTAGGGAATCTTCAACTAGTTATTGTCTTTCATCTAGACTAAACAGATTATGAATATATACTGTCTGTGACTAGGAATGTGTATTCTTCCCTTCTCCAATATCAGGGGTGTATGCAGTAATAATTTGGTGTGTCTATGTAGTTTTAGGGTTAGCTTAGAACTAATGTCAGGGGATTAAATTCCCTGGTCAGGGGTGGTGTGGGTAGTTGGTATGTACTATATTTCCAGATTATATCCAGCCATGCTAAGAGGGTGGATATAAGCAAAAGATCCCTCCATTAAAATTCTGATAGGGATTGTATTGAAAGTATATAATGTTTTGGGAAGGGTAGTGATTTAAACAATGTTAGTTCTTTGAGTTGAAGAACATATTTTCCCATTAATTTAATTTATTTATTTATAATTTTCTTTTCTTTTTTATTTATTAAGAGTGACTAATAGTTTTGATGGCCCCCATGTTTTTAATATTATAGGCCTCATTCCCATGACCTGGAGGAATGGTTTGAGGCTCTTTGTGTTCCTGGAGCAAGCAGATGCCCTTTTGGGCTACACTAGCATGTGACAGGATGTATGGAGATGTTACTGGTGCCTGCTCAAGCAAATCTATGAACAGAGGGAAGACAAGTGAAGTGGCAAGTGAATAGCTTTGGATGAATATATAGTTCACCTATTATATTAGGTTTATTCCTAGATATTTATGATTAATTGCAAATGTGCTTAAAATTTGCCTTCTCTTTTTACTCAATTGTAGAAATATAACAGATTTTTGATGATTATTATTTATTATTATAACACCATGAGATAAATATTTACAAAACTGTTCATGACTTGGTTTTAGTCATACAATGTTGCAGCACCCATCCCTCCATCAGTGAACATTTCCCACCACTAATGTCCCCAGATTCCCTCCCCTTTCCCCCAGCCTGCCTCTATAGTAGGCATTCTTCCTCTTTTTCTTCTTCTTATCCTCCCTCCCTCCTCTTCCTCCTCCTCCTCCTTTTCTTCTTCTTTTTCTCTCTCTCTTTCTCTCTTTCTCCCTCTCCCATCTCTTACACCATATATACATTTACAGGTTAACATGGATATATCCCTTTGCCTACATCCAGTGCTCAGTTTGAGTCTGCTGTTACCATTTCCAACAATTAGTAGAACACTGATACATATTATATCCCACAGATAAATGCAGACATTCTATATCTGTCCTTTACCTTCTGACTGATTTCACTAAGCATAATAATCTCCATCTCCATCCATTTGTAGGCACATTTCATGACTTTGTTTTTCCTGACAGCTGCATAGTATTCCATTGTGTAGATGTACCATAGTTTCTTTATCCAGTCTTTTGTTCGGGCACTGGCCTGCCTTCTTGTGGGATTGCTGAGTAATTCCTAATAGTTTGATGCTTTAGGGTTTTCAGTGTGCATTTTTTAATCTACAAATAGTGATAGTTTAACTTTCTTTTTCTATTTCAATCACTACTTTTTTTGCCTGATTTCTGTGGTTGAGATTTCCAGTACTATCTTGAATAATAACGGCGAGGGTGAATATACTTATTGTGTGCCTGATTGTAAATTAATTACTTCATTATTCTTACCATTGTTCTCATGTGGGTGTGGGTGGGTTTATTATATACAGATTTTTACTAAATGGGGTTGTTCTTTCCATCTACTATGTCTCAAGTTTTTTATTCTTTTCCTTTCCACATTTAATGATTTAAAAATTGTTATAGTTTGGTAATGTGTTTACAATAGTTTCACACTTATGGTCTTGGTGAGATAGTCTCATACACTCTGTAGAAGCCTTTTGTATTATAGTCTCATTTGTTTAATTTTAATTCCATCACCACTGGAATTGAATCCCTCAGGATATCTCTAAAGTTGCTACATAATAAGGACTGCATCTCCTATGTGTCTTATACTGTTAGGTGTACATAATTATTTTTTGAGCTAATACTTGTGTTAGTGATCTAGCTTCTTGCTTTTGCATATGATTATCTACTTTCTCAGTACTATTTCAGGAAGACATCTTCCTTGATCCAATATAGACCCTTGGATCCTTTGACTAATATAGTTGAATCAGACACATGTATGGTTCCATTTCTGGGTTCTTTGTTCTGTTCCAAAAACCTGTGTTTAATTTTATTCCAATATTATATTGTTTTAATTATACAACTATATAGTACAGTATAAGGCCAGGGATTTTGAAGCTTGTTATTTCCTTTCTTTCCTCCAAGGACATATTTTTACTGTTTGAGGTCATCCACAGTTCAAAATAAATTTCAATAATTCCCGATTATTTTAAGAATGCCATTGGAATTATGAAAGGGATTGCTTTGAATATATATATATTTATGTATATATATATTGGTTAAAGTAATATAGTCACTTAACATTATCAGTTCTTACATGCCATGAGTAACAGCTTTTAATTTCTTTTTTTGATTTTATATTTTAAATAAGATATAATTAAATATTGTAATGGTAGTTATGCAGAAAGAATAGCCTTTAAAAAGGAATGTGAAATTTGTAATTTATAGTGGTTTGGTTTCTATTAAGACCTTGATATTTTCCATAAGAAAAAATCAGAGTTACTCAGCTATACTGTATCTTTGTCTTAGAATTTGTGACCTGGTCGCCTTATTTGTTCAGGTTTCTGATTATTACATATATATATATATATATATATATATATATATATAATAAAAAAAAGAATTTTTTAAAAAATAAAGTATGATTTTAACTGTACATCTTTTCCTTGATATAAAAATCCATACCCAGACCACACCAAAATCAGAACAAAATCAGAATGTAGCTTATTCTGTCTCTGGTCTTGTCACTCTGTCACCAATGAAAGCATATTTTATCTGGGACCCCGTAATTCTCTAGGTACTCAAAACTGAATTTTTTGATAGTAAGTAATATAAGTTTCTGACTAAGTAAATATTTTGACGGTCTATAATGTGTCTTTTACCTGGCTTTCTAAATGATTTTCAAGGTGGGAGAAGAAACAGACTAAGATCAGTACTGCGTTTAGCCTTCAAGTGTAACTGAATTAGCAAGTGTTGTGTAATAAAAGATGGATTAATTGCTCTTTATATCGACTTTGGGAAAAATCCCCAAAGATGTTCTAAGCCATCAAAATTTGAACTTTACAGTTTATGAAATAAGACCTACAGTAAAATCTTCCTGTTGCACTCTTTTGTTTTCAGATCTATAGATTTGTTATATTTGTGATTCTTCTAATGTAATAACATTTATCGACTAAATATTTAAGACAAGCGCTAAAATGTGTTTCCGCCACTGGAGTCATTTCTCATAAATATAGGCAGCTTCGTTCTGAATAATATATTTCTGTAGTGATTATATATGCAAGCCTCAAGAGTGTAATAACATCTATTAGAAAGACCAAATAAAAATCAGTTGGTTAGAGTTTGTGATTATAATATGTTAGGAAAATTGCTTAAAATAAAGTTAATTCAGATCATCTTGTTTAATATAAATAAGATCAAATTAAATTATCTCCAAAAGTGTGATATTTTAGAGTTGTTAGAAGCTAATTGATATTTTAAAGCATTTTTTGTGCCAACCACCTAACTTAAATGCTGCTAATAAAAACTGAAGATCACTGAACACTAACTCCACTCTAGACACTATTTAAATTCTTAACAAATTGTATTTCATTTACTCATATAATAGCGCGTTGGGAGGTAATATCCCAATGCTTAAGTTGGATTGATATATACATGAATCACGCATCCTGTGACATTTTGCACTGGTGTGGAGCCAGATTTAAAGTCAGTTGATCTGAACTTGAATACATATGCTTGACTGCTTTTATCACTGTTGTTTTTTAAACCTTCCCAATGGCCTCTGAGTTAGACATTGGGTGTCTAAGTCTTTATTAACGTGGATCAGAATAGTACAGCAGGGCCTATTTCGTCTTGCACAGGGCCAACGCAAGTTGGATCCCCAACATCCCTCATGGTCCCCTGAATCCAGCAGTGCCAGAAATATCCCCTGAGCATTTCCAGGTTTGGCCCAATCAGACAAAACAAAGCATCGTTTTTATTGCTGTGAAAGCCGAGGCGCCGTGGTAGGTGCTATAACGTTTTGTCACTCATCTCCTGTCACACGGATGCACATTCTTCCTCTTCAAGTTAAAACCGTTCATAAATATGCATAACAGTGACAGTAACTAATTAAGCACTACCCAATCAGTCAGAATATCTTAAACTATTCACTTCAAAAAACGATGCCATGGCTCTTAATCATGCCTGCCCGGTCCCTGGTGGCTTACGGGAAGTGGGGAGGAGAGAGGCGGTGCTGTCGAGCAGCAGATTTACCCTTTCTCTCTGTCTCCATGCTGCCCAGGACAGCGGGGGAACCTAGGGCTGAGCATATGATGTGGGCCTGGCTCTTTGCCGGAAGAAAAAATCAGTCCTAGACTTTCCTCTCAGCCCCCTAGACTTCCTCAGGCCTCTCAGGCCCCTAGACCTTCCCCAGGTCTCTCGGACCCCTAGACCTTCCCCAGGCCACTCTGACCCCTAGACCTACCCCAGGTCCCTTGGGCCCTAGACCTTCCCCAGGTCTCTCAGCACCCTAGACCTTCCCCAGGTCTCTCAGCACCCTAGACCTTCCCCAGGTCTCTCGGACCCTAGACCTTCCCCAGGTCTCTCGGGCCCCTAGAACTTCCCCCAGGTCTCGGGCCCTAGACCTTCCCAGGTGTCTCAGCACCCTAGACCTTCCCCAGGTCTCTCAGCACCCTAGACCTTCCCCAGGTCTCTCAGCACCCTAGACCTTCCCCAGGTCTCTCGGACCCCTAGACCTTCCCCAGGTCTCTCGGACCCCTAGACCTTCCCCAGGTCTCTCGGACCCCTAGACCTTCCCCAGGTCTCTCAGCACCCTAGACCTTCTCCAGGTCTCTCAGCACCCTAGACCTTCCCCAGCTCTCTCAGCACCCTAGACCTTCCCGAGGTCTCTGGCGGCCCTAGACCTTCCCCAGTTCTCTCGGACCCCTAGACCATCCCCAGGTCTCTCAGCACCCTAGACCTTCCCCAGGTCTCTCAACACCCTAGACCTTCCCCAGGTCTCTCAGCATCTTAGACTTTCCCCAGGTCTCCGGACCCCTAGAACTTCCCTCTCAGGCCCTGCCTTGAATTGAAAGGAACAGATATCAGAAGGAAGAAAATGGCTGTGACTTCACTGTATCACTGTATCACTGTCTTCCCGTTCATCATCGATTTGCTCGAGCGGGCACCAGTAACATCTCCATATGACCTGTCTCATGCAGGTAGAGCCCAAGGGCACCTGCTTGCTCCAGGAACATAAAGAGCCTCAATCCATTCCATCAGGTCATGGGAATGAGGTCTATAATTGTTACTGGTATCTGGCATATCAAATACGACACAGGTAGCTTGCCAGGCTCTGCTGTGCGGGTAGTATATTCTTGTAGTCAGCTCAAAATCCAGCACTTATTGATGAACCAGGCTATGATAGGCTGGTCTGCTCAGTGGAGTTCTGACGAGGAGGAAGTCCGGATGTGCAAAACGGAGGTCCTCATGGAGTGGGGGGGTCGTCTGGCTTGTTGTGAGGCTCTGCTGGGGTGGCGGGCCAGGGCTAGAAACTGCCATCCCCTCCCGGCACCTCATGAGCGGCTGGGCACAGTGAGAGCCAGTAGCAGCTCTGCCCCATGTCTGACTGTGACTTATCAAATATTTTTTTTTGGAAGTGTTGCAGAAGGATGATGGGAAGAGAGAGGGAGAGAGAGAGCAGGGAGAGAGAAGGAGAGAGATAGAGAGAGAGGAATAGAGAGAGAGGTAAATATAGGGAAAGAGAGAGGGAGGGAAAGGGGAAGAGAGACATATATAGAGACAGAAGTGACAGAGGGGGAGAGGGAGAGAGCAGTCTCTCACCTGGAAAAGATGGTCACTGATGTGGAGAGAGGGAGATACCTAGAGAGAGGGAGAGATAAATTGGGAGAGAGGGAGAAAGGGAGAGAGGGAGACAGAGAGAAATAGAGGAAGAGACCTGTTTCTCACCCAGAGAAGCTGGTCACTGAGGTGGAGAGAGGGAGATACCTAGAGAGAGGGAGAGACAAATCAGGAGAGAGAGAGAGAGAGGGGGAGAGAGCAGTCTCTCACCTGGAGATGGTCACTGATGTGGAGAGAGGGAGATACCTAGATAGAGGGGAGAGACAAATCGGGAGAGAGGGAAAGAGGGAGAGAGCAGTCTCTCACCTGGAAAAAGAGGGCCATCGATGTCAAAGTTATTGTGTACGGTCTGTCTTCTCCAGTAGCACAAGGTTGGTCAGGAGTAATGGAAGACAACAGTGTTTTATGCCACAACACAAACCCCTTCCCTGAGCCTCTCTTTCAGTTGCACACACTACAGTCACCAAGATTCCAATATAAAGAATGAGTGAATTTTTTCTTGCAAACCATGCTATAGTCCAGTGAGGATTTTCTGTGATGTATAGTTGATTTCTGGCTGTGCATTATAGGAGAAAGTTGCTTGCTGGTGTCTGTTCCTTCATGTCTCTGAGAAAAAAAAAAAACGTTAAATCACAACATTTGCATAAGAATGAAAACATCATAAATACATTTGGACTAGGCTACAATGTCAATACTGATTTTAGGCTACCGCCTTCTCATTGCTGAGAAATACATAATCTAATTCAGAGTAACAATGTGATTAAAGTAATTAGTTGATCTCCAGACATTCTTGCAGATGCATTTACTGAGTTATATAAATCTGGCCTTTGAGAAATACTAAGTGAGGAAACTAATTTTTTTTATATGACTCACTATAAGACACTATTTTGCCCTTTTGCTTTTTTGTTCTTAGATAATGCATAGTTTTTGGTTTGTGAAAATCATTCTTGTAATTTTGAGGATGAAAATGTTATCCTAAGAACAAAAATAAAAAGACTAATGGCATACATGATTCAGAAGTCCTGTGAATTCATTTGTGTATTGTCAGGGTAGCCACCGGGGTCCCAACAGTGCCGGGAAGCGAGTTCCCTTCTACCTCCGGCCGGCAGGGAATGGATGAAGACACAGGAATCCGATGCTGTTTTAAAAGGGCTTTTACTATCACAGGTTCCAATACACAATCCAAGAGCAGGGAAACCTCGGGACTCTGGGTTCCCAGCTAGGCCCCAGCCAGGTGTAGGCCAAGATGGCTGCCACCACGTGTTGAGGCCCAACAGAGAATGGAGAGGACGTAGAAGCAAAACACCAAGGGAAGCCGAAATGGCAAAAAGGGGGAAAAAAAGAGAGATAGAGCTTCTTTTTTCTTGCAGCTTATCTTATAGCTAGGAATTCCCCCCAAACTCCCTAAAGCCCAGCCCATTCTGGGCTGGGCTAGCTAGAGATGAAAAACAGGAAAATAGCTTTTATAGAAATGTAGCAACTTCAGGAGACCATCTGGCTGTTTACAAAGGACCCAGAGCTAATTAAAAGCCTCCTAGCAGAGCTGGGAGAAGGTATAAGCTAAATGTAACTTCCCCTGGCAGGAAGGATCAAATGCCCTCAGGTCATTTCTCCCAGCACCTCACCTAATGTCTTGAGCAAAGATCTGCCTGGATTTGCCTTTATAGGGTAGAGAAGGGGGTTTCTGAGATGGCATGTCTCTGTACCAAAGACTAATACTAATGCCAGTTAAATATTTCTCCAAGCCTTCACAAGAGTCTCGTCTACTTCATGGTAGTTTTGTATTTTAGTTGCCTTTGAGTTATCAGGGAGCCATGCTTGCTTGCTTGGAGGCAAACAGCATTTCTCTCTGGTCTAATTACTTAGAGATCCAACGTGGCCAGGCAAATATGCTGGTAAGATTTAGCTAGTCCCACGATGATTGTGGTAGCATGAGAGAATATTTATACCAGACAGTACAGAATACATGGTTGGATAAGACTGCCACATTCAGACTACCCCCTATCTATGAAGTGACCTGCAGGAGGCAATCCAGGGCAGATGCAGAGGCCTAGGCTTTTAGGTGTCCTGCAACAGTGTATGAAACTACGATGGGGGCTGGAGGAATAGCATAGCAGGGAGGGCGTTTGCTTTGCATGTGGCCTACCCTGGATCAATCCCAGGCATCCCATATGGTCCTCTGAGTACTGCAAGGAGTAAATCCTGAGTGCAGAATCAGGAATAACCCCTGAACATAGCTAGGTGTGACCCAAAATGAAAAAAAAAAAAAAGAAATTACCATGGTATGAATTCCATTTAAATTATCCTAGCCAACACTAGTAGAAATGTGCAGTGGTTGTGGGATAGTTGTTGATGGTGTTGTAACATTGTGTGACTGAAACCCGACCATGAACAGCCTTCAAACTGTATCACACAAGATTACATAAAATAAATTTTAAAAAATCATAAAAAAATTAATTAGAAAAATAAAAATAAGTCATCTGGGCTAGGATTTTTATGATATTTGTTTATAAAAGCACAACAATACAATATATTTTAATCAAAATAATTATGGTGCCATTTCATTAAATTGCATCGTAAGTATATACCTTATATAAAAGTGGTTGAACACACTGCTTCTCTGTGAACAAAGCCTAGGGGCTATGTTGAACTCGGCCAGGGGCGGGTCGAGCCATTTACCATCCTCCGAACTCCATGGGCTGCTCCACATGGGGCCAAGCTGCGCAGCTGTGGGTCTGGAGTGTCTCTCTACCCGTTGCTGGGTGTGGTGGTACTTATATATTTTTAAATATATAGTTACATATAGAGTTTTAAGTATATATATATATATATATATATATGTATATCACTTGATCACTTAACATCCCATTATTTGTCGATTTGCTCGTGTGGGTGCCAGTAATATTCCCATTTTACCCTATCACGTGCCAGTGTAGCCCAATGGCATCTGGTTGCTTCAGGAATACAAAGAGCCTCAAACCATTCATTCATGGTCTTGATGAAGAAGTCTGACCATCTTGTAGGTGGGAGGGCGGCCATGTGATCTTTTGACATCCCGGTGGGTTCCAGTCAGTAATATATATATATATATATATATATGCGTGTATGTACATATATAATCCAAATAGTACATAGATTATATATAATCCAATAGATTATATATATATGTATATATACATATATCTATATATATGTATATAAGAGTATCCCACTGGTAATCAGTGGGATACTATTTGGATTTTATATATATATATATACTATTTGGATATACTATATATATACTATTTGGATTATATATATACATATATATAATCCAAATAGTATTCCACTGATTACCAGTGGGATACTATTTGGTTATAAGAAAAAATGAACTCACATAGTGAATTCTATATGATGCAGCTGGGGAGTAACATGCTGTGAGAAAAGTTAATGTTTGTGTTTTGTTTGGGGCCATACCTAGGGATGCGCAGTGTTTATACCAATGCTGTGTTAAAGGATTACTCCTGGGTAAACATATGAAGCTCCAAGGATGGAACGCACTTGGCCACAGGCAAAACAAACACTTAACTCTGTTCTATCTCTAGTCCTGTGTCTGTTTGTGTTTTGCAGATGATTTTAAAACATATAGTTCATCTCTACATGAACAGAAGTTCCAGGGAGAGGGAAACACTGTCTTCCTGTTCATCATCAATTTGCTTGAGCGGGCACCAGTAACATCTCCATATGTCCTGTCTCATGCTAGTAGAGCCCAATGCATCTGCTCTTGGAACATAAAGAGCCTCAAACCATTCCATCAGGTCATGGGAATGAGGTCTATAATTGTTACTGGTATTTGGCATATCAAATACGACACGGGTAGCTTCCCAGGCTCTGCCATGCGGGTAGCATACTCTTGTAGTCAAGAGTAACACAATGATTTGAAATCATGCTCTAATAGTGTTGAAAACTGTACTGATTCCACACTCAAGGCTGGAGTTTTCTGGCAGTTAATGCTCCATGTGTGAACAAACTTGCTCTCAGGGTCCTCTACTCTTGAGGGTGATTCTTTGGAATGGGCACTTTTGTAAAGGTTATGAATGGCCACGTAGTCTCGGCTTCATTCGAAGCAGAACAGAGAACCTTCTGCCTGTCATCTAGTTATATCCAAAGCATTGTGGTCAGACTTGCCCAAGAAAGAAGCAAAATGCGTCTTCCAGACTTTGTAGCAAGGCATACTTATTTTCCCCTTATTGTGAGACGTTTAATGACAGAACGAAGACCCTGATAAATGAGTTGGCTGGATATATTTAGATGCACATTTGCTATTCTGGGCAGCTGGTCCTCAGAAACTGACTAAAATATTGTTGAAAATCAGATAAATATTTCAGAGATAATTTGTCTTCATTAAAAAATATTAAATGTTTAATATTAAAATATTATAAAATTTATATATTAAGCACTTGAAGGAAATTTTAAATATAATTTGATTGTGAAAAGTCTCAATTGAGTGGCTTTTTTGGTTCTACATAAAAGCAATTATTCTGGCTCAGTGTAACACATTCATAATTGTGTATCCCCTTTCCAGAAGGGATTTACCAACTGTCATAGGCTAGGGAAGGCATCGGGAGTTCTCCTGGTGGATATAGTAACAGAACTGAAGCTCAAGCTATGTGGTGGCTCAGCTGCACTTTAGGGCAGTAATCATGTGTGAAAAATTTCTCTTCACCAAGAAGCCCATTTTATAAAGAGGTATTTACAAATAAACTTTCTGCACTGTATCTGTATAGTTTTTAAATATGGCAGTCATTATTTGAATGGTTTCCAATGACATGTTTTGTAAATTTTTATTATCTAAATGTACATAAATTCACCATTTTAGTGTTTAAATATTGTTATGCATACCACATTTATTTCATTTATTATCTAATGATGAATAATTAGGTTGCTTCTACCTTTGGGCTACTGTGAATATACTCAAAAATAGGGGAAAATACAACTATGTAAGTTCCTGTGTTCAATTTTATTGGGTAAATACCCTAAAGTATAATTACTAGATCACATAGTAATTGTACATTTAACTTTTTAAGAACTATCCCGGACCAATTGCACTATTTTACATCCCCTCAAGGAATTTATGATATATGATTTCTAATTTCTCAATACCTTCACAACCACTGTAGTTTTTATCATTTTCATGTCATTTTAAAAATTATAACTATTTAGCATAACACCTTCCAAATCAGAAGCAGTTCAGGAAACATTGAGTCAATTAATTTTATGGGTTTTTTTTACCAATTCATTTTTATTGCTATAAATATTAATTTATTTTAAAATTGTGGAGTTCTTGGACTTCATCATTATCCTTTACTGTACTCTGTTGAAAGGCACATTTGCAGGCCACATTCCTAAACTACTGATTTCGGGGCCCTCAGACGAATCTTGGCACTGCAATGTTCACAGCATCCTAGGCCGAGCTGCTGCACAGTCACCTGAGCACTGGTGCATCAGACCAGGTGGGAATCCTCAAAGACAGGACTTATATATGACCCTTCACAATGCCCTATAATGTATTGTTACACTTTTATCAATGACATGGATATTCATGCTTAAAACTGAGAAGAGCAAGATATTTTTAGACGGCCGCTTCCAATAGAAGTACTCTGCATAATTATGGTAGAAGCATGCCTGTCTGAGAATAGCATCTTTGGACAAAAAAATACAACAGTAAATCCAGGAATTATTTGGTAACCGCTCTGTTTCTGAAAACCTACAAAAAGTTCAATAATGTCTTTTATTAAATGCTAATTCTCCCCATTCTGAGGACAGATTCTGGGTTGCTCTAAGATCGATCATTTAAGGGAAGGGTTTTTTGTTTCATAGAATTTGGAAACAAAAGCTGCTTCATCAGTCCTCTAGTAACCCTTGTAAGCTGAGTAGCCAGCACAACAAGGGGTTATAGTCCAAAGTGCACGTCTCCCTTCCATGACATACTAAATAATGTAGCTCTTAGAGCGAGCTATGAGAGATTTGGTGTCTTGTGACTGTAGCCAGAGACGTATGTCCATCATGCTTGATGTTCATTAGTTAGATGAGATCAGTGAGTTAAAGAACTGATAAATTTGTGTTTTCCTTTACTGGATATGTAACTGGTAGCTGAGTCTCAGGACAGAAACTTAACAGAAAAGGAAAGCACATGGCGGTAAGAGAAGCTTCTTACACATATACAACTTCATAAATTATTTTAATGACTCGTTTCAGCAAGGTGTTCTGCCCGTTTGCTTAATAAATGTGAAGAGATGGAAGAATGAAACAAACAAATGCAGTTTACTGATCCTTTTTGCTATGTGTATAAATTATGCAAGTGCTTTATAAGGTGGCGATTTAAGTAAAGTACTAATTTTAGGTAGATTTTTAGAAAGCAAATTAATTGAAAATAGGTTTTAATAAAGTTTGAATAGCAAAAAATTAATAATGTACTTAACAGCATTGCATCTTTTACTAGTTTTCTTGTATTGAAAATGTCATTTCCTTTAGATTCTTAATTTCTTATATATTCTTAACAGTTCATGTTCAGTTACCATCTACCAAAAGTAAAGACTATTTCCCTCTCTGAAAAGTATCATTTGTTTTGATGTATGCTTTTAGTCATTGGCTTTGTGATTGTTTGCTCTGGAGGAAAAAAAGAGTATTGTCTGAATTTTCTCAGTAACAGCAAAATGCTGAATGCTTTGAATAAAAAAAATATAAATAAAATAAAGAAAAAATCAGCGTTCATACACTTTAATGTTATAAACCTAATGCATAGGACTCTTACCTTTGCAGAAAAGTTACCGGTGTGATGTATTTCTCTAACATTGACTTGCTTAGCTCAGCTGTAAGGCTGAGGATTTCCCTGGCAGAGAATTCTGGCTCCCTGACAATATAAATTTGGCAGGTTCTTGGAACCCTTTGTTTGGTAGTTTGAAACTGCTGCTTGTGGATGCTAATTTGTCTGCTGACCGTCTAATGTTCTGTTATCTTGGTGGGGTCACTTTCTACTAGTCTAGGAGGCTAGCATTATATTGAACAGCATTATCTCATTTCAGTTATATCACTGTAGTCACCAAAGATGAGAAGAGCTCTAAAAAAGTTGAGCTCACTCTACATTTTCATTCCACTATGAAACATTTTTTATTTCAAATTGGCAGAGGCTTAATTCTGCTTAACACAAAATTACCTAACTTTAATTCTTATGAAAACAGAGAAGTTATATCTGAAAACTGTAAGTCATCTTTATAAGGATCGAAACATGCTCTATACCATGTTTAGGAAGAAGGTGAGTGATTGGCAGAAAGAGACTGTGTAGAAATGAATGGAAACAGTGAGGGTAGAACACGGCTGGAGAGATAACTGGGTTCCCTCTTGCTCACTCAAGCACTGCTCGAGAGAGTCCTGGCGCAGAGCCAGAAACAGCCACTGAGCACTATCACTTCTAAATCCCCAGCACCTACCCGACTCCCAAGAAGAAAAAAAGACTAGAAACAGGTGTTCGGTGATTTCTCACAAAAACCGTGAACCAATTTATGGCTGGTGTCACTCTAAAAAACAGACTTGTCATGCAATTCTGACCTCTGCACCAGACTCCTCCAGAATTTCCAAATATACATTAATCATTATTTAGGTAAAACGACTCCACCTTCTTCCCTCTGGGATAATGATTTTTGCTTTATGTCCCACCTGAAGTATGTGGAGACCACTCAAATCCGTAGTTGATGTTTGTCGTCTTGCCCAAAATAAAGGTGGCTGGGTACTTGGAATGGAGGAACAATCCTAAGGCAATGGGTACTTGGAATGGAGTAACGATCCTAAGGCAATGGGTACTTGGAATGGAGGAATGATCCTAAGGCAATAGGTACTTGGAATGGAGGAATGATCCTAAGGCAATGGGTACTTGGAATGGAGGAATGATCCTAAGGCAATGGGTACTTGGAATGGAGGAATGATCCTAAGGCAATGGGTACTTGGATTGGAGGAATGATCCTAAGGTAATGGGTACTTGGAATGGAGGAATGATCCTAAGGCAATGGGTACTTGGATTGGAGGAATGATCCTAAGGTAATGGGTACTTGGATTGGAGGAATGATCCTAAGGCATTGGGTACTTGGAATGGAGGAACAACCCTAAGGCAATGTAAATGACACCACTTGCAACCCAAAAATGAATTTCCCATTTCATAGAAGCCATTTCCTTGTGTGTGTGTGTGTGTGTGTGTGTGTGTGTGTGTGTAACTGCTAGAGGGAGAATGAGGGATCAAGTGCTGATCCCAAGAAAGGTTTGCTTTTGTAATTTAAAAAACCGAGATGACTATGGTAAACTGACTCTGGGGTGTAAATTACCTTAAGTGTCATACTTTGCTTAATGAAAATAGAGACTAGTCAAATTTTAAGCTGCATGGAGTAGTGAGTGGAAAATTTAAAAAAATTATTCCACATTTGCATTTGCTTTTATAGTCATTATATTTTCTTCCATTATATTTCTTCATTATGTTTTCTTCCATTATATTATATGAAGCTTAATTGTTTAAACAAATGCTATTAAGGACAGCATCTATCTTTTTTTCTTTTTAAAATGTGGAAAAGTCAACTGCCTCAAAATCAAATCCACTAACAATTATTTTTATTTTAAAATAACTTCTGTTTCTTAATTGGATTTCATTTTGAAATAATTAAATTATCTTTTGTGAATTTCATTGCTTAATAGTATGCATAATATTACTTTAATATTTTCTTCCTTATCTTTGTATTTACTAGTTCAGATGACTACATATATTTTATTGTGTAACTAGAGTATACTTTATTGAAACATTAACATTGCTTTGAACTTTAGTTTTTCTACTAACTATAAAATGCTGCTATAAATATTTAAAAAATATTATATTAAATTGCTACCTTAGAATATATATTTTTAAATAAAGTCACAAGTATTGATACATTTTTATTTGTCATATATATGGACTTTTAAATTTTTTTACTTATCATTTGGTAGTAACAAATACTATACTTCTATAGTAATCAAATATTTCTTTGATTTGAAAATATGTTTCAGGTTGATAAATAACTGTACTTTAAAAATTGAAACACTTTTAAGTGCAAGTATCCTGAAGTATGTCCTCAAATGCAAGAAATAAGAATTATGACTTATAAGAAATCTTATTAAATCAACAATATGAGATGTTTGACAGAGCTGCTTAAAATGTGACTTCAGGGAATTGCAGTCAGAAAGCATTTGGCAGTTTTTCTTCTTACCAAGCTGCTACTAAAAGACTCAGTTTTCTCTGAACAGATTGGTGTGCTTGACAGACCAAATTGAAGTTTTGTTCTCATTATTTTATAAAATGGTGTAAAAATACATTAGAAATTGTTGTAATTAGAAATTCATTGTTCAATTAGAAATTCATTGTTGTAATTAGAAATTTATTGTTCAAAATAGAGGCAGAAGATAATTCTTACAGTTATGGAGAGCACAATATCTCAAAAAGCCAGACTCCACATCTCCTCAGAACTCCACCCAAGAGAAAGCCTGATCTTCCCCCTCGAGTTTCATCAGTAAATGCTCGCGATGAGGGCCTTCTATTAAGAGTATACCACCGATGCGGCAGAGCCTGGCAAGCTACCTGTGTTTTATTTTATTTGATATGCCAAAAACCAGTAATAATTATGGACCTCATTCCCATGTCCTGAAGGAATGGTTTGAGGCTCTTCCTGTTCCTGGAACAAACAGATGCCCTTGGGCAACACTTGCTTGCAGCAGGACATATGGAGATGTTACTGGTGCCACTCAATTGATGAACAATGGGAAGACAAGTGATACAAGTGACAGTGAACACAACATATAAGAAATGTTTAGTAAGATTTCTGGGTTGTTTTGTTGTTTTTTTGAGCCACACCCAGTAGTGTCTGGTGCTCAGGGCTCACACCTGGTTCTGAACTACTCACAGTTGATGTGGTCGACACAGTATTATCAGCTTAGTTTTGGACAGTGCTTTTATTTTCTTCGCTGAAAGTTCTCTGTATATAGGAACGATTTTCTTCCACGTGGGATAGCCAATTACCTGGTAACAATGTGGAACCACAGTTTGAAACCCTAAATTCATGTGTATATATATCTTGGCAGATTTTATCTGTCATTCCATGTAAACAATTATTTCAGTGTTTCACATAGTCTGAGTTTCAGATCACTTTTCTTAAATCATTTGGATTTCTTAATAGTGAAGTGTAATTTTGGGAATTCAGTATCGATTATCTGAGGAAGTCAGGCTTTAGGCTGATACCCAGAGCATGGCTAGGAGAAACTAGAATGGGATAGAGAAGAGTAATGGGACAGAGGGTAACCATTCTAAAGGCCCCAGAGAAAGAGAGAGAAGTAAGGAACAGTTGACACTGAGAGAATGGATTAAATCCTGCAAAAGATAAGAAAGAGGAAAGTGGTTGTCAACGCCTCACGCTGTATTCTTGTCCCCCAAATCATCTCTTAAGCAAGGGGAAAGGAAGAGTTCATCTATGAAGTTAGAACAGAAGTAGTTTTTTCTGTCTTATGTAACAGGGGGAAACCGATGGAAACACCAATGTTGATCTTGTATTCCCATTGACCCTTACCCCACCTCTGCTCAAGTTATTCATCAGTTCTGTAGTTTCTGTGAATACTCTGCACTGACCTATTATGCTTCCTAATATTGTGAGGACTCATTTGACAGGAGAAACAAAGTTTCAGGATTCACATGACTGAATGAATAAAAGGTGTTAGGTAATCCACTTAAGAGTATCTATAATATGTTACTTTCTAATACTAACACCAACGTTTACTTTCTTAAGATAAACACTTTGTATTGTCATAAGCCTATTCTGATTTTCCCCGTTAAGTTTTCTTAGTTGCCTTCACTCTAAATTTTATGTTTGTAGTTTTACTTATTTCATGTAAAATCTAAAGTACAGAATTTAAAAAATGTTTACTAATTACATAGAAGACAAGATCATTATTACAATAAGATACAAGTAAGACTAAAATTCAATGCACTATATATATATATATATATATATATATATATATATATATATATATATATATTTGCTTTTTTTTGGGTCATACCCGGCAATGCTCAGGGGTTTCTCCTGGCTCTACACTCAGGAATTACTCCTGGCGGTGCTTGGGGAACCATATGGGATGCTGGGGATCGAACCTGGGCTGGCATGGGCCAGCCGCGTGCAAGGCAAACGCCTTACTCACTGGCTATTGCTCCGGCCCCCACAATGCACAATATTTAAGATGACAAAGTTGAAAACGTATGCATGTAAATGAGAGTAGGCATTATATTGTATCATATTATGATCTGACATTATTTATTTGCATAGGTCAAATTATGTAGTCATTACTAATTGACCGTTATTGATTTATTTTCTGATAGTTCCACTTGCCCTTACTTGAAGTGTTGTTGGAACAAGCAGTCCAATATAAATCTGTTATATGCAAGCTAAGGTTTCGCCTCGGGGAGTCCGGGGACATTGATAGGAAGAAAAATACTGTGGAAGTGGGTTTGCTGTTTCAACATTCTATTCACGGGGCAACTCAAGTCGAAACTACTTTGAAATTCATGGTGTTTTAATACAGCCACAATTTTAAAATTGTGTGTACACGGAATGTACCCGGAAGTACAGTCTATGTGAATAAAAGTACCTCACGAGGGTGCTGGGCCATGGAGCTGTGAGGCTGATAGAGCACAGAGGGTGGGTATAGGCCTGCTAGTCTGGGTCCGCATGTGTTATCCAGGGACCACCCGCTCAGTTCCCGGAGCATAGAGCAGAGAGCAAGCCTGAGTGCAGCCAGGGGGGTCCAAATCCCTAACTCCCGCCCCACCATGGCAACCATTGGTCATCTCTACAGTGTGCCCAAGAGGTTATCACCCACACATGGCTCTCTTGGGGCTCTTTTATTTCAACTCAGTTTTTTTTTTTAATTAAAAGATTTTATTATTATAAATTATAAATTACCTTCCTTAGTTCAACCATGTTCAAGGTTATTAAATTCCCAGAGTGGTGGTAAAGTTCTTTCATTTTATATATGAATGTGCAGCTAATTAGGCGGCATTTAACAGAGGTCAATTATTTTTTAATAAAATTAAAATGCCAAACAGTTATTTGTTAAATAAATAATTAAAATAACCTTTAAAGCAGACACATAACAGAATGGAATCAGAGGTTGGCCTGTTATTAGTAACTTTTGCCTTATGTTATCACTTGCCCACAAGACTGACGGAAGACAACCTTTGAGGATGTGAAAACCAATATGTAAAGGCTTCTCTTGTTGCCTGGTCTAGGAAAACACTGACTTACATGTGTGTGTCTGAATCATGCTTTTCAGCCCCTCTTGTGCAGGTTCATGTGGTGGTTCTCATAACTAGCTGGGTATCAAGTTTCTTGAATATTTTTGTGTAGAAAGTAATTTCTGCATTTTCCCCTGACAGATGTTATGAACGGCTAGAATTCGGTGGCATACTTTTCGGGCAGTTCTGCCTTCTGTCGTGTTGGTTGTTATTCCTTGACTAGGGAGGCTGAGGTAGGGTTGCTCCTTACCATGTAACAGACACCCTGTAAACTTTGGTAATTAGGGGACAGTGGAATGCGCCCTCACTGGCAATACAGAAATCAAAAAGTCAGCATGAAATTAGATCGCACTTTTAGTTTTTGAGAAGTGCATACTATAATGTTCTTGAAAAAATTATTACACAACAATGCCCTCATAAGACTTTAGTATAATTCTCTGTGATATAGTCCTATCCCAGCAGTCTCAATCCAATAGTAAATAGAAAGCACACTGTAAGTTAAGCTGGGGAAGTATAGTATGAAGGAGTAGCAACTACAGTGAAAGAATAATCACAATACTTGAGGAAATACTACACGAAACGCCCAGTATAGGGTTGGGAGAGTCACCAAAGAAGAATTGGCGGTGGGTTCAGAACTCCCTGGGGAAAAAGAGTTCAACCCTCTGGAGAGCAGAGAACTAGTTTAATGACACTGGAACTGGTCTGGAGCTTCTAGACCACCTCTGGGGGCACAGTCTTAGCGTACCCCCAGATGCGCTAATGTAAGCGGCAGAGGCAGTGAGGGGAGAGATGTGTCCAGGCAATGGAGCATCAGGGGACAGGAGTGTTGGTAACTTGCTGGGGAGCAGCGAATCCCTCAGGCCACAGGCACCAAAAGCGCAGCTGCTCCTCAGGTGACTCTTCATGCAGGCAACTGTGAGATTTGTTTCCTAGTCAGGAGGGTGGTGGAAAGATTATCCGCAGGCCAAGGGTAAGATCATAAAGGGTTGACTTTCATGACTGACTGGACAGGCTGCATGGAATCTTCCCACCTGTAACCTGGACACTCTGGCTAGGTAGGAAATTGCTGGGAGTCTCTGCCCCTAGCCTGGGATCTCCAGGGCCCTCTGCTGAGAAAGCTGAGCACTGTGATCACTTCAGAGGAGCAAGTCCTATACCAAGGAGCACACGGAGCTGAGAGGAGTGAATAAAGGATGCGTGGCTTACCCTCTGTAATGGTGACCTGTGCTGAAAGAGAGCTGTGAGCACTGGAAGGACACAAACCTGCCTGGAGAAAGGGCGCCAAAGCGAGAGATGGCTGGACCAGGCCTAGACCTCGGTGTCCCCAGGGGCCACCAGGGAACAGTAGGGGCAAGTTTGAATGAACAACAGAAAGAGCTGATTAACGGGAAGAATGCAGACCTGATCTCCCTCTATCTTCTGTTTCTATATGTCCTTCTGCTTTGCCTAGGTAGAAGTGAGGAATCCAAATAGGCATCGAGTCCTCTGTGAAGATGTATAAAAAGCAGGGCCAGAGCGACAGCACAGTGGTTAGGGCATTTGCCTTGCAAGCAGCCAACCTGGGTTCAAACTCCAGCTTCCTATATGGTCCTCCATAGCAGCGCCAGGAGTAATTCCTGACTGCAGAGCCAGGCATAACCTCTGAGCATTGCCTGGTGTGACCCAAAAAAGAAAAATAAAATTTAAAAAGTATATAAAGGGAGGGTCAGCCCTGTTCTTGGACTCTCAGCGTCCCTTTGGCTTCGGAGTCCCCAGCACTGAGCTCTGTTAAATCCATCTGCTGAACATTCCATTCCGTCTCTGCGGTCTGTGGTTTGCAGAGACCTAACAAGTGTTTCTACCCTTTTCACTGCGTATGTGAATGTTGTGTAGATTTCTGCCCACCTCTCCAAGTGGAAAAAATCCTGGAGGGTTCTGATTGCTATTTCGTTGCTTATGTGTTGGGTTTTTGATATCTTGCTTTTTCTCATTATTCCTTTAGAAGTTATGTTTCATTAAAGCATGTGGATTTACAATGTTACTGATAGCCGAGTTTCAGACATACAGTATTCTAGTGCTAATCCCACCGCTGGGTCAGCTTCCATCCGCCAGCTGCCTCTGCGACCTAACCCCCGCTTTTGTCCTATAGACAAACCTACCCATTGTCATATTCATACCTCCTGGCACCAGTCAACTGTCCTATGTATCTATGATTTTGTTATTTCAATAATGTTCTAGAAATTCAATTATGTATGATATTTTAAATGTTGACTTTTATATAATCAGCATAATGCCCTTTTGTATATTCAATTGCATTGATTTTTATCTACTTTGTCATCTTCCTTTTATTGATATTTTCACACTATTTATATAGTATGCAACATTGATATCACAAGGTTTAGTTTATCTTATTTGTTTTTCTGTTTTTAATTTTTTGTTATCCAATGTTCTATGAATAACTTCAATATTTCTAAGAATCACTTTTTTGTATCTTTTAATAAATCTCAACTGTCATAGAACAGTTAGCAATCACTCTAGCGATGCTAGTGTATATAGACTTTGGTGTCAGAACTACCATTTGAACAAAAGTGTAAAACCTTTGCCATATTTATTATTTTATCCTTCTTCATTTACTAGAGAATAATCAAATTGGAGAGAGAGATCTGAAGCAAATCATACTTTCACTTTAATAATAGCCTATAAATTAGAAAATTCAAGAGGAAAAATCTTTGATTTCGCACATTGTGTTGATGTTCTTTATTCCTGATATTCTAAAATTCTTCCTTTACAATTTCCTTTGTATTAAAGATTATGTTGAGCGAAATTAGCCAGAAGGAGAAAGAGAGACACAGAATGACTGCATTTATCTGCATAACATAAATATATATGTACATATTATGATACCAATATCCAAGGTCTAGTGAAGCATATATCAGGAGGTCTTGTCAAAGGTGGAAATTATCACAAACGTGTGGGAGTCAGAGGCTAGGTAAGACAGAAAATGGAACAGTGTGCTAACAATTGTCGAGGGTACTAATTGCCAACCTAGAACTGAGCATTAAATAGAGGCAAAAGGATATACATGACAACCCTTTAATGTATGTTCTGTAATCCATAGTCTGAGGGGGAAGGAAAAGAGAAAGAGAGAGAAAGGGAAAGAAATAAAGAACCTGCCATGGAGGAGGGCTGGGGGTGGGGAGGGAACCGGGGACGTTGGGTGGTGAGAGATGGGCACTGGTGGCGGGATGGGTGCTGGAACACTGTATGACAAAAACCCAAATATGAACTTTTTTAATTGTATATCTTTGTAATTGTAAAAAAAAAAAAATAAATAAATAAATAAATAAATTAAAAGGGAGAAAAAAGCCTCCAAATAAAATCCATTTTCACTTCAAAAAAAAAAAAAAAAAAGAATCCTCTTAGCCATTGTTTTAGCCAAGTTTGAAGGTGGTGAGGTTTTGGGTCTCACTTTGCTGAACATTTTGTCGTTCTCCCTTTTTTGTCATTCTTCCTGATAATTCCGGGAAGGTTGAATTGTGGCCTGACTTAACAAAAGTATCAGGTCCTACATTCTATTCTCTAGTTCATATTTTTGATTTATAGTTTATATTTTGTCAAATTTGGGGTAACTTTTTAATGATTTCTTTGAACTATTTTTTTTTGTGTTTTGGATTACACCTGGCAGTTCTTAGGGCTTTCTCCTCTGCTTTCAGGAATCAATCTTGGTGGTGACCATCTAGGATGTAGGAGATTAAACAGATTGGCCACATGCAAGGCAAGCCACTTATCCACTGTACTATCACTTTGACCCTTTTTCAAAAAAAAATTTTTAGGATGACCATCTTTCTAATTTTCTTCTGCAATCAAAGTATAAATATTTGACAATTGGTTTTGGCCTGAGTGGTTCCTGAGGTTTTATTAATATTCCCACTGTGTTTTCACTAGATTATTTACACTGAGTAATTTACTTGATTCCATCTTTGACTCTCTTAATCCTTTTCCTTTGTTCTTTCTTTTCTATGAGACCCATGAATGTTTATTTGGGTGGTTGTTTTTGGAGGCATCTGGTGGTTTAGCAGTTATTCCTGGTGAGGTTCAGGGGGACTATATCTGGTTCAGGGATCAAAACCAGGTCTTTGCTTGCAAAGCAAGCACCTTACGCTTGATATTATGTCTCCTGCCCTGAATTTGATTATTTATACCTCAAACTCTAAGTTGTCACTGATTCTTCATTATATATTCTATTCAATATGAATTTTTATTTTTTTATCAAATTTTGACCATGTTTATAATTTTGAGGGGAGCCTCAAAAAAGATTTATAAACTATTATCATTCAGGTTTCAAACATGAAATATTGCAGTATCTCACACTCTCCCCCCACTTCCCTGGATCACTGTCCCAGTGTCCCTCTCACCACATTATCTGATCTGCTTTCTACTGAGACAGCTCACAGTTCTGTTGCCTTCTATATTTCCCTATTCTGCCTCTTCATGTGCTTCACATGAGTAAACACATTCTACTTATAATTTTTGATTGTATTAAGTTGATGTCTAACTTAAAATATTGCCAGTTAAATCCAAATATCTGAGTTTTCATAATTTTAGGTGTTTTTGAGTACTTTTTTCCTTCTACATCTCCCTAGCTCTGGGATTTACCAGTTATAATTCAAATTATAATTATACCAGTTATAATTCAAATTTACTTTGAATTATATGCTGAACATTCAGTCTTGGTCTACTATGGTATGAAATTTTTGTCCTTTGATATATAATATAAATATATATTTTATATATAATATATCAAAGGAGGCAATATATGAACTCATATACACACTCCACTTGTTTGGGGGCCACATCCAGAAAAAACCTGATGAGTATTTCTGGTTCTGTGCTCAGGACTGATCTGGCAGTGCTTGGAAGTGCCAGTGATTTACACCCAGGTGGTCAGGAGATAAGCCAAGCACAGTAACATTCTCTCTGGTTTCTTCTTTGATAGTTTAAGGAAAACTGCTCTATTGTGTATATGGGAGTGGAAAATTACCTGGATCGTTTTGCAAGGCTTCAGAAAAGTAGTCTCTCCCAAACCCTTCCCTGATTCTTCCCATTTGCAGTTACAGGAAAAAAAAGTCTCACTGGAAAGAGCCAGACGATGTTGAAAGGTCTAGCTACCAAATCAGTAACCTCTGATCCAAGCAGGGAAAGGGAAAAACTTCCCATTTCTATTATGATGTGCAGGAATGCAGTATAACCCTGTGACTGCTGCTGACATTCTAGAGAGAGTTCTTAATCAAACAGAGATAAAAATCCTAGCTCCCTAGTCGTTTCTGATATCATCTCTTTTAGAGTGGAGAAAAGTATAGTTATGGTGCAAGTTGGAATTTCACATCTATTCCATTTGAATAGAGCTAAATTGTATCTTTTTATTACAACTTAGTTACAGTAAGTAAAGTTCTGTCATGAATATTATAATCCTTTCTATAAAACTACAAAACTTGAGCAAGAAGATCCTTGGAACCACTGGATTGTTATAGAAATATAGGTGGTAACCTGGGCTTGTGACTGACCCCCTGGAGTGAAGAAAGTTTTGTGGCATGAGAACTTGACCTTTGAAATCCCTGTTAAAACCTGATAGTGTCAGAACTAAATTGGATGATGAAATATTCAGTTCACCTCGAAAGAGTTGGAGATTGGTTGTTGGGAGTAGGGAGGCTGACCTGTCCATATTATTTTGTATTCCAATGTTTGTCTAGAAAGATTATAGGGGAATTATGATTTAAAAGTTTATTACCTCACTAAATTCACTCTTTTAATTCTTCTATGACTAAAGAACATATATTTCTTGGGGAATTTTCTTTATTCTCATTGAAGTATTTGGATTATCGATTCTTTGTTCTAGAATCAAAGGCAAAGGGTAACACACTGGAAATTCACATGCATGTTATTCCACAAGTCACAAAGTTCCTGGACAATCTGCTTTACACACACACACACACACACACACACACACACACACGTAGATTCAGCTGTATATGTTAGGCGCAATAGAGAAAAGTTTCTTCTATCTTTTTGGATATCTAGGTTTCAAAATCAAGTTTTTAATTTCTTTTTCTTTTTGTGCCCATTAGTCACTCTGAAATTGCTAGGTTATTCGTGTTTGGGTTTCAGCATACCCGAGTCAGCACCAGCCCTTTACCAGCCCCCGCTTCCCTCCACCAATTCCACCCCCAGCAGATGCCTCTCCAACAGGCACTTTTTTGAAAATACTAAAGTTTTCAACTCAATTTAAATAAGGGTTTCTTTTTTCTAAAGGATAAAATTCTATTAATCTCCCATGCTAGTATTTCCTCCTTATATGATCTTGCTAGCTATGCAAGGCTGATTCATAAACAATTATTTGGTTAAATAACCACATTAGGTCACTGTTATTCACTGTGGTAAAGTTGTAACTGTTTCCTTGTTAATAATATCTTTTCTAAAGTCCTTTCACATATGAGACAGGGGACATTCAAGCATATGTTAATTAGAATTTCCAACATATGCTGATCACTTTTCCAAACAGATATTCAGGTCTTTTATGGTGCTACAATTTTAATGAGAGATTTTCTATAATAAGGTTCTAATCCAAACTGATTAATTGGCACTATTATTAAAGCTGGTTTTTCCAGTCCAGTCAGCCTATGGATTTGTGGCTTAAAAATATCATTTTCCTAGCATTTCTATCTAGAAGGTTCATGGACGGCATAAATATTTGAATGGTTGTAATAATGCTATTTTAGCGAGAGATGGTGCTGGAAGTGGAATTAATAGCTATTGGGCGATATCTAATAACAACTAGAAGTTTTATATGCATTATCTAATGCGTTTCTTAAAATAAAGCCACCCTGTATATAAATCAATTTTGGCAAAGAAGCCTTTGTAAGATCATAGTAGGTAAAACCCAACCCAGGATTGAACACCTGCTGTAAGTACACAGCTAGCCAGCAGTCCGTGATCCATTAGTAGGCCATTAAATCAATTTAGCCAGTAGCAAACAATTTTTAAAGTGAAGGATAGCAGAGTAGAAAATATCATCATAAATTTCACATAGTAAGAGAAAGTACTGTTTAATGAAAAGTTTCAAGGCCTTACTCTAAGTGAGATTGTGTACCATACCCACTGTGCTAATAATTTTCCAGGAAAATGCATCATCCCTCAAGAGCAAAAATTACCTTTAGAGCACTAAATTTGCTGTGTAGTATGTCTGTGTTAACAGAGAAGAGCTATTTCTATTGTGAAAATGCATCCTACACGTGTCCTTCTGAGGATGAGTTTGGTGTTTATGTGTGTTTTTGCCAAGAGTACACTTTGCTTTTTTTTCAGTTTATTTATATTTACAACAGAACTCTAAAAATAAGATAAAATTCTAATCTGTTTTATCAAAAGATATGAAATCTACTTGTAAAGTACAAAACAAAAATTAGTCTTTATTATCTTAGATGAGTTCCAATTCTGGGTTCCATATCTCATAACTGAGTGCAAGTGAATTCTTAATTTTCTTTTTCTGGATTCTACTATTGATAACAACAACTAAATGATAATACCTTGGTTAAAATAAATTATATATAAATGTATAAGGTTATATCAGAATTTTTTACTTAAACCAAAAATTTAATAACTGTTGGCTATTAGTTTGTTACTTGTCATGTGATTTCAAGACATTTTCAGGAACTGAAAATTTCAATGGAACCCTTGAACTTTTTGTCTGTAGAAAACAAATCCCTTTCTTTAATGTTTGACTTTTAAAGTTTGTTTCCCACAGCATAATAAAAATAATAAATTTTGTCTAATTTTTTTCATTGTAAGTGATTGCCGATCTTTCAGAGAATAAATAGAAAAATTGTTCTTGTTTTTCTATTTTTTTATATCTAAATGTAAACATATTGGCTCACAACCTTGTCAGTGAGCTTACTAAGTACAGTTTGAAATTGTCTGTTGAGGGAGGCCACATACGGAGGAAAGAGAGGGCAGACCACTCCCTATTGCTAAATGGCAGTTTGCTATAATGTGAGGGTGTTTGCTGCTGAGATGGTGCTGGGACAGTGAGAGGCCAATCGATGTCCACATTGCCCATAGATATTAAGAGATTTTGTGGCGGCTTCAACTGCATATAGTCCAGGAAGTCTCAACTAGACACAATTTCATCCTTGAAGCAAAATTTAGTACATTAGAGTTAGCCAGATGCATGTTCCAATACAGTGAAGTAGGGAAATTTCCTATTACTTGGCTATAACTCATCAGTCAACCAGATGTTACATCCTCTGGTGACCTTCTCCATCACTTTAGCTGGAAAAATCATCAGCTGTTTCCTTCTATACTAATTCCTGGTTAACTGACATAATTTAGTAGGCCTAAATCAAGGGTCAGGAATCATTTAGCAAAGCAGATTTCTACAAAGAAACTCAGCAGCCCTCACATGGAACTCCTAAATCCAGTGTTTGAAAACATCTCTCTCCTGAGCACTTCTTTGATGAAAGAACTCTTGAAATTGCAGGACGACCTGGAGTCATCGGTGTTCCCGATGCAGAGGGGCTCCTAAGCCTCTTGAGGAAGAAATGGGAATCCAGCGATTACCAGGAGCGTGAGCGTTGTCCTGGAGGCAGTCGCTGTCCCAGCTTCCAGCCTCAAGAAAGCCAATTGCTTGAAACCGCAGGTGTAGCAACGCCAGCACCAGCACCTGCAGATTGCATTGGCCTAGAGGACAGTACAAGACAAGCTCTGATGACGTCGGAGCCAGAAGAGCATGATCCTAAGGAGGAAAGAGGCAACTCCAGAGACTATGGCCAGCCTCAAGTGCTGAAGGAGGATTCCGTGAGTGGTCGGGCGCAGAATTGAGCACTTCCCCATTGCTCTTGATGAACTGAGGAGTGTGTTTGAGATGCTTCCAAGTGAGAAAAAGGCCTGCAGGACAAGTGGAGTGTGGCGAAAGGTAAGAAATGACTCACTGGGAGTGCCTAGGCCAGCCATTTGCTTTAAATAATGTCTTGATTTTATTCTTAAGCTATGTACTGATCAAAAATGTAAAGTGTGAATGGGACATTCTCTGTTGCAGACTTCCTCTGTGATTTGTTCAATGGGCATGGAAGGATAACATTTTGTTATCCTTCCCTTCCCTTCCTCTTCCCTTCCCTTTTCTCCCCTTCCCTTCCCTTCCCTTCCATTCTTTTCCTTTTCCTTCCCTTCTTCCCTTCCCTTCCCTCTTTTCCTTTCCCTTCCCTTCCTTCCTTCCCTTCCCTTCCCTTCCCTTCCCTCTTTTCCTTTCCCTTCCCTTCCTTTCCCTTCTCTTCCCTTCCTTCCCTTCCCTTCCTTCTTCTCTTCCCTTCCCTTCTTCTTTTCCTTCCCTTCTTCCCTTCCCTTCCTTCCCTTCCTTCCCTTCTTTTCCCTTCCCTTCCCTTGCCTTCCCTTCCCTTCTTCCTGCCCTTCCCTTCCCTTCTTCCCTTCCTTCCGTCCCTTCCTTCCCCCTCCCTTCTTCCCTTCCCTTCCTTCCCTTCTTCCTCTTCCCTTCCCTTCCCTTCCCTTCTTCTTTTCCTTCCCTTCTTCCCTGCCCTTCCTTCCCTTCTTCCTTCCCTTCCTTCCCTCCCTTCCCTTCCCTTCCCTTCCTTCCTTCTTCCCTTCTTCCCTTCCCTTCCCTTCCTTCCCTTCCCTTCTTCTTTTCCTTCCCTTCTTCCCTTCCCTTCCTTCCTTCCTTCCTTCCCTTCTTTCCCTCCCTTCCCTTCCTCTTTCCTTCCCTTCTTCCTTCCCTTCCCTCCCTTCCCTTCCCTTCCCCTTCCCTTCCTTCCCTTCCCTTCCCTTCCTTCTTCCTTCCCTTCCCTCCTTCCCTTCCCTTCCCTTTTCTTCCCTTCCTTTCTCTTCCCTTCCCTCCTTCCCTTCCCTTCCTTTTCTTCCCTTCCTTTTTCTTCCCTTCCCTTCTTTCCTTCCCTCTTCCCTTCCCTTCCTTCTTCCCTTCCTTCCTTCCTTTCCCTTCTCCCTTCCTTCTCTCTCCTCTTCCTTCCCTTCTGCTCTTCCCTTCCCTTCCCTTCCTTCCTTCCCTTCCTTCCCTTCCCTTCCCTTCCCTTCCCTTCCTTTCCTTCTCTTCTATCCCCTCCACTCCCCTCACTATTTTCTTCTCACTTTTCTTTTTCAGCACTTACTTTTCTTCTCTCCCTCTTTCTCTTCTCCCTCTCTATCCCTCTCTCATTTTCCTTTTAGACTCGGTGTTTTGTGATTCTTTAACAGAAAAACTATATGCATAGCACTGTAGCTCCTTTCAGCTCTCCATTTGGGCCAGGAGTGACCATTTCTTACACTATCTGCATCTCACAACCTGACCAATGAAACATTTAGGTAGAACCCAGTGAGGGGTTCTTGGAATGATGGTGAATAAGGAATACCTAAGAGAAGGGCAGGACCACATTTTGAGTCTCCAGCACTGCTGCTTTCTTCTCGAGCAACATGGCAGTAATGCACCCAAATGTCTTTTGGGGGGAAGTGTCAAAGGGGTGGACAACAGTGGAGGTGCTCAGAATTTGGTCATGGCTCTGGAGGTGCTCAGGGTTTAGTTATGGCTCTGGAGGTGCTCAGAGTTTGGTCATGGCTCTGGAGGTGCTCAGGGTTTAGTTATAGCTCTGGAGGTGCTCATGGTTTGGCATCATGGCTCTGGAGGGTGCTCAGGGTTTAGTTCATGGCTCTGGACGTGCTCAGGGGTTTAGTGATGGCTCTGGAGGTACTCAGAGTTTGGTCATGGCTCTGGAGGTACTCAGGGTTTGGTCATGGCTCTGGAGGTGGTCAGGGTTTAGTTATGGCTCTGGAGGTACTCAGGGTTTGGTTATGGCTCTGTGCTTAGGAGTCACTCCTGGCAGTGCTTAGGAGATCATATGATTGATGTGTGTGACATCTAACCAATGTCCACTACATGCAAAGGTAAGCAACTCCCCCACCCCCAAGAAACCTCCCACCCCGTTTTTATCTTTTTGGCCCTTGAACTCAAAGATCTCAACCTAATAATGTACCAGAATTATGGAGGATTATTGCTAATATATTTAAATCACTAAACACAGAGTCTTGAATTTTTGTGATAGATGATCTCCCTTACCTCAGTGAATATGGTGTATTGTATGTCAAAATAAAGTTGTGTGTTAAGGGACAGCACTGTTAAAGCTGGAATTGTTTGAATTTATTCTACTCATTAAGATACCTGCATAAAAGATGTGAGCTGAGTTTGACAAATAATTAATAAATGATCTCCGAAGTTTCTGTTGGAAAGCAAACTACATGCTTTATTAATTTTTAATCTAGTATCAGTTATCAAGAAGGTACAGTTATTTACTAGTTCGTGGATAATTAGCCTGCTCAGAAAAAAAATTTCACAAAATGAAATATATTTTGAAATATATTAGTTTACTAAGATTTTCTTCAATCTCCTGTTGATATGCACATGGTAGTTCCAATGATATCTTTCTATACATTAAATAACTTGATTAAGTTTAATTAGAATAATGGTCATGGTATAATATAGTTTGAGGTTTTAATGAGAGTGGAATTTCTTAAAAAAATAGAACCAAAAAGCTCTTTTCTGAAACCTTTCATTTCCTCCTTTTGCTCTATGAGTAAAATATTTCTGTTTATGTTTTCAAGATATCTTTTATTTGTTTGTCTAGGGACTGGGATACACTCAACTCAACACTAAAACAGATATTTACAATGTCAGTTTTATCTTTTATTACCAAGTAATGGCTTGGTAAAGTTTTCTTTCATTGTGCTGGCTATGCTATACGCTATTTTTGGATGTTCACTAAAGGTAATTAACAGAAGAAATAGCCAAAGGTAAGAAAATTATTCTTATAAATTATGTAATATTGTCTATGTCATCTGGAGTTCTTGTATCTATTTCAATGAAGTAGTAAGAAAAATGAAACATTGATAATGGTCTCTGGTTGAATGTGGAAATTACTGCTATTGACACGGGTAGCTTGCCAGGCTCTGTCATGGCTCTAGGTTCACGGGGATCCAGTCCTTTTCTATGTCAGACCATCAGCAATCCAAGTATTACTGTTGTTTGTAAAATTCTCTATGTAAATCCTACATGACTTTTAGGAAAGAAAGAAGCAAAAAGGGGGCCAGGTATGGGATAAGGCTTTGGGGAAGTATTGACCGTGACTTGAGGTGAGGCCCTGGATTCTATCCCTGACCCCATGCCTGGGCACAGTTCAAGATACCTCCGGTGTTCAAATTAATATTGAAGCATTATTAATTTGCTTCAATTCAATTAAGTCTTTTGTTATATTGTTCGGTGTGTCAAAATGATCCTGGCTCAGTTAATTTTCAATTATATATCCCACTAAAGAATGGAACAACAACCTTTGAACCCTTTGTTTCTATAGAATAGTTTATCTTCTTCGTCTAAAAATGCAATCTTTATTATAAAGTAATGAGATGATATTTATTACATAAATAATGTAAAAATATGCTAACTGCTATGTAGCCGTGACATTTATGGAGATTCTTATTGAAATGTTGGTGATGTGAGGAAAGGTATTCAATATTAATGATATTTGAAGCAAGGACAAAATTATTTAAATACAGAACATTCTTGCAATTCAGAATTAATCTCAACAATAAAATATGAACTACATTTTAATATTGTTTTAAAAGAAAACTATATTGGTATTTATTTAGAAAACTATTTCTGAAGTTATTAAACTGAAATTTAGAATTTATAGACTTTTTTAGAGTAGCAATATTTTACCTATTGATATGTTCAGTAAGGATATTGATATAGTTTGTTTAAAGCATCTCAGAAGGGGGGCCAGAGTGATAGCACAGCAGTTAGGGCATTTGCCTTGCATGTGGCTGATCTGGGTTTGATTCCCAGCATCCATATGGTCCCTGGCCACACTCCAGGAGTAATTCCTGAGTAAAGAGCCAGGAATAACCCTGAGCATTACTGATGTTGCCCAAAAGCAAAATAATTATAATAATAATAATAATAATAATTATTATTATTATTATTATCTCAAGAAAAGGTAGGAAACATATCAATATATTTACAAGTTTGCACATTTAGGATGGCTGAATTTAGAAAGTATTTTTCATTGGAAATAGGAACTACAAATTACCAACTTTCTCTTCTTATTGTTCTATGGGTTTTTTTTTCTCTAATCCCACAGTGCTCCAGGGCTTACTCTTAACTCTTCCTCAGAGTCACTCTTGGTGGGACCTGGAAGACCACACAGGGTGGGGATTGAACCCATCTTCTGTGTCTGTGCATGGCACACACCCTACCAGCTCTAATATCTGTCTGATCCTCATAGATTTGTTTTTCTGTAAGTACACAAGCTCATTATAGAGAGATGCTAGCAACATCTAAAATACAGCTCCGCATTTGTCAAAACAATTTATCCCTATATAATTACAGTAAAAATTATTGAGAAAGTCTTCAAAGAATTTTGCCTGCTGACATTTTATAACTTTATAACAGAACATTGTTATCACTTATAAAATATCTTATAATCAACCAAGAAGTGAACTTTTCAACTGAAGATTTTTATGCTCCTGAAGCAGACTACGATTCAAAGACCAAAATTCATAGCATTATCCTTACTAAATGACTCGATGCTTTTAAAGGAGTTTATAAGTATTTACAGGGTTTGCTATGAGATGATGAAATCTTGAAACAATGGAGCGTCCACTGGCAACACTAAGAGATGGCTGTGTAGGATTTAAACAGCATTGCTGCTTAAGACACTTGCTTTGTAACCAACTACCTCATCATTAGCAGTTGTAAGCAATAGTCATTTATTACATTTTATCGGTCTGTAGCAAGCTGGGAGGCGCTCATCTCAGTCATGTTGTGGGGAACTGGGCACTGCTATTTTAGAATGGTCAGAGAGCTTCAGTGCAGCTCAGACCTAGCAAATTCTTCTCTTGCTCAAGGTAGGAGGGGTTAGCGCGGCTCCCAGCAGTCTCAGAGGAGAAGGGGAACTGTGTGATATCTCTGGGGGCCTGCGCTCAGAAACCAGCTTGCTTCCATATTCCATTGAATGAAGCGTCCACAAAACAACCCACATTAATGTTATGCTGAAATGGACAACATGCCTCTTTCGATTTCCCAAAATGGAGAGACTTTCCAAATAGTTGTCAGTAGGGTGCCAACGGCTCTCTCCTGTGGTACTCCCTATCATCCCTGGCCTGAAGATTAGCTGTTGGAGTCTGGCATTATGACAGAGCTCAAGCCCCGTGATGCTGTACCAATGGTCAACCCCAGCATTGCTCAGGAGGCTGCAGTGCCAGGCATTGAAGCTCAGATCCTTATATTTACAGCTCCTAACCACTGAGCACTCTACAAGGCCCCATTGGCTCCATGTCCTTGTGAGAAAAACTGGAAACTTTTGAAAAAAGTAAAATGGATACAGGGCCATGGACCATTGTTGCTTTGAAAATATTTTTCTTCAAAATCTAAATATTTTTATAAAAATATCGGACTCTTTCATGGGCTGGAGAGTAGTACGCGAATCTCGACTCTCGACTTGCATGTGGCTGACTTGGGTTTTATCCTTGGCACCTGGTTCCCTGATCCTTTCCTGACGTGAACCCTGAGCACAGCCATGTTTGCTTCACTCACCCCCATATAAACTAAAAGAGCCCGGATTTTCAATCCACCACAAATGAATTCAAACATCAGGAAGATCCTACACAAATGGACCTTTGTGTTTGCCAGATGTAGGCAAAACATGTCTTACTTTTCTCTCTACATTCAGTTGACGACTTATTATACTGATACCCACTCTGAATCCCTCGACTGGCCATCTGTTATCTAACATGGCAAGGGATGCTTTACAAAGCATGAAGAGTGACCAGAACCTTTAAATATATTATTTTCACGATTGTGCCAGGTAAAACTTGGGTTTTGAAAGAGGAAGAAGGAATGTCAGAAGGAATGATAGAGAAACAATGGAAGTATAGAGGGCACAGTTGTCTGCAGACTTGATCTCAATTTTTAGACTGTGTAGCATGTTATTGACTCCAGTGGGTTATCAATGCAGTTATGTGGATTAACAGTGCAGTTTGAAGTGTTCCCTCAAAACACTGCTGTGGAATCAGGTTGAGCTTGCCTATCTAACAGAGCAGTTCCATACTGTCAATTTCAACATTAGTCAGATATGAGCCTGAATTTGCTATAAATAAATACATACATACATACATATCATACATATACGCATACATACATACATATATACATAAAAGCACATGGGAGTAAGGTAGGGTTACATTAAACAAACAAAAATAAGAAAGGAGAAACTAAATGAGGCTTTATTTAGATGGGAGGCTCAGAGAAGGCCAGCACTCTCAGAGCTAAGGCACAGTGACCTAGATGTGCATTGATATTTACATGGAGCTATAAATAATTAAATATGCATCTGCCTAGAATATATTATTTTCAGTCCTTCAATAATAAGAACCTGGGTTTTTTCTTATCATGATAAATGGTCATCTGCCTTTTAGTGGTGCATAAAATCAGATTTTTTAAAATGTATGGGGGAACAATGACTTTCAGTTTCCACTTCTCTCAGAATTATTCTATTAGATGCTTAGACTTCCACTTGCTTCTGAAATGCAAACGTTTGGCCACTTGGCAGTGGTTTATCTCTAATCTCTGGTGAGCAGCACATCCTTTTTTTCACACACAGCTTCTATCTCCTGCATTCCTCTTTCATTACTGTTTGGGAGATAATATCTCTCAAGCATCATGCATTTTGTAAAGTAACTTGAATGGCAAGGATTATTACTAGACTTAAGAATTATTATGAAAAAAAATCCATCAAACTTTTCCAAAATAGAGGCAGAATAAACATTTTTTCTTGTAGAAAGATATTTGAGAATCTTTGAAAAATAAGATTTTCTTGCCTTTTCCTATAAAACATAAAATCTGACTTTTTTGCTGTAGCTGGGGTGTATTGTTCAAGATAAAGATTATTTATTTTTGGTAATCCCGGAAACATGATTTTGGTTCTAGCATAGCATAGAAAAACATAATATTTGACAAGGGTCACTTCCTCACTGTATAAACTTGAATTAGTATTTTATCCACATTATTTCTATTAATTTTTCTATACATGGTGCAAAGCTGCTCTTCCTCTCCCTGTGCCCAGCCGCTCATGAGGCGCCTGGGAGGCATGGAAGGTTCTGGCCTTGGCCTGCCACTCCAGCAGAGTCTCACAACAAGCCAGACAGCCCGCTCCCCCGACTCCATAGGGGCCACCATCTTCCACATCCGGACTTCCCTCTCATTCACAACTCCACCCAGCAGACCAGACTATCACAGCTCGGATCATCCACCACCCTGCAGCAGTTTTTTCAATCCGGCCCAGGTATGCTGAACCAGAGACTATCAGACATAGGGGCAGAGCTGCTCCTTGCTCTCCCTGTGCCCAACTGCTCATGAGGGCACCTGAAGGCATCAAGTGGGTTCTAACCAGTCTGCCACCCAGCAGAGCCTCCCCAACAAACCAGACGACCCCCAGACTCCATGAGGGCCGCCATCTTCCCACATCAAACTTCCCTCTCGTCACAGCTCCACCCACCTGGCCAGACTATCATAGCCGGCTCACCGCGGCCGCTAATGAACCCTGCGGTTTAATCAATAAATGCTTTATTCAGAGGTGACTACAAAGTAAGCCCTGCCGCACCTTAAGCCTGGCAAGCTGCCTGGGTGTTGTATTTGATATGCCAAATATAGTAACATTTATATTAGGTCATAATGGTTTGAGGCTCTTTATATTCCTGGAACAAGCGGATGCCTTTGGCTTCTACTAACATGATACAGGACATATGAAATATTGCCTCTGCAAATAGATGATGAACAGGAAGATAGTGATAATGATAGTGATTTTCTAATTTTCATACAATTAATGAAGACATTAATATTATAGGATTTTGTGGTTAAAATTGGGCGTAATAGCAGAAGGTAAAAGAAGTGTTTGAAAGGAGGTACCATCAAATAAACTGATTTTTTTACCATATGCAGAATGTTCAGGGCTTACTCCTGACTCTGTGCTTAAGAATCACTGCGTGGGTCTCTAGGAACCACATGGGATGTCAGGGGGTTGAAGTAGGATTGGTGTATGGAAAATGCCACCTGCTGCAATCTGAACATAATATATAGATATGTCAATATCTCTAACCCCTGCAACTGAGTTATGGATGGATATCATAGAAGATTACCAAAAGTTCCAGCAGACACTATTTCTCCTATTAATTTAGCATGGGTTGACAACCAGTAATCACACATAGCAGAGAACTTCACCCAAAAAAAGCACATGGATGGAGGTAGGGTTGTGTTAAACAAATGGAAGAAGCAAAATCATTGGCTCTATTTATGATGAAGGCTTGGAGAAGGCCAGGACACAGGCTAAGGCACACAATTATATATGTGCCTAGGATATATATCCATAGGATATAATTAGGATATAGATAATTAGATATGTTCTATATTATGTTATATATACACATATATATGTAGATGTCTATACATATATCTTCGATATCTAGAACTCAGTACAGGTATTTGAGTGAAAATATTTAATTGAAGTACCTGTTTTCTCTCTGTAAAGACAAAACAATGCATTTCTAGAAGTATAAAAGGAACTTGGGAAAAAGGATACTATTATTTGCTCCTACCTTTCTCGTTTTAGAGGTACCAGGCTGAAG
>JAJIBD010001278.1:0-85967 GCA_021461705.1 Cryptotis parvus | reverse complement strand
TGTACACACAGGTACACCCGGCAGAGCAGAAACCAGCTTTCCCCGTTGAACCCCCTGCACTCCATGGACCACGAGGCAACCTCGACCTGGAGTCCACCATCCCGATGGAGCCTCGGAGGAGGCCAGAGAAACTCCCCACCTTGCTGGCAGCGATCTGTGTCACAATCCACACTCTGCAGCTGGTAAGATCTCCCCCAGCATATTAATCCAGTCTCCAGCCCACAGATTAATCCAGTCTCAGCCCAGCTTGTCAGAAACCCAGCCTACAAGGGCCCGCCCTGCAGAGCCCCTTCAGAGGAGAGTATTTCAAGCCCAGGAATGCTTGGGCCTCAGACACAGGTACACCCGGCAGAGCAGAAACCAGCTTTCCCGTTGCTGGCCGGCTGCCACCGGCTTTTACTTCTCAAACTACCACAAATATTCTACCCCCCCTCTGAGAGAGCCCCACAAAGCAATGAGGAATATAGTGCCCGCATGGCTGAGCCTGGCAAGCTGTCCGATGCGTGTTCGATATGCCAAATCCCAGTAACAAAAAATGTTTATTTTCCTGACCCGAAAAGAGCCCTTAATGCGAGCAGTAAGAAAGGCAAACAAGCAGTGCCTGATAAAATTTCACGGCTGTCCTAGGCTGCCAAAGCGAAGAAGGACTAAAATGACTGTCTGTACTTTCAATGCACGTACACTGGCATCGGAAGCATATATTGAGGATCTGATGCTGCAAGCAAGAAAGATCCAAGTGCGACATCATTGGTCTGACTGAGACGAGGAGGCGTCAGTCGCATCATGCTGTATTTGACACCGGGGAAGAATTGTTCCTTGGAACATGTGATGAAAAGAGGCGTCGGTGGCGTTGGTGTCCTTGTCAACACGAACATGGCTGTCAACATTGATTCATTTGAATGCCTAACAAACCGAATAGGACGATTACACTTGAGGAGATGTGGCCCACTGCCAGCAATTTCTATCTTCATTGTCTATGCACCAACATCCACATACAAAGAAGATGAAATTGAGAAATTCTACATGGAATTGGAGGAGTTCTATAAAAAAAGATCACACCTTCTACAAGATCATAGTCGGTGATTTTAATGCCAAGATAGGACCGAGAAGATCGGCTGAAGAACTCCACATCGGGACCCATGGCCTAGAATGGAGCGAACAGGGTGAGAGACTATCTGAGTTCATCATGTCCACCAAGACTATTCATGGGAACTCACAGTTTCAGAAGGCTGAAGCGAAGCGTTGGACATGGGGAATCTCCTGGCGGACAGTTCCACAATGAAATCGACCACATCATCTTCAATCGACGGTTTTGTCTGACCCGATGTTGCTGTCGTCCCCAAATTCCAGACAGGATCGGACCACCGTCTCCTTCGTGCAAAATTCTACTTCCCATAGCGGGGAGAAAAGGCTGCAAAGTTTAAGAAGAGAACTCCCCAGAGACGACCACCAACTGGGAACTCTTTGGCACCATTGCGGCAACATGGGAAGATACCATCATTGATGACATCGATGAAGAATACAACCGACTGGTTCAGCACCTCCATGATTGTGCGAAGAATGCCGAGAGAGAGAGAAAACACAAAAGGGCGGCTTGTCTTCAGAAACTCTTGAGGCTCATTCGCCAGCGTGGCAAGGCGCGAGCCTCAGGAGACCAAATGCTAACGTCCAAGCTTGCTAAACAGTGCAGAGAAGCGATAAAAGCAGACCTCAAAGACAGAAGAGCAGAAATACTGGAAGATGCAGCAGAAGCCGGGAAAAGTATTCCGCACTGCCCGCCTGTCCTTCGCCAACTATAAGACCAAGATGACTGCCCTCCGGCGCCCTGATGGATCTATCACATCTTCCAGAAAGGCAATGGAGAAGATTATCCAGGACTTCTACTCAAATCTCTTTGATAGCCACATCCACCTGCCCACATACCAAATTCCACAGGATGGATATGTCATTCCCAACGTTCTCCCTTCTGAAATCCGACATGCCATCTCATCGGTAAAGAAGGGGAACAGCACCAGGCCCAGACAAAGTCAGACCCGAACATCTGAAGAATCTGCCGTCGGTACTCATCAATACACTAGCTCGGCTCTTCACACGCTACCTGTCCGAATGCAAGGTGCCCTCCCAATGGAAAACCAGCAGGACAGTTCTACTGTTCAAGAAGGGGAGACATTCACGACATCGGCAACTATCGCCCCATCTGCCTGTTGTCTGTCATCTACAAGCTGTTTACACGAGGTCATCCTGAACAGGATTAGCAGAACACTAGATGAAGGACAACCATGCGAGCAAGCAGGTTTCCGGGAAAGGATTCAGCACAATCGACCATATCCACACAGTAACCAAGCTCATTGAGGTTTGTAGGGAGTACAAGATGCCGCTCTGTCTCACGTTCATTGATTTACAGAAAGCCTTTGATTCTGTGGAGACTGAAGCAGTCATCGAAGCCCCTAGTCAAACAGGGTGTTCAAACCCAATACATCAAGATCCTTCGTGAGCTGTATTATGGATTCACCACCAGGATCTCACCATTCTACAAAAGAGTGATCATTGATGTCAAAAGAGGGGTTCGACAGGGTGATACCATCTCACCAAAACTCTTCAGTGCCACCCTCGAGAACATCATGAGACAATTAGAATGGGAAGGAATGGGAGTGAAGATAGATGGTCGGCAACTACACCACCTCCGCTTCGCTGATGACATCGTTCTAATAACACCAAACATTAGCCAAGCGGCACAAATGCTGGCTGACTTTGACCGAGAATGTGGAAAAGGTAGGTCTACAGCTGAATCTGAAGAAAACTATGTTCATGAGAAATGAACTAGTTCCAGAGGGCCCCATTCACTCTCAATGGAACAAACATCTCTGAATGCAGCAGTTATGTGTACCTAGGTCGAGAAGTCAACATGATGAATGACCTAAAACCTGAGCTGCGCCCAGGAGGAAGAGAGCGGCATGGGAATGCCTTCAAAGGCATCGAAGAAATAGCTAAAAGGACAAAGAACCTCCGGCTCCGGGCACATCTCTTCGACTCCACCGTTCTCCCTGCATTAACATACGCCTCAGAGACCTGGGCCCTACGAAAGCAGGATGAGAATGCTATTCGGGTCTCCCAGAGAGGCATCGAAAGAGCTATGCTTGGAATATCACGTCTCACTCAAGTGAGTGAAGGAATCCGGAGTTCTGACCTCCGTCGCTATTCCAGAATCAGGGGCGCTGTCTCGTTTGCCAAGGCATCGTGAAAATCAGATGGGCTGGACATGTAATGCGATTTGGAGACAACCGCTGGACTAGAGCCCGTTACCGACTGGATCCCACGGGATGTCAAAAGATCACGTGGCCGCCCACCTACAAGATGGTCAGACTTCCTTGTTAAGACCCTGAAGGAACGGTTTGAGGCTCTTCATATTCCTGAATCAACCAGATGCCATTGGGCTACATTGGCACGTGATAGGGTCCAATGGAAATGTTACTGGCGCCCGCTCGAGCAAATCGATGAGTAACGGGAGTTCAAGTGATCAAGTGAAGTGATCCATTAATTATAAAGGTCCTTTACGTAGGTTTCAGTGGACAGTATTGCCCCAAGGGATGACTAATTCACCTACAATGTGTCAACACTTTGTTGATGAGGTTTTTGGACCCATTCGTTGCTAAATTTCCTGGATGCGCATACATCATCCACTACATGGATGCTATCCTGCTAGCTTGTGACAATTCCAGAGATCTCCAGAATTTATATAATGATGTAATGACAGTTTTACCAGAGGCTGGCTTACAAGTAGCTCGGAAAAAATTCAGATGCAGCCTCATATGAATATTTGGGCTATGCTCTTGACCGCACTACAGTGCGCCTCAAAAAAATTTCCATTAGTCAGAAAGGGCTCAAAACCTTGAATGATTTTCAAAAACTGCTGGGGATATCAACTGGGTGCGCCCCTCCCTTGGTATTCCTAACTGTGAGCTCAGTAACCTGTTCCGCACCCTTGAAGGTGACCCTGCTTTAAATAGCCCAAGGCAGCTAACTCCTAAAGCTCAGAAGGAATTAGATTTTTTCATGGATCGGCTTCAAAAATCTTACCTCTCCAGATTTAATCCCGGAGAAAAGGTATGGTTCTTGGTCTTCAACACTCCCGAGTCTCCAACTGCTGCTATAGCCCAATTATCTGGACCGTTAGAATGGGTTTACTTACATAACAAGCAGAATCGTACTGCTACACCTTACCTTGAGATGATAGCTAACCTTATAATCAAGGGAAGATCAAGAACCCAAGTATTACTTGGACATGATCCCCATGTAATTGTACTACCTGACCCTAAAAAAAATTGAAGCTGTTTTACCACTCAGTGAAATCCTTCAGAGAGCTTTAGCAGATTTTTCAGGAGAAATATCTTATCATTACCCAGCTGGAAAAACCTGGGAATTTCTGAAAAGGACACCTTTTGTAATTTCCACCATTGTCCGGCTCCTCTCCCATTCCTGATGCTCCAGTCTATTATATTGATGGCTCCTCATCAGGAAGGGGTGGAATTACAGGTCCTTCGTTGACCACTACTGTGCATACAAATTATAAATCTGCCCAACAAGTGGAACTCGCCACCCTGATACATTTACTATCCCATGTATCTGGCCCATGTAATGTGGTGAGTGATTCTGCATATGTAGTTGGTTTATTTCCTGGAATTGTCACTGCTTCTTTAAATGCCCATAATCCTATAATTCAGGAGCTACTCCATAAACTACAAGATCTCCTCCGAAATAGAACATTCCCTATATACATCTCCCACATCCGTTCTCACAGCCGACTCCCGGGCCAATGGTTCGAGGAAGCGAAGCAGCAGATCTCTTGGCAGCACCAGTATTTATATCAGCTGAGGAAGAGCACCAGACTCTACATACAAATGCCGCCCCGCCTTCATGTACACCATGGCATCCCATGGAGACAAGCTAGACAAATTGTCCGCGAACTGTCCTGTCTGTGCTCCTTTACATTGTACATCTCATGTAGCAGGAGCAAATCCTCGAGGTTTACAGACAAACCAATTGTGGCAGATGGATATAACTCATATTAACTTATTTCCCAACAAACCTTTCCTTCATGTGGTCATCGATACATATTCCCGGTTCATATGGGCTGTTCCTATGACGTCTGAAAGAGCTAAATCTGTTTGTTCATTTTTACTCCAGTGCTTCTCCGTCATGGGTATTCCCCATACCATAAAAACAGATAATGGTCCTGCTTACACCAGCAAAACCTTCAAATCCTTTTGCGAGGAATGGCAGATCAAACATATTACAGGAATTCCATATAATCCACAAGGACAAGGAATTGTTGAACGTGCCCACAGAACGGCTTAAAACTCAGCTATTAAAGCAACGAAAAACAAGCATGCCTCCAATGGATTCTTTATCTTTAACATTATTCACCTTAAACTTCTTAAATATACCTCAAGGAGATCCCTATACCGCGGCTGAACGTCACTTTCAAGAAGATATGCAAACTCAAAAAACAGTCAATTCACCTATCTGGGTGAAAATTGATGATAAATGGATTGCAGGTCACCTCCTCATTCGGGGAAGAGGCTATGCTTTCATTTCTACAGACGATAACCCTGCCAAGAAACTCTGGGTCCTTCTGCGACTTGTTAAGACTAGAATTCTCCAAGAATCAGAAAACAACTAATTCTTTCAATATAAAGTCTTAAATTTTAAATTGCAAGTTGCTGTTTAAACTTCCTGGATTGGTTCATTTTAATAATGATCTTGTTTTGCAGTCTGTGATCATGGTTCATGTCTAATATCTTGCCTTACAGCCTAAATATTTTCTTTCTTACAAAAAAAAGGTGGAAAAATGGGTGGACTCTGATCACAGTGCTCATTAGAAAAATGTTTGCTAAATCAATGAAAAATTGTTTTTCTAAAATTCTGTTCACAGGATAAGATATTGGAATCCAGTAAACTTGCGCTTACAGTGCTCAATACTCCGAGACTCCTTAAACAGTGCTCACTAAAAATTTAATAATTTGCAAAACTAATTTTTCCCAATGCTCTATTCACAGGAAAAGACACTTTCTCACCATCATTTGCCGGCTTTATATTCATGAAGCGCTTGACTTGTTACCATTTATCACCCTAAATGGGTCACATATACAGCTGTAAGATATTGATCAATCAAATGTATGTGTGCGTGTGTGTGCATGTGGTGGCCACCATTGTGTTTGTGATTAATGTTGTGTCTATGTTATGTCTCAACTACTACCTTCTCAATTTCTGACCACTACAAACCTCTATTACATTCATCAGCTCCACTGCTGATCCACTAGATTTATCAATTTTAAAATCATCAATTCTCATACTTATTTCCCTGCTCCACCCATGTTGGAGCTTCTTTATGTTCTTCTCTCCATCCCAAACTTGGATTCCTTCCTCATGATCTCTATTTGTGATTAATTTCAAAGTGTTTTTTTTTCTCACCTAAAATTAAGTTATAGGTATGGTTACCTGTGCCAGTGTTCCCTTGCTGAAGATGCCTTGCGAAATGCCTGTACCGCTGTTCCAGAGACCTATTCCAGTGCTTGAGAAGTTTGTTCCAGTGCTCCTGAAACCTGATCCAGTGTACCTCATAATACATTGAGTCCCTGATGATTGCTCTCCCAAGACTCATTCCTGTCTTCACCGATGCTGCTGTTCCAGAATCAGTTCTTCAATTCTTCTGACTTTGTTCCAGAGATGTGACTTCATGGGAAATTGACTCTCACTAATTTGGGACAATACAGGCTGTAGTCTGTTATGACCAAACAGCCAGAGACATTTTACTATGAACTTTACTCTGTTCAAAATTAATTCGGACATTGGGACAACATATGATATTACCTTGTAATTGGAATTGTTCCTTTTCTGTTTCTCTCCTCTGTATGTATTATTTAGAATACTTGTATTTTTATATTTTTGTAAACAAAAAGGGAGAGTTGTTGGAGGACATGTTTAGCTAATCTGGGAGCTTTGTTGTTTTGCCCACACCCAGCTTAATCTTATTTAATTCAAGGTTCATTTTAATGAGACCTCTCTTTTATGTAAACACTTCTAGAGGGTGTGGCAGTTACAGAAGTCACCTTGATTGAATAACTTCTGACTTATACATCTACTAAGACTTCTATGTTTTCTAGATTGGGCACAGCTCCTCTTTATACCCACTGCACCCAACGTGGGACAGTTAGAATTTACCAGGAGACTACCACCCTGGCTACGCTGAGACTAAAGGTAGACTATAGGAAGGATCATACTAGTTTGCTCTAAGCAGGCGAGTATGACCCTTTCAGTACATGAGAACAAGATACTCAGAATCACCCTGGTGCAGATAATAATAAGGACCTTGTGGGTACCATCTAGATTACATGAAGCTCATGAAGTTAAGATGTATTACTTTATATCAGCCCCCCTCTCTCCAGTGTTTTACATAAGAGATAATCTCGGGATTAGTCCTTGGTGTAACCTTTGTTTATACCTACAATAGGGTGTGGCACTACACTCTGTTTAGGGTTCTTTGTTGGCATGACAACCTCCCGATTGGGTTACTTTGGTGTATATAAGGGGCTGACTTGAGACCCCTTCACCTTTTGCCTTTTGGTTCCTCAGCCTTCAGCTTTTGGCTCCTGCGGCTTTTGGCTTTTGGCTTTTGGCCTTCTTCTTCCCTGTGGGATCTCGCCTCGTGAGCGTTTATTCCCCTTGGAAGTTTTTACACGTGGTGGTCGCCATCTTGGCCTACACGTGGCTGGGGTTCTAGCCTGGAATCCTAAGCATCGGGTTTTTCCTTTTGCTGATTTGTATGCCTGAACCTGTGATAAGTAAAGCCTTTTAAAACCGCATCGGATTCCTGAGTGTTCATCCATTCCTCACCCGGCTTCGGAGGTAGAAGGGAACTCCGCTTCCCTGGCACTGTCGGGGATCCCGGCGGAGCGCCCCGACTTTCGGGTCTCCCAGAGAGGAATCGAAAGAGGTATGCTTGGAATATCACACCTCACTCAAGTGAGAGAAGGAATCCAGAGTTCTGACCTCTGTCGCTATTCCAGAATCAGGAATGCTGTCTTGTTTGCCAAGGCATCGAAAATCAGATGGGCTGGACATGTAATGAGATTTGGAGACAACCGCTGGACTAGAGCCATTACCAACTGGATTCCAAGGGATGTCAAAAGATCACGTGGCCGCCCACCTACAAGATGGTCAGACTTCTTTGTCAAGACCCTGAAGGAACGGTTTGAGGCTCTTCATATTCCTGAATCAACCAGATGCCATTGGGCTACATTGGCACGTGATAGGGTCCAATGGAAATGTTACTTGTGCCTGCTTGAGCAAAACGATGAATAACGGGATTCAAGTGAATAGGCACATGAAAAGATATGCACTCTTATCTTTTATCATTAGAGGTAGATGCAAATCAAAATTAAAATGACATAATACTTCACACCCATTAGGATAACTATTACAAAAGAAAATAAACAAAAAAAATAACAATGAAGTATTGGGAAGGGTGTAGAGGAACTGAATTTGAATCCTCATGAATTGCTAGTGGGAAGCGTAAAATGGTGCCGCAGCTGAAGTAGCCTCAGGGTGGATAACCAGCAAATTCAGAACAGATTGATGACATGATCTGCAAGTCCACTCCTGATCACATTCCCCAGGAAGCAGAAGCAAGGACTTGAGCAAGTGTTGAGCTCCAACGTTCCCTGAAGCATTCGTCACCCAAATAACTAACATTTCTGACACCAAGAATCACACTAAGCAATTCTTCAGTTCTCAGCACTGACTGAGTGCCCTAAGATTTAAGCAAATTCAAATATTCTCTGGGGATAGCAATGGCTGTTACAGGTTGAGGGCTCAGTTCCATGTGTTCATTGCTAATTTAGGCAGTAATTGAAAATTCAGAATACAGTCAGTAAGTTTGATCATGTGGTTATACATTGGGGCGCCCCTAAATTCCTTTATAAAACAGTATACAACACTTTGGGGCAAGTATTTACTTCTACTTTTGGATGTCTATTTCTAAGACAGATAAACATTCATAAAAACATTATTTGCACACCATTATTCATTGCAGCACTCAATCAGCACAATAGCTAAGATTTGGAATTAATCTAGATGTCCAATGACAGATCAGTGGCTCATGAAGACGTGGTATATATACACAATGGAATACTACAGAGCTGTAAGGAATGATGAAATGATGCTGTTTATGGCAACATGGTTGGAACTGGAAGACATTGTGTTAAATGAAGTAAGAAAGAAGAAGAAAAAGAAGAAAAGGAAGAAGAAGATGAAGAAGAAGAAGAAGAAGAAGAAGATATCACTTATATGCATATTTAAATTAATCGGATGAAGGAATGCAATGATTTAAAGGTGGGATGCCCTGATCAACCATGGCCCCAGAATGTAGGGAGGGGAAGGAAAGAAAGAGTAGAGGGAGGCACAGAAGAGACAGATGAGAAGCAATGGGGGCCAGGTCGGGGTTGGGCGCGACAGAGCCAAATATCTAGGCCAGAGTGAAACCACTGAAATCAAGAGACCCAAATTTTAATAACTGAACTTAGAAAGGTGCCTGCCAAGAGGGATGTTTGGATGGGGCTGGGGAGCACTCGGGGTGTGGGAGGGAACCTGAGAACATTGGCGGAGAGGAGTTGGCACTGCTGGTGGTGTCAAAAATTCATTTATGTTTTATGTCTACAACTTAAATGTGTATGACTTTGTAAATCACGGTGCTTAAATAAAATTGAAAAATATTAAAATGAAAACAAACCCCCTCCAGGAATAATGAGATTAAACAGCCACACAGGGACAGTTATTGAGAAGAGAGCTGCTGTGTCCACTACCCCCTTCACAGTCCTGTCCAGAAAACCCTTAGACTTATCAGAGCTCCTTGCTCAAGAGTGGAAACAGAACTTTAATCTCCATCTCCGCTCTTTCCCTCCCTCCCTTCCTGCCCTGCTGTGGTGAGGCTGGACACAAATTCTAAGGCTCTAATCACTTGGTCTTTCTGGTGCCACCTGAGTCACTGTAGGGCCCCACCCTTTGACTCCCCATTAACATAAACTTGGGTGTGCTCTGAGGAGGCTCCTAATGAGAAGCAAAAGACATAATTAGCCCTCAGGAAATTTCAAGGATTTTGATTGCTCAATGCCAGGAAGTAGAGAGAGACAAAAACCAAATGTATTCTTAGTAAGCCATAAACTCAAATATCCATTGACAGTTGAATAGTTAATAAAGCGTGTATACACATACCAGGAGCAATTATTCTACCTTATAAAGAAATGAAATTCTTGTATTGTTACAATATGGATCGACCTTGGAAATTGCTCTTTTCAGTGAAATGTAGCTGAAGCAAATTGATCTGTATTGAATGATTTCACATACAAGAGGCAATATGAAAGAGTCCAGTTCATAGAAAAAGAAGAGGCGATGGGAGTAGGGGGAGGTGGTTATAGGTGAGGCTGTTGTTTCAGATAAGTATAATGAAAAATGTCTGGAGATGTGTGTACACAGATGCAAATGTCCTTAATGTTGTTAGATTGCATTTTTTAAAATTTTTTTATTATACCATCATGCAATATACAGTTATAAAGATGTTTATGATTGGGTTTCAGTCATACATTGTTCCACTCCTGTCCCTCCACCAGTGCCCTATTCCCACCACTAATATCCCCAAATTCCCTCCCTCTCCTGCAGTCTGCTTCTATAGCAGGAACTTTTCCTTTGCCTCTCTCTCTCTCTCTCTCTCTCTCTCTCTCTCTCTCTCCCTTCTCTCTTATACATTGTGGTTTGCAATACATACATTTAGAGGTCATCATGTATATCCCTTTGCCTACATTCAATGCTCAGTTCTAGGTTGGTATTATCATTTCCAAAAAATTATTAGCACACTGGACTCAGACACATGGGGCAGAGCTGCTACCTGCTCTCCCTGTGCTCAGCTATCATAAGGCACCTGGGAGAGAAGGCGAGTTCTAGCCCTGTTCCGCCATCCCAACAGAGCCTTGAAAGAAGTCAGATGAACTCCCACACCATGAGAGCCACCATTTTCAACATCCGGACTCCACAGTTTATCAGAGCTCTGCCCAAGAGAAAAGCCGATCTCAAGCCCTGCTTGTTAGAGTCCCACCCCATAGCAGATTATTTTAAGCCCTGGTATCCCTGATCCAGACACTCAGACACATGGGACAGAGCTGCTACCGGCTCTCCCTGTGCTCAGCTGATCATGAGGTGCCCGGGAGGGAAGGCAGGTGATAGCCCTGACCCGTTATCCCAACAGAGCCTCACAAGAAGCGAGAGGAACCCCCCACACCACAACGGCAGCCATTTTCAACATCCGAACTCCACAGGTCCTCAGAGGTCCACCCAAGAGAAAAGCCGATCTCTCCCTGTTTTGCTTCATCAGTAAATGTATGAGATGAGAGCCTACTACTGAGAGTATGTATACCACCCACATGGCAGAGCCTGACAAGCTACTCGTGTCGTATTTGATATGCCAAAAACTAGTAACAATTATAGACCTCATTCCCATGTCCTGAAGGAATGGTCTGAGGCTCTTCATGTTCCTAGAGTGAGCAGATGCCCTTGGGCTACAACTAGCATGCTACAGAACGTATGGAGATGTTACTGGTGCCCGCTAGAGCAAATTGATGAACAAAGGGAAGAAAAGTGACAAGTGACAAGTGATTAACACACTGTTCCTTTCTCTGTCTTACCTAACCTCTGACTCCCACATACTTGCAGTAGATTCCACCCACTAACAAGACCTCCTGATCCATGTTTTGCCTGGCCTTGGATATTGGTATCATGCTATTTTTTTATATCCCACAAATAAATGCAGTCATTTTATATCTGTCCTTTACCCTCTCTTGCCATGATTTTTTGAGTGACCCTTTGTGTCCAGTCTCCTGCTGAGAGCAACATGGCTGACTTCAGCTTCAAGGGTCAGACCCAACCGGTCCTGTCCAGGCAAATTATTCCCTTTTGAATACCTTGCACCTGGATTTCTAGCCCTCAGAACTGTGAAAAAAATTAATGTTTGTTGTTTAAACCATCCCTCTGGGACATATTCTGCAGTGTCCCTGGGACAAGCCATCTTTGAGGGTAGCTTGTGTTTGCTAAGGATGAAGTAAAGAGCTGGCATATAAGTTGTGGTATTTAACCAAACATTTCTCCCCATAGATTCAGCTTGTTTCTGCCTGTCTAATTGCCTTCTAGATAAAAAACATGCTGAATGCCTGAACCATTATTTTCTTCTTTTTACTTTGGTACTAGTAAAAGCCTGAGTGAGGCACTGGGGAGATATACTTAGTTCTCTTGGCTCTTCTGCCTACCTTTAAATCAGGTATTTGCATTTTGGGAGGTGAGTATGTAATTCTAAATTACTACTAATCATTGTTTATTATTTAAATTTTCTTGAGACTCTCAGACATGGGGCAGAGCTGTTCCTTGCTCTCCCTGTGCACAGCCGTTCATGAGGCAGTCGGGAGGCATGGCGGGTTCTAGCCCTGGCCCACCACCTTGGCAGAGCCTCACAACAAGCCAGACCACCCCCCTCACTCCACGGGCACCGCCATTTTCCACTTTTTGAACTTCCCTCTGGTCAGAACTCCACCCAGCAGACCAGCCCATCACAGCCCGGCTCGCGCGGCCACCTTGCGGCTGCGCGGTTCATCAATAAATGCTTTATTTGGAGGTGTTTGAAAGAGTTTGCCTCCCGCTCAGCAAGCCTGGCAAGCTTCTCGTGTTGTATTTGATATGCCAAATTCCAGTAACAATTATATTAGCTTATTCCCATGACCTAAATAATGGTTTGAGGCTCTTTATGTTCCTGTAGCAAGCCGATGCCCCTGGCTCTACTGGCATGAGACAGGACATATGGAGATATTACTGGTGCCCGCTCTAGCAAATAGATGATCAACGGGAAGATCGTGATCGTGATCATGAGTATTTTTATAGCTTCAGTAGGAAAAGAAATAGCTTGACCTAACATCTATTTGAAAGGGGGCTTTTGGGTCAGTGGTTATAGCCAACCATCACAAAACAAAACTAAGGAGATTCTGAAGTCACATCTTCAAGTCTTTAAAATTTCAATACATACATTGTGCAGCAGTATTTTGGTTTATTTGGAGGGGTGGGGTGAGTGTAGGGGAGGTGAATAGCGATACCTAGCAATGCTCAGAGATTACTCCTGGCTCTGCACTCAGGGATCTCTCTAGGCAGTGCTCATTAGACCATACAGGGTACCTGGGAATGAACATAGTCAGCTTTAGGCAAGGCAAATGTCCTGCATGCTATCCTATTGCTCTAGCCCTTACATAATGATTTTTTAAAGTAAATAAATTTTATTTAAAGGAGAGAGAAAGGTGCACAGACTTCTCCAGTGGGAGAGTGCCCATTGCGTCAAAGAAATATGCTCTGCAAATTGGGATGTGGGCAATTTCAACTAGTTTTCAAAATCTTCTCCAGTGAATTCTGCTGGATTGGAACAATATGCTAAGTGTTTTATGTGTAATAAGTCATATTAATGCTTACTATTCTGTAGCGGGTTTTTTTTTATCCCTACTAAGAAATACCACAAGCTTACATACTTGCCCCAAATCACAAAGCTAAGAGAGGTCTATCTTATGTATTCTGAAAGATCCTAGTCATCCTCTTGCTTATTCCTGTGTTTATTGTTCTTTCAATAAGAGAGAGAGAGAGAGAGAGAGAGAGAGAGAGAGAGAGAAGGACAATGCCTGTCATAGAGTCATAGATGCAGGCTGGGAGATGTTGGTGTTGGGAAGAGTGCACTGGTGGAGGGATGGGTGCTGGGACACTGTATGACTGAAATGCAATTATGAACATCTTTATAATTATACATCTCATAGTTATATCATTAAAGAAATATAAAAGGTACACAAGGTACTTCTACTTTGCACCAATTTTTAAAGTTTTTTTTTCTGTGAGTCCAGTTAACTGAGTTATATAATTTGTTATCACTTCTGGTGAGCTTGGGGGATTGTATGGGGTGCCAAGGACCAAACCTGGATTAGCATGTGCAAGACAAGCACCTTCCATGCTGTACTATTGCTCTGGTCCCTGATTTTAGTTTAGGTTTTTTTCTTCTTTTGGGGGGGCAATCCCGGCAATACTCAGGGGTTACTCCTGGCTCTGCACTCAGTAATTACTCCTGGTGGTGCTCAGGGGACCATATGGATCAAACCCTGGTTGGCTGTGTGCAAGGCAAGCGCTCTACCTACTGTGCTATCGCTCTGTCCCCTGTTTGTTTTTTTTAATTGAGCACTGTGAGCTAGAGCAATACAAAGCTGTTCATGATTGGGTTTCAGTCATAGAGGCAACACCCATCTTTCTACCAGTGCACATTTCCCAACATCAATGATCCCACCTACCCCTACAACCTGGTTTTTCATGCCCTCTTTCTTTCTCTCTCTCCCCCTTCTCTGCCTGTCTCCCTCTTTCTCCTTCCCCCTTCCCTTTCTCTCTCTCACACATATAAACATATAGGAAGATTAATAAATTGGATTAAGATTAAGGAAACTCCAGACCCACAGTGCACCGGCAACACCGGAAGAGAGACACTCCAGACCCAACCTTTACAGACCCACAGCTGAGCCACTCGGCCCCACGTGGAAGCAGCTCATGGAGTTCCAGACAGTGGTAAAGGGATCAGCCAGCCCCTGGCCGAGGCCAACATAGCTCCAAGGGTTCACTCACACGTGCGGGGAGGGCCATGCTGGCCGGACTTGGAGTGGAGATTTGGGCTTTTCCTCCTCTACCTCCATGTTGGCGGTTGTGGCTGCAAGCTCCCAACCACCACAGCCAGAAACCCTGGAAAAAAAACACTCCAGACTCACAGCTGGGCCAGCAGAGCATCCACATGACAGTCTTAGACAGTACTGGAAGTTAGGTCAGGTCCTTCCCAGGATCTTTCACATTTATACACTCTTATACAGTTCTAGGCATGTTCTAGCCATGGCTTGTCATCCCAAGAGCCTAGCAAGAAGCCAGAGGAGCCCCCAGACCATGAGGTCAGTCATTCTCAACATCCGGACTCCACAGCTCCTCAGAGCACCACCCAAGAGAAAAGCTGATCTTTCCCGTTGAGGTTTCATCAGTAAATGTTCGAGATGAGAGCCTACTACTGAGAGTGTACCACCTACACTGCAAGGCCTGGCAAGCTATTCGTGTTGTATTTGATATGCCAAAACCCAGCAACAATCATGGACCTCATTCCCATGACCTGAAGGAATAGTTTGAGGCTCTTCGTGTTCCTGGACTGAGCAGATGCCCTTGGGCTACACTTATTCTTGACAGGACGTATGGAGATGTTACTGGTGCCTGCTCAAGCAAATCAATGAACAATGGGAAGACATGTGATACAAGTGAATTTGTTATCTGAAAAAATATATAAAAGAATTTGCTATCTGAGCTCTATGTCTTTTGATATTTTTGCATATATGCTATCTTATTTATCTCTTTCAGCTGCGATACAGAATGTCTTTGAATGATACTTTCTCACTCACTGTCCCTTTAGGTCAGCTTAAATGTCCGCTTCACTTTGCCATGGACCTGACTGAATTGAAAACCTACACATTTTATTCAGTGTCTTCTAAAATGTCTTTTCATCCTCTAATTTTCTTTTTCTTTCCCTTTTACTCCTTCTCATTTTTATACATGGTCTTTTCATATTTTGAGTAGATAAGTCCCATGTCAGAAGTTTTGGGGGCCGGAGCAATAGTCCAGCAGGCAGGGTATTTGCCTTACATGCGGCTGGCCCATGCCGGCCTGGGTTCGATCCCCAGCATCCCATATGGTCCCCCGAGCACCGCCGGGAGTAATTCCTGAGTGCAGAGCCAGGAGAAACCCCTGAGCATAGCCGGGTGTGACCCAAAAAGAAATAAAAAGTCTCAGTTTCTATAATATTCCTGGCATGGTATTTTTTTTCAATTGTGAACATTGAATGAAATAGGTGGAACCCTAAAAGCTGTACTGAGCATGTTGACTGTGAGGGTGTGAATATTTCCTTCTGGATGACCCTGTCTCAGAGCGACCCCTCTTCTCCCTTCAGGTTTTGTTTGATGTTACTGTTATGCAAATCTAGACCCTGAGTGCAGCAATGTTGTATAGTCACATTTATTGTGTTTGTACACTTTGTCGTCTCACTTAGTTTTATACAGATGGCTCTTTAGACTAACCAGTTGACCATACTGTTAGAAGCGAATTCAAATCGTTCTTGAGAAACATGTTAGCAATCATGTTAGCAGTTTAGGCTGTGAGATGCTCTAAGGCATTTTTCATGCATTCTGTGGAATGTTAGCTTGCTTTCTTAGTATTCTTGTTCAGTCCAAACTCTGCTTTTCCCAATAAAAGAACTGAAGCTCGGGCAGATGAAATGACTTATCCAAGTTGTTGCAACAGCTGGAAGACAAACGAGGTTTAGAACTTTTCATAATCAGATGCACAAGGAATTTGTCAAGTTTGTCTGATGATAGATATATGGATCAGGCTCAGAAAAACAAACCCAAAGAAAATGGGAAAGTTAGAATTTTACCAGCAGTGGACTACATGGCATTTACAAGCCTCCCCAGCAAAAAAAAATCTCTTTGACCATTTGGGGAACTAGTGTTACACTCGTCATCTTGAACTTAGTACAAGAAACAGTCACAATAAACTGGAAAGAAGGAAATTTTATCAATGCTCAGATTTTTTTCACCAGTTGCATGTGATAAGTGACCTCTTCTCAAGATTGCATGGACAGTGCTTGCTTTGGCAGCACAGATACTAAAATTGGAACAACATGGAGAAGATTAGCCTGGGTCCTGCACAAGGATGACGCTTGATTCATGAAGCTTTGTATATTTTTTTAAAAATTCCATGGCAATCACTAAAATCCCAGTGTATGACTCTCCAAAACACAAAAAGCATATCATTTGAATTCACAACACTGATGACAATTGAGAGGTAATATTCCAAAGGGAGATTTTTGTGTGAGCATCCGATTTTCAGAAATGTTGGTCCACATCTGGACCCTGGAGAGGGAGAGGTCACTATTGTCTGGGCTCTGTGTAGCCTGAGGTCATCTGGCTGCCTTCTGTGGAGTGAAGATGGCAGAGTGCAGCAGGCTATGAGAGCCACCAGGGGAGAGACTGCCTGAAATCAGTGTGAGCCCTCACTTAAGTTGTTAGTAAGGACGTGGAATAGCACCTTGAAACAAAATGGCTTGGAATGGAACTGAGTTTTACCCAGGCTGTTTTTTTTTAAGTATTAAGTTCCTATATTCTGCTTCTGATCCAAAGTTCTATACAAAGATCCCAAAACAATAAGTGGCTTGATATCTCAGCTTTCCAACCTTATTCCAGTTCAGACTTGCAGGTCACTGAAACCTGGTGGGTCGGGTAGTAGGTCCATGCCCACCTCACTGGGCAGGTGCACCCATTCTACACACACACACACACACACACACACACACACAAACTCACACTCTCTGGGCCCATTGGTGCCCGTTGAACCTATGTGCTCATCTCTGTAACGTTGGGAGGGCTGAGAACTCCAACAGGAAATCCACACAGAAGGGGACAAAGTCAAACAATGGTCCCAATTGGGCATCTTTTAAAAAAATTATAACAAAACAGCATTGAATGAAAGGAGGTTATTTGAGGATATTATTTTGTACAGGATTTTGTACATAATATTTGTTACACTTTCAGTGTCTAGAGCCTCACAGAGTAGATTCTCACACGAGTAGTTACTGGTTCCATTTGTTCCTTGAATGAAAGAATAATCCCTAATTTTACTTTTTAATTTTTAATTTTTTTAATTATACTGCTGCGAGAATATACAATTAAAAAACTGTTCATGATTGGATTTCAGTCATACAGTGTTCCTGCACCAATCCCTCCACCAATGCACATTTCCCACCACCAGTGTTCCCAGATTCCCTTTCCTCTTCCCCAGCCTGCCTCTATGGTAGGTTGCTTCTCCTTCTCATTCTCCTTCTCCTTCTCCTCCTTCTCCTCCTCCTCCTCCTCCTCCTCCTCCTCCTCCTTCTGCTTCTTCTTATCTTCTTCTCTCTCTCCTTCTCCTTCTCCTTCTCCTTCTCCTCCTACTTCTTCCTCCTCCTCTTCTTCTTCTCCTCCTCCTTCTTCTTCTCTTCTTCTTCTTCTCTCTTCTTATTCCTTTTCTTCTTCTTCTTCTTCTTCTTCTTCTTCTTCTTCTTCTTCTCTTCTTCTCCTTCTCTGCCTTCTCCTCCTCCTCCTCCTTCTTCTTCCTCTTCCTCCTCCTCCTCCTTCTCCTTCTCCTCCTCCTTCTTCTTCCTCTTCTCCTCTTCCTCCTTCTTCTTCCTCTTCCTCCTCCTCCTTCTTCTTCTCCTCCTCCTTCTCTTTCTCCATCTCCTTCTCCTCCTCCTCCCCCTCCTTCTCCTTCTCCTCCTCCTCCTTCTCCTTCTCCCTTTTCTCCTCCTTCTCCCCTCCTCCTTTTCCTTCACTCCTTCCTCCTCCTTCTCCTATTCCTCCTCCTCCTTCTCCTCCTCCTCCTTCTCCTCCTCCTCCTTCTGCTTCTCCTTCTCCTTCTTCTCTCCTACTTTTCCTTCTCTCCTTCCTCCTCCTTTTCCTCTTTCTCCTTTACCTTCCCTTTTCTATTTCCCTTTCCCTTCCCCTTCTCTTTCATCTTCACATTATCCTTTACTTCTTTTAATTTCTCTTCCTCTTCTTCTTCCTCTTCTTCTTTTCTCTTCTCTCTTCTTTTACTCTCTTCTCTTACACATCATGGCTTGCATACATACATTTAAGGGATAATTTTTTAAACCTTCACAGCTAATTTTGATTTCGTCCACTAGGTGGCGGAATAAAACCACCAATCCCTGGCTTGCCGTGGCTTTAGTTGCTTTTATGTTTTCCAAGATCCATCCCTGTCTGTCTGTGCTTTTGAAATCACTTCTATCTAGACATCACGTAGCCTTCTATTTCTGAGATAATATGGAACTGTGTGTGATTTATTCTTTCTGATTTAAACATTTTTTCTAGGTTAGTTTCAGAGCAAATCTGGGAGAAGGTACAAAGGTTTCCCCATGTCACAGGCCCCTTCCCCCCCCCCACACACCTTTCAACAGTCACTCACCAGAGTAGTGTTACTAATCCTACTGACATATTATCACCTGACTCCATCTCTCGAATCAGAATGCTCTCCGCGTTGTATGTTGAATGGGTTTGAACAAATGACCTGTCTCCCTCACTGGAGTAGCACACAGGATGCTTTCATGGTACTAAAAAACCTGTCCCCACTTATTCTTCTTTCTCCTGGCTTCTTCATCAAAGCTGTGATCATTTCAGCAACACTTCTACTAAAGCTGGAACTTCTCTAAGAAGTTTGCAGCTTGAGACCCAGAAGACAGACACCGCTGTGAAGTGTGCTGAAGACAGAGATGGAGCAGACTGAAAGGGCGGAAACCAGAAAATCTGAGATTTGTATTTACCACACCCTACACCAAATATTGTTTTCCCAGGGGCCGGAGCGATGGTACAGCGGGGAGGGTGTTTGCTTTGCACGCGCCAACCCAGGTTTGATCCCCACATCCCATCCCAGCATCCCATATGGTCCCCGAGCACTGCCAGGAGTAATTCCCGAGCAAAGAGCCAGGAGTAACCCCTGAGCATGGCCGGGTGTGACCCAAAAAAGCAAAAAAAAAAAAATTGCTTTCCCCAAAGTGAAAATGTTTGGTATATCTAGCTTTCTAGCTGCTACCAAGGTGGGGGGGGGGGGGGAGAGAGAGAGAGAGAGAGAGAGAGAGAGAGAGAGAGAGAGAGAGAGAGAGAGAGAGAGAGAGAGAGAAACAAAACAGAGACAGAGAAAAAGAAAGAGCAGAGTGAAGAGAAACAGAGACAGAGCTAGATAGAGAGGAAAGAGAAAGAGAAAGAAGTGAAACAGCAGAGAGAGAGAAAGAAAGAGAGAGAGGAGAGAGAGAGTGGATGACAGCTGCAGAGAAAGACAGCAAGAGAGCTCTCTCATTTTAGTTTGTGGACAGCGAGAAGGGAAGCCCAGGAAGCTGAGTACGCTGCTCAGTTCCATGACCTCCATTCCCTGCAGGTCCTGCCTAGTATTCTAAGTCTTCAATCCACTTCCTTTGTTCCAGTTTGAACAATACCGAGGTGCAGGCTCTGAGGCTGCAGGGCTCCAGCTGAGGTTGAAGCCCCCGCCCTGTCAGGTCTGTGCTCACTCCTGGTCTCTGCCTACTCTCTCTGGGCTCTCCTTGCTGACACCCTCCCCTTAGGCTGCCTCACCCATGTAATGCCACCAACCAGGCGTGGGTTCTTGGAGCGCAGGAGAGCAACAGAGCTGTTGTGCCAATAATTGATACTACAAGGTGCCACTATTTTTACTTTGAATGTTTGGGGGCTGGCTTGTTTTTGTTTGGGGGGCACACCCCACTGTGGTGAAGGCTTTACTCCTGGATCTGCATTCAGGGATCACCCCTAGCAGGCTCAGGGGACATATGAGGTGCCATGATCCGATTTGAATCGCTCACATGCGAGGCTAACGCTCTACCCACTGTGCTAACGTTCTGTCCCTGCTGAATGTTTGGGGCTGATTGCTTACATTTATCTCTCCCCTTCCCCACACCCCTTCTCTTCATTGTGGCTAGTAGTGAAAGAGTTGGCCACCCTATGTGGTGACTGACTGGGAGCCTCAGAGCGCCGCACCTACCAAGGAAAACTCTGAGAGACCGGATCCTATGTAAAAGCAAGGGTTTTATTAATAAGCGAGTATACTCGGGCCCATAGCATGACCCCAAGCGGTCAGTGGCTAAGAGCCCCAAGCCCTTCCAGGCAGGATCTTTTAAGAGATAGTTTACGCCGCTACAGAAAAGCCAGCACATAAACATCCAATAGATTTAAGATATTATATCAAGGTCTGCGGCGCCCAGGCAGCCAATCACTTTGTACCAAGTAACCATTCCCCACCAATCAGATCATTCTTAATACTTCTTTCTATATTTGGTGCGGCTAGATACACGCGTGGGATCATGGGTCAGCAACGGCTATGTGTACGTGCAGGAATGCAATCCAGGCAATTCAGGCCAGATAGTAGATTCTGGGCGGGGTCTCATAACCTCTAACAGGAATTTGTTCTGGGCCTTTTGTAGATAACAAAAAGGTTACTTCAAGATGAAAAGGACACTCAGGCCCTAAATTGGTAACTTTCCATGCGTAGGCCTGCCCTGGTTGGGAAAGGGGGTTTCTGCCTTCTTTCAGGAGGTTGTGATTGAAACCTCTGGGAACAGGCATTTGTGATGTCTCCAGGGTAGTAGCCGGTCTGGGTGCTCAGTGCATTTCGCTGCGGCGCTCATGTAGGCCCTGTTCCTTTAGCTGTGGTGTTTGCATAGGTGCTCACCAGGCGCTACACGCCTTAGTTGAGGTACTCAGGCACATTGTGCTTATGGTGCTCCCTGTGAGGGGCTTGCTCTGGTATTCACATATGTGCTGGCCCTGGCAATTTTTTTTAAAGCAAGTGGTGGTAGAGGAGGGCACCTTTTCGCCAGGTATCCCTCTCATCCACTGAAAGCAGCAGTAACAACACAACTGTGTGGCCAGAAAAAACTTGAGGCACCACAGACCCCAAGACCAGAACCAGAAGGGTCAGAGCAGGTGGCAGCTCTGGGGATTGGGCTTATGACCTTACTCCTTAGTCAGGTGACTGAGGCCCTGAGAGCTCTCTTTACCTCACATCCCACTGTAATGACTTGAGAAAGCCCAAGGGCAGAAACAGAATGCAGAGTTCCTCAAGCAGGGCAGCAGTCCGCAGGGCTGACTGCACAAAGGCAAAACAACGTCTGTCCAAAGAAGAAGGGGCAGGGATGGGCAGGTGAGAAGAAGGTGAAACACCAGCTCCACAGGCACATTTGAGCAGCTACTGTGTGCTGCATTCTGAGGACTCAGTTCGATGTTAAGACCTACCTGGAGCCAGCCAGGTCAATGGAGTACTTGCAGGCCTTGTCAAAGTGCTTTGAGAGGAGTGTTGGGGATTGGAATGGGGGCCACCGAGACACCTCCTGGTGACACTGATGTGCAAACTGAATTGCAATCCACTGCCAGCTTCCTTCATTCTTGGCTATAAGAATTTTCTACTTTTTAAATGGATTATAAAAAATCCAATGCCTTTGGTAACTGCTTCTGTACAGTGTTGAGGTATGAACAGCTAATCTTGTTTAAGTTTGAAACATAACCCAACACTTTAATTACAAATCCACTTCTAATCCACAAAACAGTCGTATAGAACAGACAAGCAGAAATACATTTATGGTGGAAATGTTTTAACTGGAGATTTCAAGTCCACACTGGTTTTCTTTAAGTATAGCTACAAAGTACAGTTAGCACCATCGTACACGTTACCCAGAGGAACAGTTACCTACTAGGATGATAGTGCTTCTATGTGCTATGTTTTCTCATAGCTGCACTACACTGATGTGAAATTCAGATCTTATCTCCATACAGAGCTCTGAATTTGAATTTAAATAGGAAAGCTTCAAATTTGTAATCACAGTCTGCTTCCAGCTAAGACAGAGCAGCGAGATTTATCCTTCTGCCTGAAAGAACCAAGCTAGAAACTACAAAATAGGTGACACTATATTTCCACAGACAAATATTTCTTCAATTTGTGACATGTCTTTGTATTTTGCAATCACTACCTCTGATGTGGAAGAGCTTCTAAGATCACTGGAGTTCCATTTGTTTATCTTCGCTTCTGTTTGCTTGGCCAATAGCTTCAACTACTTAAAGATGCCTCTATCATGGAGAGATCTGCTTACGTTTTCTTCCACATAACTTGTTGATTCAGGTTTCATCTTAAGGTCTTCAATCTATTTTGATATGACGTTTGTAAATGGTGTAGGAAGGGTTTCATATTTTTTTGCATATTGTCAACCAGTTTTCTCACCGCCACTTGTTGAAGAGGTTTCCTTGCTCCACTTTTATACTTTTTGCTCCTTTACTGAAGATTTACAGAGACAGACATGGGGCAGAGCTGCTACTTGATCTCCCTGTGCCCAGTCGCTCACGAGGCACCCAGGAGGGATGGCGGGTTCTAGCCCTGGCCTTCCACACCAGCAGAGCCTTGCAACAAGCCAGGCGACCCCCCACTCCATGAGGGCCTCCATTTTCCACATCTGGACTTCTCTCTCCTCAGAACTCCACCCAGCAGACCAGCCTATCACAGTCCAGCTCATCGAGATCCACCCTGCTGCAGTCTTTTAATCCGGCCCAGGTATGCTGATCCAGAGACAGACATGGGGCAGAGCTGCTACTTGATCTCCCTGTGCCCAGTCACTCACGAGGCGCCCAGGAGGGATGGCGGGTTCTAGCCCTGGCCTGCCACACCAGCAGTGCCTAGCAACAAGCCAGACAACCCCCACTCCATGAGGGCCTCCATTTTCCACATCCGGACTTCTCTCTCCTCAGAACTCCACCCAGCAGACCAGCCTATCACAGCCTGGCTTACGCAGCCACAAGCGGCCACGTGGTTCATCAATAAATGCTGGACTTAGAGATGACTACAAGAGTATGCTACCTGCACGGCAGAGCCTGGCAAGCTACCCATGTTCTATTTGATATGCCAAATACCAGTAACAATTATAGACATCATTCCGGAATATATTGAGACTCTTTATGTTCCTGGAGCAAGCAGATGCCCTTGGGTTCTACTAGCATGAGACAGGACATGTTACTGGGGCCTGCTCGAGCAAATCGATGATGAACTGGAAGACAGTGATACAGTGATACTGAAGATTAGCTGTCCATACTCTTGCAGATCTGTTTCTGGATTTTCAATTCTATTCCACTGTTCCAGTACGATGCTGTTTCAGTTACTACAGCATTATAGCACAGCTTTTAAGTTGAGGGAGTGGTGCCTTCCATCTTCTTTTTCCCTTGGAGGGCTATGGCTCTTTGGCAGGGGGTGCTATTCCATATGAATTCAGGAGCATTTGATCTATTTCTTTGAAAAAAAGGTCATGTGTATTTTTATAGAGACTGCATTATAAATACAGATACATGTGACAGAGCTGCTACTGGCTCTCTGTGCTTGGCTGACCATGAGGCGTCAAGGAGGGAGGGTGGTTTCTGGTTTTGGCCCGCCATCTCAATAGAGCCTTGGAAGAAGCCAGAGGAACCCCCCCCATACCATGTTGGCAGCCATTTTTAACATCTGGACTCCACAGCTCCTCAGAGCTCCACCGAAGAGAAAAGCAGATCTCAAGCCCAGCTCATCAGAGCCCCACCCTATAGAGAAGCTTATTTCAAGTCCAGGTATGCTTGAACCAGAGATACAGATACACACGACAGAGCTGCTACTGGCTCTCCCCATTGTGTGTGACAGTTTGGTGGCTGAGCGGTTCATCAGAAAATGCAAGAACTGAGAGCCTACCTACTACCGAGAGTATCCCACCTGCAAAGCAGAGTCTGGTAAGCTACCCTTGTTTTATTCGATGTGCCAAAAACGTAACAATAATAGACCTCATTCTTATTACCTGAATGAATGGTTTGAGGCTCTTTGTGTTCCTGGAGTGAGCAGATGCCCTTGGGCTACACTAGCACGTGGCAGGGACAAATGGAGATGTTACTGGTGCCCACTCAAGCAAATTGATGAAAAATGGGGAGACAAGAATACAAGTAATACTGCATCCAATCTGTATAATGCTTTGGGGAATATTGCCATTTTGACAATGATAATTCACCCAATCCATGAACAGGGATAAATTTCTATTTTCTTGTGTCCTCTCTTGTTTCAGGACTCCTCTAAGAACCTCTGCATCTGCCCTGGATTGCCTCCTGCAGGTCACTTTGTAGATAGGGGGGTAGTCTAAATGTGGCAGCTAATCTGACCATGTATTCTATACTGGCTGGTATAAATATTCTCTCGTGCTGCCACAATCATCGTGGGACTAGCTAGATCTTACCAGCATATTTGCCTGACCACGTTGGATCTCTAAGTAATTAGACCAGAGAGAAATGCTGTTTGCCTCCAAGCAAGCAAGCATGGCTCCCCTGATAACTCAAAGCAACTAAAATATAAAACTACCGTGAAGTAGACTAGACTCTTGTGAAGGCTTGGAGAAATATATAACTGGCATTAGTATTAGTCTTTGGTACAGAGACATGCCATCTCAGAAACCCCCTTCTCTACCCTATAAGGCATTTCCAGGCAGATCTTGGCTCAAAACATTAGCATATAATAGGGCCTAGGTGAGGTGCTGGGAGAAATTACCTAAGGGCATTTGACCCTTCCTTCTTCCCATAATAGTGAGAGGTCTGAGTTGCAGAGGTATAAAACCAGCCTGCTTCCTATCTCTCTCTCTCTCTCTCTCTCTCTCTCTCTCTCTCTCTCTCTCTCTCTCTCTCTCTCTCTCTGCTCTCTTTTGGACTCTCTTTTTGGGGCTTGCACTCTTCTTGGAAGTCTTGTCTTTGTCTCCTTTTTACAGGGCCTTAACACGTGGTGGCCGCCATCTTGGCCTACACGTGGCTGGGGTTCTAGCAGGGAATCCTAAGCACAGGGTTTTTCCTATTGCTGATTTGTATGCCTGAACCTGTGATAAGTACAGCATTTTAAAACCTGCGTCGGATTCCTGAGTTTTCATACATTCCCCTCAGGCTTCGGAGGTAGAAGGAAATTCGCTTCCCAGCACTGTCGGGGACCCCAGTGGCGTTCCCTGACACTCTTTTATATCTTTTAATGATATTTTGTAGTTTGCTTTGTACTGTTATTTCATCTCTTTTGTTAAACAGATTCCTAGATACTTTATTTTCAGACACCGAACATTGGAAATTAATGATATCCAGAATTTGAGAAGGCACTGAGCTGAGCAATCTGAGCAGGCCTTGTCTGCCTAGCTCATATGCGGCACTGGAAAGGCACAGAGCAGTCAGGTGGATACCCTGAGCAGGCTTTGTGTAGTTGAGGTTGTGGGATTACAAATTTTTTTTAAAAGTTCAGATTATTTGGATTAACCAAGAGAACCCAACACAGGCTAAATCGGAGAAGTGATACTATTTAATTTCCAAACTCATTCTAAGTTTGTAGTCAAGGAGACAATATAATATTGGCTTCAAAGAGGCGAATGGATGAATAAATCATATTAGAGTATATTTATATATACTATATGTACACACACACTGTACACACACACTTCTATATACATAGCAAATACTTTTTGATGAGACTACAAAGAAAGAGTATAATCTTTTCAACAAAGAGTATAGAAACAGTTGAGGATTTATATGCAGGAACATTGAATTTCATATATACTGCCTACAACATATAAAAAGGAATTCAAAATGAATTTGACCCTAAATTTAAGTTAAACTGAAAAAAATCTTCAACTAAAATAATCTCTAAAACTCTAGAACATAGGAAATGCCTGCAAATTATTTTGTTTGGTATATTTGTTTTGGGGTCACACCAGGCAGTGCTCAGGGATTACTGTTCTCAGGGATCACTCTTGACAGTCTCTGGGGACCTTCTGAGTGCTGGGGATTGAACCTGGGTTGACCTCATGCAAGACAAATGCCCTACCTGCTCTATGCCAAACATTTGGTGTAGATGTTTGCTTTGGAGTCAAATATATATAAACTTAGGTCTGGGAAAGCCTCCCTATATATTATATTATAACATAGTATACATAATAAAAGCTGTTCATTTGGATTTCATCAAAATTTATGAAAGTTCTCTTTAAAAAACTAAGAGTTTAGGTGATTGTAAAATAAATTATATCCTAATAAAAGGATATCTATTATATATCCTTTCATATATCCAACCTCAACTACGATGTTTATTAGGATATAAATTATATCCTAATAAAAGACTGTTGTTAATCAGCTACTCATATGTTCCATAAAGGAATTGTAAAATCAAGATATTTCCTCAGTGTTTATCAGTGTATGAAAACCAAGGACTTGAAATGGTACACACTATTAGCCATTAGGGAAATAAAAATTAAAACCTTACTTCAAACCCATTAAAGCATAGTATAATGGGTAAAACACAAGTCAGAAAAGTCCAAATGTTGACAAGGATTTGGAGATTTAAGGAATACTGGACCTATTGGCAGTCCCTGTGTTTCCAATTGTCTTGCTTTGCCAACACTATCAAACTAGTTTTCCAAATACTCACATACTTAACTAGGGAACCACAGTTCTGAGGTGAACACAGTGGGACTAGGCTGGAGGAGATGCTCCTCTGCTTTACACACTGGGAACAATGAACAAATTGGAACCTGTCATGTTTAAGATTTTTGAGACTCTTTCAAGCACATTGAGATCCAGTGTGCACCAAACGCAGATGAGAATTTATAGGGTGCCTAATGAAATACATTTGAGGCTTCCTCAGGAAAATAGAAAGGGAAACTTCTACATTGGGGCATTAACAGCAGTGCACATTTTCTTTCCTAGACTTTCAGACTCACAACTTAAATATCATGAATTGAAGTTTTACATTTCAACTCAATTCTGCTAAGAATAGAAGGGAACCAAAATGGGGGGGTGACTATAACACAGAAAAAACAAACAAACAAAACCCCACCGCTTGAAGTTGTGTTTATGGTGAGGGTGACTTAGAAGAAAAAGGGAAAGTTCAAGTAAGGTTTTCAAACAAGAACAATAAGTCAAGAATCACAAAAACATTATGCTCTTGTTTCTGGCGTAGACTTAACGCTCCACATTAACGAAGCCATCAATAACGAGTCTATGTGTGTAGTTGCATTTTTAGCCAGAGAAACACTCATTCAAGGTCCAAGTCCTGGAAGATGAGCTAACTGCTCCCAGTGCCTCTCCAGGTAACTTTCTGTCCTTCTCCTCCACCTGGGTCAAAACTGTTGTTGTCTCAGTCTGATGATTCAATTTTCTCATCTTCAAAATAGAAATAAACATCCTTCTATTCACACTGCATCACCTACATCATCGGGACCTAATAGATGTTCCTTAAATGAATGGATAGACTGATTTCTGCTACTAGTCAGTGCTGCACAGGCCACACAGATGCCCATGATCTTACAGAGACACTTAAACCTACAGAGGATGCAAACAATTTCCTGATTCCAACTGTAAAAACCAACTTCCTCTTTTCAGTAGAAATGACCCATTAGTGATGAGTCAACACAAGGTAAGCATGCATTTTCTCATACTGATGTATTTTACTAAAACTTTCTCAGTAATGTTTTTATTTTTTTAAAAAAGACTTTCAGCTCCCCCACTAGGTATCTATTTTTCACAAATCAGCAAAGCCACACCCAATGAAAGAATGATTGTTTATATTACGTAGCATAGACCCTAGACCCATTGACCTTCCTTCCGTCAAAAGCAAGTAGTAATAGGACTTCCTATCCTTAGTTAAAGTTTCAGGATAAGTAAAAAGCAATGAATGTTCCATTAAATTGTTCTTGGTACCAGGGTACAGAAAATAATCTGTTAAAAAATTGGCTAAAAGGGTGATAAGAGTCATATTGAACAAAGAGTGTGGATTCCCACACTAGTTTAATTTCTTATTACTGGAATTATTCCCCAAGGAGGAAGACAATAAAAGGGCATTAATAAAATGCAAAACAACATGACTTAAACTTCTACAGAATTTCCTGTAGGCATGAGGGTGAGCTGAAAACCTTTTGAGTACAACCCCTTGCTCTTGGGAGACCTATTAGGGCATGTTTGTTCCCGGGAGACCCAGTGCGAGAGGAAACGGTTAAAAAATAAAATGAATCATAACCCAGTGAACCAAGAAAGGTATTTACAAAATATGGACCTGTCATGCATAAAGGGGGAAAGAGGAAGATAGCCCCTCTGATACCGAGGTTGAATCTAGAGCAGGTCTGTTGCTTTCAAATATAGACCCTCTGAAACAAATATCCTCACCTGAATCCAGAAAGCAGCCAAGACACTTGCTCCATCCATGTGGTTCTTGCCCACTGTATCTGCTGCTACAAGTGTAGTTAGGAGAGTAAAGCTGAGCACTCTGAAACACAGTCACGTTGGTGATCAGACTCTCCTCTTAATGACAAAAAGGACAGTAATTTAGAATCAAGGGCATTAGCAGACAGGGACTCCAGAACAGGGGTTTGATCATTCGAATTATCAACATTTGGTTCGAGAAGTCTTTCTGGGTGGGTGGCTCCATTCTGGGCATGGCTGGGCGGTTGGTAGTATCCATGGCCACCATTCACTAGATGCAGTCAAAGTTTCCGCAGTGGTGATGATCAAAAATGCTCCAGATCTTGTTAAACGACCCCAGGGGAACAAAATTACCTTTAGCTGGAAACTGCTGTCTTAGAACATGGCAATAACTATTCTCATATCTCACACAAATGGGAAAAGAAAATATTTGCTTAGGACAAGAAAGAAAGATTTAGGAAGAGCAAGTGGAAGCCCAGTGGAGAAAAGATGTTCAAGTTTCCTGAAGAGACTCAGAAAATCACAAAATGCAAAATACTCAGGAATACAAACATTTTTCTACACAAATTCTAAATATAATAACTGTAGTATTTCAAATGAGAAGTTTGAATTTACTTCCTCTGACCAAGAATCCTTAAGAATGATTTGCTTCAAATTCACAGTGGTTCCTCTCAACAAGAAGCTTCGTTTGTACAAGTAGACACTCGAAAAAATTTTCAACCACTGTTAATGTAATCATTCAAAAACATGACTTTTGAAGTTAAAGAAGCTAATAGCTTGCTTATCCTTTCCAAATCTCAGACACAACAGTGCTGAGATTTCTTAAGAGAAAGCAAAATCATTTCAGAGTGAAACATGTACATGTCTTGTGCTTCAAAGCACTAAGGAAGGTCTCATTTCTATATTGAAGGTCTCATTTATCATTTGCACTGTAGGCAATTTTTCTGAAACTAGCATGTATCCATTTAATAAGCTTATTGCCCATCAGTTGCTATCTGCAAAGACAGATTCTGGATGACCACTTGTGGCTGGGCAGACTAGAAATTCCTGTCCTGTGTCAGCATTTGTCCATTCTGGAGGCAAAATCTTGAGCTGAGCACCAAGGGCTGGACATGGAACATCTCCCTCCTCGCCCTCTCATGTTATTTAGGATGATTCCTGATGTGACAGAAGCTGGCCATGGACGTGCCCTACCACAGATCTCCTGAGTGTGCAGAAGACAGCTCATAAAATAGCGCTTATCCTGCTGGGTTTCTTCTCTGGGGCTTCTGTGGGTGGCTCTTGGGTCACGCCTTGATCACAGCACTCTCCTAGGGAACCTGTGGGGGAAATCGGGCTAGGTTCCTGACACTTGGCCTAGGGCCTCAGCTATTCTGAGTCCCAAAGGGCATTCAGGGGTTCCAGAGAGTTGATAACCCCAGAAACCTCGTGTGACTCACTGTTGTGATCCATTCTGTGAATCCATGCATGGGTGGGCGAACTTTGCTTTGGAGGGTGATACCCAGTCTGAACGGAGCACCTGGTGGCGCATAGAGGGATGTGAACTCTGCCCCCTCCCAGACCCCACACCAAGGTAATGACAGAGCTGGCACCAGAGCCTAATACTTCACACCTCTGGCACCACAACGTGACTTACCCAGCATGCAAACGGGAAAGTCAAAACTTCTGAACTTTTGTGCACAGGACATAGAGCTTCAGAACTCACTCAATTTTGCACAGCAAAATTGAAAGCAAGAGACAATATGTCTCCAAGGATGCAAGTCAATTTGTTGGATTCTCATACTAAACACTAGATCTAGGTGACCTGGAAGGAGACAGGATGACCCAAAGGCTACAAATATGTGGGAGTTACAGAATAACAGATGACTTGATCTGAAGGAAAATGGAAGGGCTCTCTGATGCTTGCAATGGCATGCAGCAATTTCCAAATCTCATCAGGAGTTTGTTCAAGTTATCTGAGTGTGTCATTCTCCATCAACTGGCTTGGCTGGAAGCCAGAAATCTTCATTTGCATAAACCCGGTAGGATAAACTGCTTGAGAAATGCTGAAAGAGGAGAAAGAAAGACCTTATAGCTTGATTAAACAAATATCATTGGGATATCATTGCAAAAGGCTAAAAGAAAGGTTCTTTTGTTCAGTTTTTTAAAATTCAAAATTCTCTAGGGTAATTCCTATTTAGAATATTCATGGTGAGTTATTTCCTAAAGACATAAAACATCCTTTTCCTTTTCTCTCTGCCCTCATCTGCTTTCATTTTGGGCCTCCCAAGTGTTTAGTAATACTCAGTATTTCCAGTCATACTCAGCCAACTCACCTGCTGGTTCCATGCAAAGGCCTGAGGATGTAGTGATCACCCCTCTGCGCTGGGATTACCCACTGCACCTGCTGACTTTTACTGGCTGTTTTTGTGTATTTTGAAGACACAGAAGGGATGTTTGGTGTTTTTCCTAAATAGTACAAGTTATTTTTAATTAAAAACATTTGTTTGCTTTGGTTTTGGTTTGTTTGTTCTGTTTCTTTATCTTCCATGGATGTATGAAATCCTATGGTGTGTGCCTCCTTCTGACCTTATTTTTTACCTATTATTATTTTTATTATTAACTTAGTATTAAATTGACGTAGTATGTATTAATTTAATACTCATTCATTTAATATTTAAGTTTTGAAAAACAAGGTGTTCTTAGTCTTTAGCTTTACACCTCAGATCCACGTGCCCAAAGTTTCTTGTGCTTTTGAGCATTCTGGTCACACACACTAATGCAAACATCCCTCCCCATCCCCACTATCTGCTCCCCATTGAAGGTGAGCAGAGAGTGGAAGGACTGGGTGGAGAAAGGAACATGGCAGCTTTCCTCAACCTGGGGTCTGGGATGGCCTGGTCCTCCCTCCCCAAATGTGGTAGCGGCAAGTACAGAAAGTAGAATCCACAATGTGGACCCAAAAAAGGGCTTACATGGACACTTACAATTTAAGTAACTTAATTTACAATATGGTCAATAATAATTTTTCAGATATCCCTTGCTTCAACACCACACCCACCACCAGGTCCCTCCGCCACTGTTCCTAGGTCCTCTTTCTCCCCAGCCACCTTTGCAAACTCAGTTCTCTAGGTTGCAGATTCCCAGACCTCTTAGCAGTGGCTATTGTCATTTTGTTGTTTTTGGTTTTAAGGCCACACAAGGCTATATTCAGGGTTGACTTCTCTGTGCTCAGGAATCATTCCTGGTGGTACTCGTCAGATCATACGTGGTTCTGAGACTTGAATGGAGTGGGGCCGCATTCAAGGCAAGCACCTTACTCTCCAGATCTGGCTAATATTTACTTCTTTATATAGAAAAGATAATGCTTACATGCTTGCAATTTGGCCTCCCTTTAACTCACTTTGCTCAGTGTGACACTCTCTAGCTCCATCAAGATGCAAGAAACTGCAGGATTTTGTCTTATAGCCAGATAGTATTCCATTGCACACATACTATGTTTTTTACTTTCTCCTAGATAATATTTTTTATTGAATCACTGTGTGATACAGTTAGAAGGCTGTCCATGATTGGGCTTTAGTCATAAAATGTTCCAATATCCATGCCTCCACCAGAGTACATGTCCCACCACCAATGTCCCCTTTTCCCTCCTGCCACCCTCCACACCCAGCCTGTCTCTATGACAAGCATTTTCCTTCTTTCTCCCTTTGTCTCTATCCCGTTGGGCACTGTGCTTTGCAACACAGATACTGACAGGTTATCATGTTTGTTTCATTACGTACTTCATCATGCAGTTCTTTTAGAGTGATCATTTATAATTATCTTTGAGGTAGTGGTCCCTTTCCTATCCCAACTGCCTTTTCTCCAGAAGTTGAAGCAGGCTTCCAACCATGAACCAAATCTTCTGGCCCTTGTTTCTACTATCTTTGGGCTTTGGTTTCATACTGTTTTACATTCCACAAATACATGCAATCGTTCTATGTCTGTCCCTCTCCTCCCTCATTTCACTCTGCATGATATGCTCCATCTCCATCCATTTATAGTGAATTTTATGACTTCATTTTTTCCTAACAGCTGCATAGTATTCCATTGTGTAGATGTACCATAATTTCTTTAACCAATTGTCTGTTCTCAGCACTCCAGTTTTTCCCAATTCTGGCTATAGTATATAGTGCTGCAATAAACATAGAAATGCAGATGACATTCTGTAACACATTTTAAACATGTTAATTCATTTCAAGTCTTTTAAAATATTGTGAATGTCATACTATTTTGTCATGCTTTTGTGTATGTATGAGTGGTTGCTACCTTTAAATAAATATTAAAACAGAAAATTAGAGGCCCCTGATATCTACATCAAACACTGAAATATATTTTCAAGCATACTTTTTCATTTAGGCCTCATGCCTCATTTTATTTCTCTCTTATTTTGAGGAAATAGAAATTTAGAGGTTTAACATCCTGTGTAACTTTTGAACAAGCTATTGTACTTTTCTGAGTTCCTGTTGTGACTTCCAACCTATAAGATAGGTAACTAAGTACCACCGTGGTGTTAGTCTTTACAAATTCACTCAACTCACCCATCCGAGGAAGCCCAGTTCGCTTTTTATACACACTGTATACCGTGTTGTAAATAAAGTGATATATCAAAGAGGTGGTCACTCAGGGCAGGTACTTGGAGTCACACAGAGTGTGCATGCCAGAGGAATAAAGTGAAGCAATGCCCTTCATACTGCTGTCCATGTGAAAGCTGATAATCTGTAAGAGCCCGCTCATCTTATGTGGTCACATCTTGGGGCCATGGAGGAAGACTTCTGGCTCTAAGTACTCTCAGAAGCCCATGTGCTTAGATTCAGCTGCAGTTTCAAGGCAAACACTTATGTGCATTCACTAGACTCTAGCTATGGTCTTTTTGCCTCCGCACTTTGAAGGTGAGGAAAGAGTTCATCCTTGCAACACCCGGCTCTACAAAAGCTCTTACTTGCCATGGCAAAACAAGTTGAGCCTGAGACTGGCACATCTCAACCAGAGCCAGTTAGCTGTGCCACCTTGGGAAAGTCACTTGACCTCCATGAACCCTAGTTTCCACATCTTTTGAAGAAAGACATTTTATGAAATCATGTCTGGGAAAGGTGTGCTCAACCTTTGCTAGGAATTAAGGATTATCAAGGAAGGGCACATGCTTGTAAGGGTGATGAGCCCAGGATTTAGATTCAGCTGGTTTCATTAAGGAGTGGGCACCTAAGTGAGTCTGCTCGAGGCAGTGTGTGCAAGATTCAGAGCCATGTTGGACTGAGCGTCCCTCCAGTACCTGCCGGTCTAGCTGCCAACCTTGCTCTGGAGTCGAACAATCACTACATGCTGGTGGTTATTCTGGCAAAGTCTCCTCTTCCTTTATCCCTTCCTTTCCCTGTACAGTAGGCCCAGCTTGGTTTCAAGATGAGAGTAAAGGCTGAAGACATGGGTGTCTGTAACCACTTGTCTGTCCTTCACTGTCTCCTCTGACAATCTACTTAGATTCGTCCAAATCTCCTCAGAACCGGCACCAATGACTGTCTATAGGAAGAAATATAAACTCCTCGGTCTATCCTTTGTCACCCAATTCTTGTCTTCCAGTTGTTTGCCATTAGAAATTTCTACGCCAAGAGTGTAGATGTCTGTGAGAGGAGTGGTGGGTGCCTCACTGCTCTATCTGGTCTGCTTTCTGGCTCTCCCCTGGACCCCCTCTCCTCACTGTTGGTTCATTTTTACAGTCCTACTTTAAAGTTCATCTTTTTGCTGTCTTTCCCGCCTCACCCCTTTTAACTGCCATTATCTTCTTTGTCCCGGCAACTCCAATTCAGCACCATAAAACTCTTTTTTTTTTTTTTTTTTTTGCTTTTTGGGTCAATGCTCAGGGGTTACTCCTGGCTCTGCACTCAGGAATTATGCCTGGCGGTGCTTGGGGGGACCATATAGGATGCCGGGGATCGAACCCAGGTTGGCTACATGCAAGGCAAACACCCTACCCGCTGGACTATTGTTCTGGCCCCATAAAACTCTTGTTCTACCTTCTCTGCCTGTATCTTGTGCTGGCCTCAGTATCTTCCCTTGCTCTAGCAAGTGGTGTCTCTTGAAGGTTTTGCATTTCTTCACCTTCCTGAGGGCATTATATGGAGTAGATTCAGAGCAGATTTTCTGCCCAGTCTTTGCTCACCGAAGGTCATTACTGGTTAAACAACAAACCAGTGTGTACTTGAATGAGCTAATTAATTTCTGGCATTTTTCTCTGTTTGCAAAATAGAAGAACCAAAACAGGATACTCCCCATCCCCAAATGTGACAAGAAATGTTTTTTTTTCAATGAATAATTGTTAGGAAACAGAATGCACAGGTGCATCAGAATGCCTGGGTTAAGAATGCTTTCCTTAAGTAATAACGTGTTTTCTTCCCCTTTCTCTGTGAAGGATTTCTGACATCCTTACATACATATTATTGTTAATAGTAATAACACACATTGAATGAAGTCTTCAGGACTTCCTGTGAATTCTTTTATTTCACGTTCACAGCCACCCATGGAGTTGTCCTTCATAACTTTATTTTATAGATGAGGAAATTGAGGCTACAAGAGATTAAATAACACTGCAGGTATCACCAGCTGGTGTCAGAGCCAGCTTTTGCACCTAAATCAGCCTGATCCCCAGCTTAGGCATTAAATCATTGCCCTTTTTTGGTAACCCAACATGCTACTGACCTAACATCCCTGTGCCTTTCAGTTGTTGCTTGTGGGCCTGTTCTTGGGGGAGACTATAAATTCTTTGGTTATGAGTAGAGTTTCGATGTCTGGCATGTAATAGGTGCTTGATGAGAGATGAGTGAATGCAGACAGGAAGGGAAGATAAGCAACAGTCATCAACTGCAGCAAGGCTAGGTCAGGTGACCTGGACAAATGCTGCTCTGTGAGAGGCAGGGAAGGAAGTGGACCCTGCTAGTTCCCACTGGGAAAGGCTTCTTGGAGATGTAGACTTCAAACAATAATCATCGCATACTCTGGGACCCCCTTCCTCAATACACTTGGTCTGGCACATATGCTGTCTGAGCCTCTGTGCTGCTTGTGCCCACGTGGCCGAGGATATGTGGCGCCTGAGCACGTGTCACCCACGCCTCCTCTCTCTCGAGATCTGTGCTTTCATATCTGATGCTAGCATATGTGTACTGGGTCCCTCTCCACCTTTGAAGAGCCTGTGTTCTCTCTTGAGATTGTTTCTCTCTTATTTTCTCTCCTTTCTCTTCCTAAAAGCCTTCAAATAAAATTTGTTTTTACTCAGAAGCACACACACACACACATATACATATAAAATGATCTTCCCAAGGCCTGACCAGTCACCAAGATTATATGTCTATCCCTGGGGCCTAAACCCCATAATAATTCAGGTAATCTTTAGGTCACTTGGTCTCTTGGGGTGGAGGTAATCCTAGCATAAAACTAGATTTGATTCCTGACTCTGCATGGTACCCAAACATCACGGGAGCATTCTTGAAGGGCCCCACACCCCCAGGATGGCCCAGGTAACACCCAGCCCGGGTAACACTGCGCGGCATTGCATACTTGGGTCCTTGTTTTGAACCATCCTTTTGGTTACTCATGGGGTCCTGAACCTTCTGAACACTGTGGGAGTCTACCCCTTCCCTTAAAGAACACATAGGGAATCCCCCTCCCGACCTAGGCTAAGTGAAAGAGGGACGCACTCAAACTCTGAAAACTTACAGGATCTGCAGGAGGGGCACAGAAGCAGGATTAGGGGTTGTTTACTTCAAGCAGCACCTAAATCTCTTGTGAATAAAGTGACCACCCCATTGCCACTGGGAGAAATGTATTAGCTCAGGGATGATGCTAAAAGGAAACTGAGAGTGGAAATAAGAGCAGAACCTCAAAATCTAACACTTCAGCCACCATTTATTTGGAGGGATGGGAAAGGACCACATCCAGCAGTTCTCAGGGGGCATCTTCCAGCTCTGAACTAGAGGCTTGATCCAGGATATGTACAAGGGACCTGTAGTGCTGGTGACTGAGCAGGGGTCAGCCTCATGCAAAGCAAGTGTCTTCAGAATGGTACCATCTCTTGGGCACCAGCCACACTTTTCATAAGGCTAATGAGAGCCCCGAAGTGCCTGCCTCTTTACAGTGTTGTCTTCAATAAAGAAGAGTCTGTGATGAAGCACTTTTTCTACCAACACCAATGCTTTAAGAAAGGTTGAGAAAGGAACAAGGAAGATAGCTCAAAGGGTTAGCATGCACAGTTTGCTTGGTCCACAGCTTAAGTTTGATTGTTGATACCAGGTGTGGCTCAGCTGGCTGCCAGCAGCAGCACATTATGGGACCCATGAACCATGTAGAATCAAGAATCAAACCTAGTTTTATGCTAGAATCAGCACCACCCCAGGAGAGACCAAGTCTTCAGTCCTTGCATCATCAGGCCCTGTAGGCAGCAGGTCAGGCTTCTCCAGGCCAATGAAACCCTGGAGAAAACTGGGAAAGTTTTGAAAAAGTGGGGTAGCCCCCATGAAAACCTACAATGAAATGAAAAGGAAAAAAGAAGGCTGGGAAAGGGACTTTGTAGAGCAGAGTTGAACACATAACCCACTATCCATAATGTAGCAGGAAAGATGCTGAAGAGTCCAAGGTATAACAGAGGCTAATGGAGTGTCATAGCAGTGGCAGGAAGTTGCTGAACATACACTGTGTGGTAAACATTTTACAGATGTCCCTGTTGCTCTGTCAGCCTCAGCATCGCCGGGATAGATTTTCAAGGGGCTACCTGGCAATATTTGGTGATACTAGGTAAGAGACTCACAGACATGGGGCAGAGCTGCTACTTGCTCTCCCTGTGCCCAGCTGCTCACAAGACACCCGGGAGGGATGGCAGGTTCAAGCCCTGGCCTGCCACCCCAGCAGAGCCTTGCAACAAGCCAGATAATCCCCCACTCCATGAGGGCCGCCATTTTCCACATCCTCACTTCCCCTTGTCAGAACTCCACCCAGCAGTTGAGCCTATCACAGCCAGGCTCATGCGGTCGCTTGCAGCCGCGTGGTTCATCAATAAATGCTGTATTTAGAGGTGACTACAAAAGTATGCCACCCACACAGCAAGCCTGGCAAACTGCCCGTGTCGTATTTGATATGCCAAATACCAGTAACAATTATATTAGGTTATTCCCATGACCTAATATAATGGTTTGAGGCTCTTTATGTTCCTGGAACAAGCAGATGCTCTTGGGCTCTACTAGCATGAGACAGGACATATGGAGATATTACTGGTGCCCCTCGAGCAAATAGATGATGAACGGGAAGATAGTGATAGTGACTAGGTAAGCCCATGTGGTATCAGGGATCAAACCCAGACTTGGCATATGCTGGACTACCACTAAACCAATCCTCAGCCACCATGAGGTTTGGGTGGGCAGAGTGTGTGAGAGGCCTTCCCAGCAGTGCCCGGTTCCATATCCCACAGTGCTCAGCTGTTTGATGTTCATGCCTGACAGCTCAGTGTTTTTGCTCAACTATGTGGTACTGCTGGGTACCTCAGCTGTGCTGGGAAGTAACAATGCAGTGCTGGAATGCAACTCAGGGCCTCGAGCTTGTGGGGCACAGGCTCCATCTCTTTCAGCTGTTTCCGGGTAAGAGGTAGCTTTTTAGGGCTGCAAAGGAAGCTGCTAAATTCTATTCCAAATTGGATTAGAGGTCTCTGCTGCTTCCCAAACTTCCCCCACATGACATCCCGCATTTCATTTTTATCATGGAGATGGCTATCTTTTTGGGAATTCCAAGGGCCTACAGGAAATCTGTCTTGTGCATGGAGAATTTCCAGCATCTGTTTCATTTATTCATTCAGCTAATAGACAGTCAACTGGCACCTTGTGTCTGGCACATACAAATGTTTACTCTAGCACAATACATTGAAATCATCTAACCTGTCACTTGGTGCTGAGGGTACAAAGGGAACCAGACAACCAAGGCCCCTAACTCTGGAGATTTACATAAAGCCTGAGGGAGACAATCAGCAAATAAACAAGTACATGAACTAATTCAAAGTAGTAGATGCTACGATAAAAATACAGCACAGGGAAGGAGGCTAATAGGGGTGGAGTGAGGAAGAAGGCTTTTTGATGGCATTAATACATTAGAAGGAAGGGGGAAATGATCTCCACGAAAGCCAGGGGTTGAGGGATTGTGGTCTAGGTGATAGAACAAGAATGTGCTAAAACACTCCAGGTGGTACGGATGTGACCTGTTCTTGGACCAATAAGCTGGTACATGAAACAAATATTGAAGTTATGTTCAGTTAGATCAGGTTGTATAAAGCCTAAAAGTTATTTCTTGATACAAAATTTAGGTTTTAACCAATATAAGGACAGCATAGGATGATTCTGACCCAGGAGTCCTGTGAGCTGGATTGAATTGTAGCTGGGGGATAGTAGGGGCAGTATGGAGACCACTCTGGGAGCAAGATTTCTGTTGGTAGGAAACTCTTTGGTTTAATAACAGGAAGAAGTTGGATTGGCGACTGGGGAGGACATCACTAACTATGTAGATTTGGAATTCTTTTTGGGGAAAGAACAGATTGGTTTTCCAGCCTATTAAGTGAGGGCATAAAAAGAAAAGAGGCTAGAGTTATTGGGTAAATGGAGGAAATTTAAGTTTTTCAGGTTATAGAAACTTGTAGGAAAAACTTAAGAAGATAAATCCAGGCTTGATGGAATTTGAAGTTGAGACACTCTGAAGATTGTCTAAGGAGCTCTGAAGAGGCATTGTCCATGCAAGTTGGGATTTCTGAGATGGGTCCAGACCAGATGTACAAACTCAGAAGACATGATTGTGCAGATGATGTTCCAAGACATGAGAGTGAATTGCTTTCTTTAGAATCAGTGTCATGTTAAATAGTGAATGATATTTAAGGGTAGAGATTGAGACCAAATGTGTAGGTTGGAATCAAACCATTAAGACAGATAATTCATACCTCTTAGTTGTATGGCCTGAGGCCATGTCTTTTCTGAACTTTGAGACAAGGAGAGAGAGAGAGAGAAATAAGTGTGCTCAATGTAAGAGAAGGGGAAAGAGAGGAGAGACAGAGAGAGAGAGAGAGAGAGGAAAAGTGCCTGTCATAGAGGCAGATGGGGAGTGGGGAATCTGGGGACATTGGTGGGAAATGTGCATCGTGGATGGACGGATGGGTGCTGCAACATTGTATGACAGAAACCCAATAATAAACAGCTTTGTAAATGTCTATCTCACGGTGTTATGATACATTTTAAATGAATAATTGTGCTAGGTGATGCTAAAATCATGAATGGGAGAGTCTGGGGGGGTGGGGTAGGGTGACAAAGAAGAGACAGAGCCTACAGTTCTCTCCTGGGACTTCCATTCTCCGGCATTGGGACTTGTGAATTGCCCTGACTGTCAAAGACTTTCACTGGTTTGTTACTGAACTTCCTATAATTACTAATGGAGAAAATTTTATAAGTCCTCTTGGGAATACTTCCATGTAGTTTCAGAAATAGTCAACTTTTCTTGAGAAACTAAATCTAATCCTGACAATGGAGAAATCCAGGATAAATCCCTCCTAAGTGATGCAGGGACACATCATACGCTCTATGTTATATTTTAGCATGAGGCTCCTTCCAGCTCCGTGTTATGTGCCAATTATGTTTTTTTCTTTTTATGTATATGTAATTTTTGTTTGAGTACTGCTACCATCCTCAAATATCTCTCAGAGCTACTAGAGTAGATCATTAGACATTCTGTTGTTCTTCGATTTCCTCGAGCAGAAGACAGTAGCATTTCCATCTGACCCTATCATGTGTCAGTGTAGCCCAATGGCATCTGCTTGCTTCAGGAATACGAAGAGCCTCAAACCGTTTGTTCAAGGTCTTGACAAAGAAGTCTGACCATCTTGTAGGTGGGTGGCCAAGTGATCTTTTGACGTCCCATGGGATCCAGTCAGTAATGGCTCTAGTCCAGCAGTCGTCTCCAAATCGCACTACATGTCCAGCCCATCTGATTTTTGATGCCTTGGAAAATGAGATAGCGCCCCTGACTCTGGAATGGCAACAGAGGTCGGAGCTCAGGATTCCTTTTCTTACTTGAGTGAGGTGTGATATTCCAAGCATAGCTCTTTCGATTCCTGTTTGGGAGACCCGAATAGCATTCTCATCCTGCTTTCGCAGGGCCCAGGTCTCTGAGGTGTATGTTAATGCAGGGAGAACGGTGGATTCAAAAAAGATGTGCCCCGAGCCAGAGTTTCTTTGTCCTTTTATCTATTTCTTCGCTGCTTTTGAAGGCATTCCATACAGCTCTCTTCCTCCTGCGCAGCTCAGGGTTTAGGTCGCTGACTTCTCAACCTAGGTATCTCCACTATCTCCATACCCCTTTCAGAGCTACATTAAGTGGTAAATGGAACAAAGCAGGAGAGAATGAACAGATACAGCATCTGAAATGGATTTGTTTCAGTTTCATTGTCTTTATAGACCGCTCGTGAACATAGGTCTCCACTTCTGGTTGAGAAATTATATCTGTCATGTTCTTCAAGAAAATGTGCCCCCAATGCCTTTAAAGGCTCAAGGTCCTAAATCTGATGCTTGGCATCACCTGGCCATGGCAGCATTTTAAGGCATAAATCAGGGCCCTGAGAACTACTGGGCGTGGCCTGATGGCCACCAGCACTGCTAGACCTATGTAACATCACATCACTATGTAGAAGTAACGAGCTGCCAGATGCACTCAGAACGGGCAGGGCAACCTCAGCCCCTTGAGCACACCAAATATATCCTGTATGCAGTTTATATAGACTAGGGCTAGAGGTCATGTTTTGCATGCCAGAGCTCAGGGCATCACACATGGTCCTTGAGCAGTGCTGAGAGTGGCCCCGAAGGAAATAAATGTATTGAAGAGGTATTTTACATATTTTACATTATTTGGGTACTGTCTTTGAAATCTAATGTATTTCTAGTGCTCAAAAGCCATATGTGGTCAATGGTTATTAAAGAGAACTACCTTAAAAAGAGAAAAAAATGTACCCCAGCATTTCCTTTCTGTCTCCATTTTCCCAGGGGCCTTCTGTTTCCTCTGAGGTCGAGGAATACTCTGAGATTGGGAAAACTGAGAAATACTACTATAAGAAATAAAAATTACCCAAACACTGTTAGCACACTTATCGCCACCTCTTGTGTCTAATCTGGTTTGTTAAGCTCCATCTGGGAAGATACTCCACAAAATGTCTTGCTTGCTTTGGTTTATAATGGGGCTCCTAGCTCAACTGTTCTAGGATACAGTTCCAAACACATATGGAAGACAGACGGTTTGGGTCTCCAAGGATGTGCCCCCCCATGAGAGAATACCTTCTGAGCCAATGCCAACTTACATCTGGAATTGATCTCCTCACCTTCGAGATGTAAGGCATATTAGGAATCTATAGCATTTATCACAAGAGAAGACATTTAACTGCTTCTATGAGTGAGAACAAGCGGTAAATGGTAACCAAGAGTGGCATGAGGTGAACCACTTCCTGTCTACTGCCAGAATGACCAAAGGAGGTGTTTGGAAAGCTTGGAATTACTGTGATAGCAAGTGGAGGAAAAGCCAGAGAATAAGAGCTTTGGAAATGAGTTACTGGGATCCAAGCTGGTTTAACCTAGAGGAACTTCACATAAGACTATTTTTAGAATGGGCTGAACTATTAACAGCATGGAGAATGTTTACTTAAATCTGCTTCTGTTCTCTTCCACGAATAGTGAGCAAATTTCCCTGATGTGAAAAAAGGAACTCTAATGAACTCATTCACTTTTGGGAATGAGTACGTTGCATCATGGAGAAAGCAGATCTACTTCCGCTCATCGATCAGTCATTTGTGAACATTTGTTAAGAATTTATTACCAGTTTCCACTAACTGTTTGGAGGGAAGTTCTACTTATAGCAAAACGATGGTTTCCATGGAAACTGCAGTTAGCTACAATTCCCGTTGGACCCAAACAAGTAGTTTAAAGACTATCTGATCAGATTAGCTTCTCTTGCCCAAAGTCTAGGAGAGTCCAGGAGTTCTCATACTAAACTCATGGGTTTGTACGTGACTCTGATTCCAGTTCTGAGATGCACTGTGAACCCAGGATATTTCTGAGGAAGAGAAAGATAATGACCAAGTGTAAGATACACCTTCAAGTCTATGCTGCATCTTTTGACATGCAAATCTATCCGCAACTTATCTTAGCCTAGCTTACTGGTCAGAGAGAGCAAGAGGGGGTATCTGATACAGTGTAATGAATGAAGGTGACTGGATCTGCAATACTTCTCTATGTGGTTTATACTAATATTTCAAATAGGTTCAGCTCCCCACCAACAGCTTGCCCAAACTAAGGCAACTGGCTTGCTTTCCACTTACACTGTTTGCCTCTCAAATTCCAGAACTGATGAGTGACTCTTAGTCATTAGACGAATTCCCAGAGCCCCAAGCCTCAAATGACTCTTGCGCTAAATGAGGACATCAGCCATTAAATCACAGAATTATTTGAAGAACAAATGAGAAACCACATGTGAAAGTCTTTTATTTTTGGTTTTCAGATATTAAGAATTTACTCTTATTTAGTTTTATGGAAATAGATCTACGACACCATAATACCATAACACCAGAGCTATGTGGTGTTTATTCAGCTTTGTGTGTTCTGATTCTGGCAAAGTGTGTGGTTTACTGTAGGAGTTTGGTAAATATTTGTAGTTAAAGAAATAAGAAAGGGTTGTGCTCCCTTTGACTGGAATCTCTTTGATACTTGATTCTCTTTTCAGAATTGGCAGAGAAGTTTCTCAGTTCTCTGGGTCAAGCCTGTACGTTTGGTCACACAGGACACTCAGTTTGTTGTAGAATGAAGAGTTTCCTAAGAATATGGGTATCTGGGCTTATAGCTAACTCATGGGACTTGGTGGCAAAGCTCCATCAGGTCTTTAAGATAATAGACTTGCTTTGGGATAAAGATGTTTTCTGCACAGACACCATAAGATCCAACTTCTCTGAAATATTTCTATCTTATCTTCCTGTTGGATAATTGGATAATGTGTCTAATAGACTCATTGAAATTACAAATATGTTCTTAATATAATTGAGCTTGCAAAGTCATTAATAAACTCTTGACCCGTAGAGAGCAGAAACCATTGAACACTGAATAGTAAGCTTTTGTTTGGGGTCAGGAAGGGTTTCAGGATCGGGTAGAGTGAGAGCTACTTTCCCAGGAGCTTGAAAACCTGTTGTGTTAAACCTTCTGGGGGCACACTGAAGCCCTGGGGAGAGAAGAGAGTTCAGAAAATGCAGAATGGGCCTTTCAGGCAGATATGGCCAACTCATCTTTATGACCACTTCTTAAGTAATTAAATATTTCAAAACACAGTTGCTTTAATTTTCTCATGTAACTCTCAGGACAGCTGTGTGACTCTGTCCATGAAGATCTTGATTCTAATCCTCTACTTACAAGTGAGTCAAGGAATTCTCTTAAATGTTATTCAGATAATATGTAACAACTAAGGTATTAGGGTTTCTGTTTTTTTGACTTCTCACTGAATCCTCTGTGCAATCTACCAATTTGCCAACAAAATAATAAGAAAAAATAAAGATAGTGCTAACTACTTTATAAAGCTAGTATTAACATTAGGAAAGCCTAGTGCCTTTACTGAGTAGAGGGATTATGTGGATAACTGAGAAACAGTTTTTCACATATTAGTTATCACCTGCATTGTTCTGTTGTGGTAAATGAGTCACAATGTGGAAAAGTAATTTACCTACACTCCTGTGAGAGGGTGCACTGTGGACCAAGGACTGCGTCTGTCAGCGAAGGGCTGAGACCAAAGGCTCTTGTGGTTGGAAGAAAAACCTTAAAGGCACTATGGAATTATCATTCAAACGTTTCTCCAAAATCTCCATAAGTGGATTTTGAGGTATTGTCTTGAAAATATCAATCTCCCAGTTTCCGGGAAATCTGTTCTTATTTAGGGATAATTCTTCAGGCTTTATCACCAAAGATTCATTTTTTTTTTGGCAGAAGATGCAGAAACATTTTCATAGAGAAACAGTGTGACAGCCTCCAATCAAGACCAAGCGAAGCCCATTGGGCATAATTGCTGAGTGCAGGGCCAGGAGTAGTCTGGGAGTTTCCTGGTTCCACTTCAGAGAAAGAGAAAAGGGCTAGGGTGCTGCAGGAGCGAGAGGAAGTTTAGCCATCCCCAGAGGACTTAGATAATCAGGAGAAAGAGGGCTCAGGCTTTCCCTGTTAGTGAAGGGGGAGATTTGGTCCCATAGTCTAGGGAGGCTGCTTCTAGGGATGTTTGAGTTATAGCTGGATTTTCTCCAGATTACTGCTGAGTTTTGCTCTCTTATCTGAATCTTTCTAACTAGAGCAGAAACAATTAGCCGATTGAACTCAACATGCAACTGAGATGCCAGTTGAAACACCCTAAAATCTTCTTCTTGAATCTTATTGGGCTTATTGGAGTCAACTCCAATGCATAAATCTGTGACATTAGGGTTACCTTCTCTTTTCATAAGCAGGGGCCTTTGCAAAGGCTCAATAAAATCATATTAAGCAGAGATAAAGTTCTGTAGATAATCTGGTGCCAGACTCTCAGCTCATCTTGATCATCTGCCAAATGCCTTGCTTTTCATAATGGAACCCAAATTTTTGACTTGACAAAACTTAGAAAATGGAAATCTAGTATGGCCATTGGGGGAAGGTGTGTAGCTTGAAGGTAACTTAAGACTCCAATATAAAACTTTTGAGTGTTAAGAAATATTAAAGAACTTTCTGTGTTCCAAAAAAAAATCAATGGAATATTATGCAGCATGGATGGAACTAGAGGACGTCATGCTGCTGCCAATTGCGTGACTTTGTCTTTCTTACAACTGCATAATATTCCATTATATACATATTCCACAATTTTTTGATCCATAACATCAACAGTTGTGAATTGGGGTTGCTTTCATATCTTGGCTATTATACTAGTGAAGTAATGAACACAAGTGTGCTCTATCCTTTAGGATTGATTTTTTGGTACACAGAAAGTGAGAATGAAAGGGTCAGATACAGAATATTTCACACGAGGAGCTTCAGGATACACAATGAAGCAGTAACAAAGATCTAAATGCAGCAGATGCGAGAACTGACACACATACAATTAAGTTTTGGGGCTGGTGAAAGGGAAGGTAGGTCAGAGGGAAGGGAGAAAAATGAGAAGTTTGCTAATGGGTGTTGCGTTGGAATAATGTTCATGAGAAACCATTAATAAATTAATAATAGCAAGCTGATACTTCAATAAGTAAATTAAAATACATAATTAAATATAAATAAACAAATAAAGAAAGAATGTTTTGTGTTCTCTGGGATGGAAACCCTCAGATATTTTACCAGTCTGTCCTCAGTGTCATACTTTTAAAGAAGAATGAGTCAGAAAAATAGTACCATCTTTTGTGCCATTTCCCCCTTCCAGCTAATCATTTTATCTGAGGCCCGAGTCTTCCTCCTACTAATTAATCTTCTGGAGCAGGTGGTAACTATTGATTAGCTCCCCACTCCTTACCTCTTAGGTCATCTGCAGAGCTCAGGAGAGATGCTATCTAACTGCGGTTGGACTCATGTGGAGGACCTAGGGAGGGGCTGGAATCAGAGATGAAAGCTTGGCAAGATGCCGGAGTTGTGGGCTAAGATCATCTTGATGTTGTCTCCAAGGGGACTTGTGAGTGGCCAGAGCACCTTTTGTTTGATTAGAGAGCACGAATCTTAATAGTAGAGAGAATCAGTGAGATTGGGATCACAAATAAGTTTGAGAACAGTAGGGTGGTCTCAAGCCTATTATAAGCAACCAAGGGCAAACCGGAACTGAGTCTGCACGTATGTACCAACTACGTGAGCCCCTGTGTTCCCAGCAAAGGAAGACAGAATCTCCTTGGAAAGTGACCAGCTCAGGTCCCCTACCCTCTGGAGATAAGACAGGGGAAGTGATGACAAGGGGAGAGAAGCTGAGAAATTGCATTCCCAGGATGATCAGAGGGGACTGGCAAAGCAGCTCGGGAATGTTGTTCCTTGCAGGAAAAGACGTGGCATTATCTCAGAACCATCTGGTAGCTGCGGCAATGCGACTCTGAGCGGTGGTCACGTAGCCTTGTCTTGCTTTTTGCAGACGCCCACAGTCGAGCTATTTCCTGACAGAAGTGGGTCAGCTAAAGCCCAGGTTCAGGAGAAAAATGGAGCTAAGAGGGAAAAGGAGAGAATCTGGAAAGGCTGCTGATTCCCCTAGCAAGAAAATGTAGGGCACTATTAGAAACTTCGGGAGGGTACCCCCAGATCTTTCTCATGTCGTTGGTGTGGAATTAGTTCAGCAATTACAGGACCTTGATGGAACATGGTGTTGAAGATTCCTTCAGGTTTCAATCATGCTTTCATATGCTTTTGTTCAACAGTGATTCCAGAAAGATCAGCTATGTTATTAATCTTCAAATATCAAGGTGTGTCGCACGAAATGCAGATTCCTGTTGGAGAATGGAAAATCAGGTGACTCTGGGTCCATGTGTTCTCATAGCAACATGAGTTGATCTTGGGTAATCACTGAACCCACAATTCAGGGCGTAACTCTCCACTCCCTGCCATTCTCCACCATAAGCGTTGCTGAAAGTCCCCCTCAGCCTTTGTATTTGTAACTCCTGTTCTAGAAGGCAGAGGAAATAAAGGCTGTAATGAGAACATGGGTTCTGAATGAGGCTTTATCCAAGCACACGTCTGCACCGTGCGGACAGCACATAGGCATTTAATAAATATTTATTTGATAACTGACAGTGAATAAATACGGCTTTATCAAAGCAAAGCAGACCTACATTTAAACCCACATTGTGCAATCTGGGGTGAATGGGGGAACTTTTGAAGTCCCTCTGTTTCCCTTGTTTCTAAATTAGGGATAAATATACCCACTTTGTAGCATAGTCTGAGCAAATCAGTGCAGCATACCATGATGTGGTAAGCACCGAAAATATTTTCTGGACAGCTGAAAGTCAGGTTGAGTCACAGGGTGGCGATCCTGGACCTCCCTCTGTTGGCTAAAGTGGAAATTTATTATATTAAGGCTGCATGGGAATGGTTGTGGGATAGAGAACAGTGGGGAAGGGAAGACCCAGCTATTAATTCTCTTGGGAGGTGAGGTCATGCTAGTGTCAAAGGTTTTAGCAACTTCACTCTCTCTCCCTACTCCCTGAAAATGTAGGACTCTCTGGAGTTAGAAAATAGTGAAACCGCTATCTGAGTTTGTGACAAGCTTCTTGGAAAAGCTGCCCTACTGAATAATGTTGGGAGAAAGACTGAGAGAGAGAAAAGAGAGAGAAAAGAGAATTGTCTGTCATAGAGGCAGGTTGGGGGCGTTGGGGGGGCAGTAAGGAAACTGGGGACATTGGTGTTGGGAAATGTATACTGGTGAAGGGCTGGGTGTTGGAACACTGAAAGATTGAAACTCAATCATGAACAATTTTGAAATCTCACAGTGATTCAATAAAAGAATTTTAAAATAAAAATAAAAAGCATGTTTGTGTCCAGTGATGTTTCTCTGCGATTTTCTTCACATGCAATATAAGTTCTTTTATGTACCTCAACTGTACATGCTCACCATTCTTCTTCATGACTATGTATAAGTTTCTTAAAAAGTACTAGAATATGTACAAGCTGTTACATTACTAGCTCTTCTGGGCATAAATCCAGACCTCCTACTCATCTCTTTGAAACTATTCTCCAGCCTTTGCTGGTTGCTCCCTCACTTTTGCTGTGGATGATGAGGGCAATGGCAAGATTAGCAGCACCAACGAGGAGAGAGTTGATTGAAAAGTAGAAATTGAAGAGGGATTGGTGGGAATGAGCTTTTCAGATACTCAGGAACTTATTAAACACTAAGTTATACTTGAGAGGTCAGCTTCACTCTGCAGAGGGAAGAGATCAATATCCACTCAATGGGGTTTGATTATATACAACTATAGATACAAATCCATATAGGATATACTCAGCAAAGGAGTTCTTTCTCAGTCTGAGAGGAAAGACCCTCATTTAAATGGATTTCACATTTACTTTTACCCTACTTGCCCTCAGAACCTTTCATTTTTGTAGTGGTTCTTGTTGGGATGCCCATGGGCTGCTACTTTGGGATCAGTGCATGCTGGGGTTTGGTGCCGTAGACTAAACTTTTAGCTACATGCATGTGGTTCAACCAGTGAACCACATTCCCCAGGCCTGCCCTTGTGTGCTATTCATTTTTTCCATATCTTTCCTGCTGACCCTGGACCATCCCCTTCCCTAAGACTCCATTTCCTATTGTGCGAGAGAGTCAGCTGGTGTTTAGATATGGTGAGGTACCACCTAAAACCCCCTGATTTAAACAAAAGGCATTTTTAGTGCCCCTCAAAATGATGGTGCTGGAGGCAGCTGGTGTCCCATGGCTGAGTTTTTCTTGGGAAATTGCCCTCAACCAAAGGAAACCGCCTTCAGTTCAAGTTACTCATTCCCCCTTCCCGGGGTTGGTCTGATCAGGAGGGCAAAGTGCAGAGAGGGTCATTGAGGATGCCCAGATGAGCTTCCCAGCACTGACGTGCCCTCCTCTGGCATCTGCCCAATTCTCTACTTTGTTGTTCAACATCTCCTGCTGCCAGTACTGCACCCTTCACTCCCTGATCAGCTCCTCCAGAACACATGTTCTAGGGACATTTGCCTATGAACCATTCTTTCTAAGTCTCTTTCCAAGGAGCCTCCATCAGTGGTAGTTTGACTGAGTTAAACCAGCCTCTGACGACTCTAATATGTTTCTCTTGCTCCATTTAGGTCCACTTAGAAGTATTTGATATAGATGAGTGAGGAGCATTGGACATACTTTCAAATGAATTCCTTCCTTCTTTCCTTCCTTCCTTCCTTCCTTCCTTCTTCCTTCCTTCCTTCCTTTCCTTCCTTCCTTCCTTCCTTCCTTCCTTCCTTCCTTCCTTCCTTCCTTCCTTCCTTCCTTCCTTTCCTTCCTTCCTTCCTTCCTTCCTTCTTCCTTCCTTCCTTCCTTCCTTCCTTCCTTCCTTCCTTCCTTCCTTCCTTCCTTCCTTCCTTCCTTCCTTCCTTCCTTCCTTCCTTCCTTCCTTCCTTCCTTCCTTCCTTCCTTCCTTCCTTCCTTCCTTCCTTCCTTCCTTCCTTCCTTCCTTCCTTCCTTCCTTCCTTCCTTCCGACTCTGCACTCAGGAATTGCTCCTGGCAGTGCTCAGGTGAGCCAGGGATTGAATCTGGCTGTGTGCAAGACAAACTCCCTACCAGCTGTACTATCGCTCCCACCCCTCAAATGAATTTAATAGAGAATGCAGCGGTTCTCTGCTCCTTCCCATTGGACAGATGCCACCTCTTCTTGCATGGCACCAGCTGCATCCCAGAGACACAGTGACGAAGGCCAGAGTCAATGGATTTGGCTCTTTTGCCTCCTGTTGACCAAGCCTTATTACTTTAACTCTGGAAAGTAGAAAGCATGGCAATCAGTGACCATTTATTTCCCTCAACTACATTGTCTACATGTTCCAGTATGATTCCACCCACAGAAGTTCAATGGCACAGTCAAGGCTGAGAATACAAAGCTCATGATCAGCAGGAAGCTCATCGCTATTTTCCATGAGCAAGATCCCGCCAACAACAAATGAAGTGAAGCTGTGCATTGAGGAGTCCACTGATTTCTTTACTACCATGGATAGAAGCTGGGCCCCCTTAAAGGTAGGGTGCCACAAAAACCATCATCTCTGCCCCCTCTGCTGACTCCCCATGTTTGTGATGGGTGTATGGATGTTTGTGATGGAGTTGTACTAGAAGATTGTCAGGAATGCCTCCTACACTTCCAACAGCTTCCCCCTCTCCCCAAACCCAAGCCATTACTGACAACTTCAGCATTGTGGAGGGGCTCATGACTACCATTCACACCATCACGGCTACCCAGAAGACCATGGATGTTCCATCTGGGAAACTCTGACATGACGGTGGAAGGGGAACCCAGAACATTATCTCTGCTACCATTGGCACTGTCAAAGTTGTGCACAAGGTCATCCCAGAGCTGAGAGGATGCTGGTCAGAGCCTTCCGGGTCCCTACTCTCAATGTGTCCATTGTGGATCTGACCTGCCGCTAGGAGAAAGCTGCCAAATTCAATGACATTAAGAAAGTGGTAAGACAGGCCTTGCAGGGAACCCTCAAGTGCATCCTGGACTACACCCAGGACCAGATTGTCTCCTGTGACTTCACAGTGACATCCACTCCTACACCTTGGATGCTGGGGCTGGCATTGCCCTCACTGACCATTTCTTCAGGCTCATTTCCTGGGATGACAATGAAGTTGGCTACAGCAATTGGGTGGTAAGCCTCATGGTCCACATGGCCTCCAAGGAGTAAGGCACCATCCCCTCCACCACCCCCGCCACCCAGGACCACCAGCCCCAGTGAGAGCACGAAAAGGAAGCTGCTGGCAAGTCCTTCCCTCACTCTAGGGACTCCTTCCCCAATCATCCAACACATTGAGAACCTCCTGACCTTGAGTTTCCAAGTGAGATCCCCCCTGAAGAACGGGATGGACTTAGGGAACCCCACCATGTCATATACCATCAATAAAGTACCCTGCAATCACCCCTTTCCCCCAATAGTGAATGAAGAGAATCCTTCAGTGAGGATATTTTTGTTTGTTTATTTTTTAAAGTAAAACAGATTTTATTTGGAGGCTTTGAGGAAGGGGAAGGAGGGAGAGAAAGTGAGAAAGAGTACGTTTTTCAAGAGGGAATGTGGGCTTTTCCAAAGGTGGAGAAAGCTCCATCGCACACATCTAAGCATTAGATATGAAGGCACGAAAACACATCTCAAGAGGGGGGGGAGATGCGGGCAACACTTGTGCTCGGGGGCCAACGTGCGAGCACAAACAGCACATAGGCTCAGGCAGCATATGCACTAGTGGGGACTTTTAACATCATGTGGGATGAAGGCGATGAGGAGTTGGATCGTCAGCTGATCTCTCCTGGATTTTGGATTTGGGGCACCTGCAGTAAGCTTGGTCGACACACTCCACACTCCTCAAGTGTGCCCAGAAACAGGAAGGCAAGTCTTGTCCTTGTCTAGAGACTGACTTGGAGGCACTCAAGGTTTCTTCCTCAAAGGCTGTGGGAGCCATTCTGTCTTCTCGCCCGCAGGAGGGAGAGACCTGAGGGAGGTTGGCTTCGTTCCAGAATGAGGCAATTGCAAAACCCACTAAGATGGGGAGGAACCAGCAAGGTCCTGAAGCACCACCACCTGCTGGCACCTCCCTCCTTCACCACAGGCCGTTCTGTGCCAGGAATGAGGAGGGAAGCTGCCTGCTCCTACAGAGGAGAACTCTGTTCCCACGGCCATGTGGGTGATCTCCAGTGAGGGAGGCAGGATGCAAGCTGTCTCCTCGCCCTCACTCCCAGAGCACCACCGCGGCTGGCGTGTCCACCCGAGGTCTCGGAGACCCCAGGCTTGGAGTAGACCTGAATGTTTGGGATCAGAAACAAGGTGCAGAGCCTGGGAACTAGATCACCAGCCTTGTCATAAGAAGGTCATCAAAGTCCAATTGGTATGAAGGGGTGTTAGGGAAAGAAGAGAAGAGGAGGAGAAGGTCCTTCCTGCAGTTCTTTGTACACACTTCCATGAGAGATTCCCAGATAGCAAAAGACATCAGGCAGCAGAGTATCTTGCTTACACAGGTTCTCTAATACCCTGGAGGGAATATATTTCTCTCCACCCTACAGGGTGAGAATAAGAGTGAGGTCTCCAGGGTGGTCGTGAAGCCAGAGAGGAGCAAGCCAGCTCTAAGGCATGAACCACTGGTCCTGCCCTCAGAGACCACATACTGGGTGTCTGTGACCTTTCTATTCCTTCTCCAATATGACGGACTGAGAAAGGCAGGCCGGGCAGATCTGGGCTCTGGGTGCTTGTAAGTCAAGTGTCCACCTCTGGGTGACCCTACACCACAGAGAAACCAGTGTCTTAGCAGTTACTGCGTCCAAGTGGAATCATCCTGCTCTGAATTCCCATAATTCAACCTGTAGAAAACAATTGTCTTTTCCATTGAATATTCCCATCAAGGTTCTATGGATCCTGCTTGGCTTCTGTGGGTACCTCATTTAGGCTAGTAGAAGGAATTGGCTGAGTTTTCCTTCAGGTTTTTTCAGATTTGTAATTATTGACGTCCCTATCACCATAACCCTCTGAGTTGTTAACTGTCTGTTCCATACTATCTCATTTAATCCTCCAGCTCATTAGCGAGGAAATGCCTTCCCACAGATTGTAAGTCTTATGGGTGGAGGCTGCTGAAAAAAAAAAGAAAACTCAGGTCCCAATCATAGGGAGCAAATGAAGCTAGTTCATGTGTACAAGTAGGGACTCTGCCAAGGGCACCTCTCACCTGCTCACACTGCTCACGACCCAAAGATAATAGCAAGTAGAGGCAAGAGTCCATGTTAGGGTTCTTTTGAGCTATTTCCTTGACAAAGGGTTTGTGTTTTGCTATAAAACACCTTTAATATCCTTCTCCGCTTCTCTGAGCCAAGAGTTGTCTATGCCAATTAAAACAAACTTCAACTAACTTTTCATACTCCCCTGGGCCTGGGAACTCATCTTTTTTAATTAAAACTTTCCAGCACAGGTATGGGGCTATGAGGGGTAGGATCTCTTCCCCATAGGGTGTTCTCTAACTTACTGGGGAAAGGCACACATTGTTTCGTGAGAAGCATGTTTACGTTCACAGTTCTCAGAAGCTTCCTTGGGAATGTCTTTAGTCAGAACTTCCTACTGACACATTCCATTTCTAGGAGAAAGCAGAAATCGTTCTAAGTTTCTCTTGCTCTGGAGAGATTCCTAAAACTTCGGGTCCTTGCTGCCTACCTCTGTCTCTCTTTTCCCTCCTTTTCTCTCCTTTTTCCCTCATTCCCTCATCACTCCCTTCTTTCTTCCCTACCTTCCTCTCTCCCATCTTCCTTCCTGCCTTTGTTCCCTTCGCCCCTTCTTCTCCTTCCTTCCCTCTGATTTTCCTCTCATCTATTTCTCCCTTCCTCTCTTTGATTCTTTCCAGTTTCTTCCTTTATCACACCCCCACTTTCACCCATTCTGTTATTGCTATAAACAAACTTAGTTCTAAGACCTGGCGTCACTACTCTCTTACCATGTTTCCTTGAGCAACTGGCCCTCTGGGCCTGTTTTCCATTCTAAAATATATGAAGTGATTTTTAGCTTTTTTAAACTGTAACATAAACACACAGTATTTGAAAGCTTGAGTTGGTTTCTCTGCCTTGGCCTGGGAAGCAAGCTTGATAGTATTGAGCTCATCTGGTAGATTATTGGTTTAATCACCCTCCTGAGCTCACTTACTATGTGCCTTAAATGCTATAGCTGAATCCACTCATTTAATTCATACATTTATGAAACAAGACTTTTCTCTTAGTTCATCTGCTTGTTTTTTTTTTTGACTTGTTAAGGGATTTTGCTTTCTTGCTTATTTTAATCTCATCCTACTAGTGCCTAATCTTGATTTGTTTAAAACCAGGCTGCAGGTAGCCTCTTGTCTTCCTGCAATAGCTTTTTCAAAAGTCTACCATAAAAACTTTGGTTAAGAATTAAGGACATTCCTCCCAAAGCTAGAAATTGAGCTCCCATTTGACCCAGCAATGTCGCTCCAGGGACTATACCCTAGGGGCCCAAAAACACACAGAAGAAGTACCACCTGCATCTCCATTTTTAACTGCAGACTATTTATAATAGCCAGAATCTAGAAACAACCTGAATGCCTGAGAACAGACAACTGGATAAAGAAAGTATGATACATCTATACAATGGAATACTATGCAGCTGTTAGGAAAATGAAGTCATGTAATTTGCCTATAAATGGATAGACATGGAGAGTATCATGCTGAGTGAAATTAGGCAGAAGGAAAATGACAGGTATAGAATGACTGAATTCATTTGTGGGATATAAAAACAAAATTATGAGACTAATATCCAAGGTCAGGCCAAACAGTGGTCAGGAGGACTTGTCAATGGTTGGAATCTACCACAAGGGGGACAGAAGTTAAGTAAGACACAGCAGGGACCAGTTTGCCAACAATAGTTGGAAATGGTAACACTAGAACTGAGTATTGAGAGTAGGTAAAGGTGTATACTTGATAACCCCTCAGTGCATGTACAGCAAACCACAATACACAAAAAGAAAAGAGAATGAGAGAGGAGAGAGAGAGAGAGAGAGAGAGAGAGAGAGAGAGAGAGAGAGAGAGAGAGAGAGAGAGAGAGAGAGAGAGAGAGAGAATGCCTGCTATAGAGGCAGGGAAACTGGGGGCATTCATGGTGGGAAATGTGCACTGGTGGAGGGATGGGTGCTGGAGCACTGTATGACCGAAGCCCAATCATGAAAAACTTTGTAACTGTCTATCTCATGGTGATATAATAAAATTGTTAAAAAAAATATCAAAAAAGAAGAGAACAGTAAGAAGATGGGATTAAATCTTTGTACATTTGAAGAGAGTTTTAGAAACTCTCTTAGTGTCCATTCCCACAAAGGACGATTCTCTGAATTTGGGTAGGATATTGATGCATCTTTAAAGCCTCCCTCTCTTTACCTCAACATTTGGGCCAACCCTGAGAACCACAGCCCTTCCTCAATGAGTATAGGGATCCTCATCTGGTCAGATATACCAGGAAGGGTGAGACTAAGATGGCTGTCAACTATGACATTTCCATATCATCACATTCATCTTCAATGAACCAAGCTGTCAAATCTCTTTCAAATTAGAACATGCTTCTTTATCAGTTTCTTGGTCATGCTACTCTAGTAACTCTCTCAAACAAGTGTGACTTCCCTAAGTTGGCAATTTTCATACATTGATGTTTAGTAATTTGCTCCTGAGTTTTGCCCAAGTGAATAGCAATGGTTCATCATTTCTGAAATGCAAATAGCTGTAGCTGCCTGAAAATGAGATGATTTTTGCCTATTGGATTACACTTTGTTCATAGCCCTCTGTCTCCTACTGGCCAGTTCTGGGTTTTGTATTGTGAGCGAAATGTTTTTCTCTTTTCTATATGCCTTGTGATATCTTTATACTAGAGCAAAGGTCTTTTGTATAGACACAGAAAGATAATTAAGGCTGTGCATTTGTGATATAGAAGTTAAATAACTCTGAAATAGATACTCCTGGGCATTCGTCATATTTCCTAACTTATACCTCAGTTGTCCTTTGATTGACTCTAGTTGCTTGTACCCTGAAAGAAAGGTCCTGCTGCAGGACTCAGATGGACCCAGAATACACTGTGAGTAAGTCATCTTGGCCTCCACATGGGACAGACTAAGTGTCATAAGCAGGATAATAAGCAAGGTCATGGAACAAACCCTGTCCTGACACATAGATAAGCAACTGCTTTAGGACAGATTGGGTTAGGATAAAACGTGGCCTGAGTTCCGTTGTCTGGAATACATAGCGAGATATCCCCAGGAAAACCCACCCTTTAAAAATGTTTGTATCTCTTACTGTGTTTATACAAAATGACTAGAAATATTGTTAAGATGATTGCTTACCAGACAAGGAGAAAACAGCATGCTGGGATTCCCACCCCCTTGTCCTGGGCAGGCCCATACCCTCAGGGCAGGTTTCTGTCTCTGCAGGGAGGTCCCCTGGCAGATTGCCCAAAGGAGGAACTTTTTACACCTTTTCATTGTTTCAGGATCAAGGTCAATTCACCTCTTGCATCTCCAACCCCCAACCTTTTGAGAGGATTTAAAGAGCAGACCTGACTTGAATAAAGGGCTAGAGCCTCAGACTATGGACTGTCAGGGAGCCTGTGGTCTTGTTCCTTTCCTTATTAGACAGGGATATGGGGTGTGTGGAATAGCCATCTGGTCCAAACATGCCAGGGGACCCTGCTAAAACCCCAATATCTTTTGGGCACCCTATTGAGCCTCAACATTGTCCATCTCCAGTCTTCTAAACTCTTACTCCAATATAGGCCAAGATTATTAAAAGAAAATAAAAATTAAGTATCTCCCTTATCTGACCATAGAGATTTCACTAACCTGTTGGTATGCGTTTTTTTTAATTGGGACTGACTGTCTTGCTTAATGTTTATTGACTATCAATTCTGTGTCTGACAACATGCTGGACAAATTACACATACACTAAAATGCAGGAGCCTGGCACTGATTAGCTAAATCTCCGAAGAAATCTTCTGAGTATATCTCTACATCATTAGCATCCCAAGCCTCTGCCCCTTTCCACCCCTAAGCCATCCAGTGAAATCCTAATTACAGTTTTGCAGTTGTCCTGGATATCAGGCTCAAGTGTGGCTTCAGAGTGGCTCTCTCCATGTCTCTGTAACAGGTACAGCACATGAATGAATGGGCTGATGACTTATTCATGAAACCTTATAAGTGAACACAGAACTAACCCTGCCCACATGACAGGTTCGGAAAGGTCCAGAGCACCACATTTCAACTCAAAGCCACCTTGTCCTTCTCATTTTGGAAGTCTGATTCATCATCGCCTGCTTATTAGCTGTCAGTTCTCCGTGCTGAGTTTTCACAGTATATAGAAAGCAGGTTAAAAGCCTGTCGTGGAAAGTGGAGGTGATATGCTTTTCTATATTTTCTTTCCAGCTCATTCTGAGGTAATTCCAATTCCCCTTGAATTCTGCACCAACTGAAGATGTGGGTTCTTGGAGAATCCTTAATGTGCTGGATTGTTCAACATTTCAATTCCTATAATCTCTTAAGAGCCTATTGAGGAGAGATTGTGCTAGATTTATTATATAGTTTCTAGCATATATGGGATGCTAGGTTACTAAAGTAATCTGCCTAAATCATGATACCTCATGCTCACTTCCACTGCATGCATCAACTATGAGCCATCCTAGGCAATACAATGCTGAATGACATTTATATCCACTGTCTCCAGACCCAGGTATCTAGCTTGCCACACTATCCTTATGGCCACCAATTACCTATCCTAGTTGGAAAGTAATTGAAAAAATTGAAAAAAAGCAACTTGAAGGAGGTTGATCATCCCTTCACATGACTGAGAGCACAGTGCTATTACTATGATCCTAGAGAAACACTTGCATTTGTGTAGTTGTATAGTCCCTGTAACAGATTATCATTCTTGTCTCCAAATCTCTTTCCATCCTCTGAGAACTAAGACCAAGTCTCTGTGGGCATCGTGCTCTGCACACTCCAACCCCCTCCTATTTTTCCTTGACTTGGGCCTCTTTCTCCCCTTCACTTCTCCTTCAGTGGGAAGCTTTCTGGTCCTCAATATTACAATCTGTCCCAGGGCCTTTGCGGAGACTTTCTCGTGGCTCTCTGTAACACCAGTCTTCTTTAACTTTAAAGTTTCCTTTTGCTCTTAACCTCTGTTTTGATGTTAGAGACTGTCTGGAGACATTGCTCTTGAGCCCCCGGCTAGCATCAATATCGCTCCATGGAAGCTGTTCTCAGGTTGGTCATGTAAAACCATCAACATCAGACAGCACTAAAAGAAGAAAAAGAATAAATTGTTATGGCTGTAAATTTTAGAGCTAGTGGGGTCTATTGGAGATTTTCGCTTCCAAATAGTGTTCAGGGAGTAATGAGTCACCCTTTATGATTCTCAACCAACCACACTGATGGCTCCATGTGAGAGTCAAAGGATGTGTTTCTCAGGCTCTGAGTTCCTGGAGTTGACCTGGACCACTCTGGTGGAACTCAGAGGTCTCAAGCTTTATACCCACCGGTGCTCAGGAAAGCTTGTGGTACAGGCGTTGGAACTGGGTCACCCACATGCAAAGGAGTCCTCCGAATTTCAGTACTATCTCCTGGTCTCATAATTTTTATTCTTAAGCTACGGTAGAAGATAGAAGCTGAGGGAGGGGGTCAAAGAGAGAAAATGGGGTCTCACTTGATGGACAGAGAGTAATTCCTGTGATAAAAACAAAACCCTGAATCCTGAAAATTTGTTCTGCCCTAAACCATTTTTTTTCTAATAGAGAGTTTGACCTGCAACTCAGGCCATTTTCACTCTTCAAAGCAATGGGAAACATTCTCTTTACCTACAGGGTCTCCTCTGACCTTAGTACCACAAGCCTAAGGGATATATATACATGTTGAAAAAATTCCTCCCTGGACGCTTGGGGATGAGGAGAGCTCTATCCTTCATCAGGTTGACCCCTTTTTCAATACTCTAGAACTTTCTCTCCTGGTACTTATCATGGTTTATGAATGTACATTCCCTCTGTCATGACTAAATCAATAATGTTATCCCCCTGCTTTCTTTCCTCACTCCAGTGTCCAGTAAGGGGACAACACAGGAACAAAGAACTAGAGGTTCCTGCCTTGCCACTGCGCATCAGCCCCTGACTCTTCAAAAAGCCAGCTTCCTCTCTTTGTGCTTGATTCATTTAAGGTGTGAACCAGCCAATGGCATTCCATCAGCTGTTTTAGGAGCCTTTCAGTAAATAATGAATTGTGAAAGGAGGTAACTCCAGTCCAATGACCCTTTCTCCAGAGGTCCTGGCCACAAGATACACTTGCATGCACGCACACCCACTTCCTGCAGGATGGTCTGCAGGAAAAGAAGGCGGAAGTGCTGGGATCAGGCTGCCTTTGAGTCCCAGTTCTCCTATTCAAGCTTTTGGGGTGTAAATTCTCTCTTGCTCTTTATCTCTAACTGTAAAAAGCCTCAGTCGTGGAGCTGCTGTGGACCTAGAATGAGATTATATATCTGAAGCACACATTCAACAGAATAGATCATTGTGTAAAACTGTTGCCTTCCTGACACTGGAGAGATGATACAGGGATGAAGGTGTACAGCTTGCATGCAGCTGACCCCAGCTCAATCTTTAACACCACGTAGTCTTGCTAGAGTGATCAGGTATAGCCCTAGGAACCTCAAATATCATTGGGGTGGCCCTGGTAGACCCTGACACCGTAGGGCATAAACAGGCACCATGTCTTCAGACCTTTGTAATAAATCACTGGTCCAGGGGGCTTATAATCACCAAGAGGACTCCTCAGACCTCCTGAGTGCCACTTTGAAGGGTTCCTCCATCCCCTCCCCAACTCCTCCTTCCCAGAGTCTCCTCCATACCTGGTAAAATAGCTGTTCATTTATTTTATTTAATTTTTTGGTTTTTTGGGTGACCCCCAGCAATCCTCAGAGTTACTCCTTTTTTTTTTGTAACCGGCGTCGGGGGGGGGATGGCCCTGACTCCACACTCCAGGAATTACTCCTGCTGATGCACGGGGACTACATGGGATGCCAGGGAAAGATTACAGATCAGCCACATGGAAAGCAATATTCCTACCTGCTGTACTATCACTCCAGCCTCAGCTGTTCATTTCTTAATAATTACATTACAAGGTTAAAACAGAATGCCATGGTATACATGGTTCTAAATCTGTCCCCATATTGGCCCATTTTAAATGCACACAAGCTGTACGAAGCAAGCAATAGTTTTATCAGCTGAGCTTGACCCAGGAGGAAATGGATATTCAGAGAGATTAAGTAACTTGCCTTATGTCACTTCAGTCCAGGATGAACACCCGGACAGTGGATTTACGCTCTGAAACAACTGCAATACTGTGTCTTGACCAGACAGTGAGGAGTCAGAGAAGTGGACAGAGCATTGGTATCACAGAGAAAAGCCTTCTGGCTCAGTTCTTTGCCCAGGGACCTTGGCCAACTCAGTTTTCTTCCTTCTCAGAAACAGAGGAGACCCCAGCTTCCGGGATGAGAGTTGAGAGAGGACAGGAATGTGAAATCCTAGACACACCTGGCTCTGGGAAAACGGGGCTCTTTTGTTTCATGATGCTCAGCTGGAGCAATTTCTCGTGCCTGTGTGGAAGTTGTTCTCACCCATCATCCGGGCTGGGGAAGAGGACTTTGGCCCTCAACCAGCTTTCAAGCTTCTCAGAACAAGAATTGTTGACATGCAGCCCACATGACTGGGAACTCCCAGAGGGAAAAGGCACAGGCTGGGCCCCAGCACAGATTTTCCCCAATTCTACAGTTTCCACACAGCTGAGGCTATGAGAAAGCAAAGGCCATGCTTCCGGAGGAGGCAAGTTCCGCTGAGGCAGGGAGCTGTGCTCCAGGGAACGGATGGCGTCCGCTTGACAGGTTCACCAATGCAAGCGCCTTGCGCTTGGACCCCTCAGATTGTCTCTGCAGGACGGGCTCCCCACAGCTTAGTGGTGGGTGTGTGGCTTTGATTGTCTGAGTTGTTTTGGTCTCTGAAGGAGAACATGCTGAGAGGACAGCTGAGAGAACTGCCCCCCTAAAGAGGCTGAGCCACACAGGACTTTCCACACTCATGCCGGCAAAAGGAAAATCCTGGCTCCTGTCTCCCCACCCCTTCTAACAGGGCCTCACCATCAGGAGACCCCAAGACATATGAGCAGAAAGAAAGAAAGAGTGAGCGGCGTAATTATGAGAGCAACACAGCCAGGAAGGGCCTGCCTTTGCAAGGTCTTGGGAAATCTTTCATTGTTTCTCTGGGCCATTTGTATCTCTGGGCCATTTAGGTGGGAAGTCACTGCTTTCTGGAGAAGAGCGAAGTCCGGGCCCTGGGTGAGCGGGGATACTTGCGGTCTGTGTTGGGAAGGGACTGAACCAGGCATCAGATGCTCTGAGGCAGCCATGAGGAGTGAGGTGGACATTGTTGAAGCCGATCCCAGGAAGACAGTGGCCTGGCCAGTTCCAGGAAGTGAGCGGCTGAACTCGGTGACAGAGGGTTCACAGAGAATCCGGGCACAGCTGATGCATCAGCAGCAAGCCTGAAGACCTGGCCTTTCAGAGTGGGCCTGAGCCAGCCATCTTGCCCAGAGCGAGCCCAGCCTCTCATGTCTCTGGGGTCTCTGCACCCTGAACCCCCCAGAAACTCCGGAGGGAGAAGAAACAAGCCCAGATTATCTTTATGACTATTTTACTCCACGCCTCCACCTTTAGCTGGGCAGTGGACATTTAGGGTGGCATCTCTCTGCCATGGGGGTGCCTGTGACCCACAGACATCCTGTGCCCATGCGGCTGGGGCACATGGGGCTGTGCCATCCCAGACAGCGTCAGCGCCCGCCCAGCCAGCAGGACTCGAGTTCAGGTACGCATGTCCCAGCTCAGAGCCCCCTATCCATGGTGGCAAGGGGCGGGGGTGGACAGAGCTGGTGGCGATTTAGGGGCAAAGCCAGCCCAGAAAGAGGGCGGGGCAGCCCAGGCTGGTGGAACTGGCAGCAATTTAGCCAGGAACAGAATTCACATAGTTTCCAGTGGCTGAGGACTCACGGGGCCTCCACTTCTCTGTCAGAAAGAGCATTGGCCGCCCCCATCCTGAAGGGGCCTGGGGAAGTCGAGGGGGTCGCGTGGTCCCCACATCAGCCAGAGGCTCAATCACCGGCTGTTCATTGATGCTTTTTCCTCTTCTCCTTTGCTGTGAAGGTAAACAGTGGCTCAGGGGCCGCGGAAGATGAGAAGGGAACTGCGTCACTCTTGCTCTGTGCAGGGTGACCGCCTCCTGCTGCTGACCCTGTGAGGAGAAAGCAGTGACCCCTTGGACAAACCCAAGCCGAGACTGCGGGAGGCTCGGAAAGCAACTGCGAGTGCGCATCGTGGGCTGAGCTCAGAACACCCGGGCTTGTTTGCTCCCGGGGCAGGGCAGGGAGGCGGACCTGCCCTTTTCGACAGCTCTGTGAAGTCTTTCTCACGGCTGAAGGCTCTTCTCGGCAAGTCGGCCACTTCCTCTCTGGGTTAGCCCCCACGTCACCCTGCGCTTGGGAAACCAGCGAGCTCCCCGCTCTGAGCCACGGGAGGGGAAATGGGCAGGAAGTGCGGCCCTCAGTAATCGAGAAGCTTCTCTGCACAAGACCTCCAGGTTGATATGGGCCTGGGGGAAGGTGTTGGGTCATTTTGACTGTGGAGACCGTCCCTGGGGAGTCTTGGGCCTCCCATCGGGCCCGGGTCCCCCACAGTCGGCTCTTCACAGACTCTGGCGCTTTCTGCGGTGCACCCCACAGCCTGTCTCTCCCTCTGACCCAGCTTTCTCAGTGCCCACCTTCTCCTCAGGATTCGTCACAACTTTGGGCCTTCTAGCACTATTCTTGGGTGTCCATTTCTGTCCTTTAACATGAAACAATCCCATACATCCTTCTAGTTCAGGGCCACCATAAGATGCAGCTCCGACTTCCACAAGGAGTCAAGAAAGGCCCCCATCTCCACAGGTATCCCAGGTATTGGATGAGAGGACCCTCAGGATTAGGGAGGGGGTGGTGAACCGTGTGTGTATGGTCCACGTGCCACGGATGGAGTCCCTGATTCAGCACGGAGTCTGTTGCACCTACCTGCTCTGTCAGCGGACGAGAATCTGTTCTAGGCTCTGGACCAGTGCTGGCTTAGGCTGTGAAACGGAGCCCTGGGAAAAAAAATAAAATAAAAAATAAAAATAAATGAATTATAAATTAATTAATTAATTAATTAATTAATTAATGCAAAAAGGCGCACATGCTACATGAGCCCACGTGGCCGAGCACATGTGGTGCCTGAGCACGTGTTGCCAGCATCTCCCCTCTTGAGATGTGTACTCTCTCTCTCTCACTTTTCCTCTTTCTTCCCTTTCCAAAAACCTCCTTAATAAAACCTGTTATAACTTCAAAAAAAAAAAAAACCCGGAGCCCTGGGTTCTCAGGATGACGGTTCTGCTCTTTACAAATACTGAGAAGGAGTGGCCTGTGCTGAGATCAAGTGGAATCACGTCTTGGTCTCAAAGGTGCCCAGGAGTGCCGTGATCTGGAACTTCTCCCTTTGGGGGTGGGAAAGGAATCTTGGAATTGTGGAGGATGGGAAAGTGCAGGCCTGCTGCTTGCTAGAAACACTCCGTCTTACCAGTCACCTCGATTTCTGGGTCAGTGGTTTCTTTAGAAGTGAGGAAATGGGGCAGGTTCTGGCTAAATCTCTTCAAGATGTTGACATACTTTGAGCTGGTATCACTGTATCACTGTCTTCCCATTCATCATTGATTTGTTCGAGTGGGCCCCAGTAACATCTCCATATGTCCTGTCTCATGCTAGTAGAGCCCAAGGGCATCTGCTTGCTCCAGGACCATAAAGAGCCTCAAACCATTCCCTCAGGTCATGGGAATGAGGTCTGTAATTGTTACTGGTATTTGGCATATCAAATACAACATGGGCAGCTTGCCAGGCTCTGCCGTGTGGGTAGCATACTCTTGAGCTGGTGCTGAAAGTATTTAAACATGCTTTAAATTTGTTTTTCTCAGATGGCAAAAATAACGTAATGGGGCTGGAGCGATAGACCAGCGGGTAGGGCGTTTGCCTTGCACGCAGCCGGCCAATGCCGGGCCCGGGTTCAGTCCCCAGCAACCCCCCTGAGCACTGCCAGGAGTAATTCTGAGTGCAGAGCCAGGAGAAACCCCTGAGCATTGCCGGGTGTGACCCATAAAAAGCAAAATAATAATAATAATAATAATAATAATAATAATAATAACAATAATGAAGATTCTGAATCATGTGGAAATTGTAAAACAAAAAGCTAATCAAGAGCTTATTCCTCAGAAAAACCTAATATCAATGTTTCTAAACCTACTATCAGTGTTACTTCCTCCCCACCCCCATATTGTGTATCTGTGTGTTTATGAGCTTGCATATATATATTGACAGATTTTATTTTGTTCTTGCTTATGCCTATATATGTTACCGCTTGGATGCTGGGCATGCTAGACTGCTGGGCAAACACAAAAGTCTTAACTTCTACTCTGCTCCCAACTTGATTGCAAAAGGACAATTTATGACATTTTTTGTTAAAAAAGATATTTTTGGTAGTTGAGGCAACATGGTCACATAGTGTTAATTTTTGGTGTGCAAAGTTACTGCGGCTTCACCACCACCAAAGAGTGGACTCAACATTACAGACCTTATAGTGGACACAACATTACAGACCTTATAGTGGACTCAACATTACAGACCTTATAGTGGACTCAACATTACAGTCCTTATAGTGGACTCGACATTACAGTCCTTATAGTGGACTCAACATTACAGACCTTATAGTGGACTGGACATTACAGTCCTTATAGTGGACTCGACATTACAGACCTTATAGTGGACTCAACATTACAGACCTTATAGTGGACTCAACATTACAGTCCTTATAGTGGACTCAACATTTCATCCTTATATCATGTCCAGTCCTCCTCTTCCTCCCCACCCCAAGTCCTGTCTCCCTACTACCTGATAAACTCAGTTTTACTGCCAGATATCTGGTCTTGTTATCATGGGATATTTTCTATCCCTCTAATTTCGTTTCTATATATATACTTATTTGAATGATATTCTTTTTTTGTCCTTTTCCCTATGACTTACTTCACTTAACATGCACCCCTAACTCCACCCATATTGTAGCAAAAGTCAAGAGTTAATCTTTTCTTATGGCTGCATAGTATTCCATCATGCCAAAATTCTTCATTCATCTCTCATTGGACATTTGGATTGTTTCCATACTCTGGCTGTTATGCTTAGTGCTGCAGTGAACATAGGTGTACATTGTCTTTTTTTAATTAATGCCTTTTGTGTTGTTGGAGTACATGCCAATGAGTGGAATTGCTGGGGCACTTAGAATTTCTATTTTTAGTATTTTCATAAGTCTCCATAGTTTTCCAAAAGACTGAGAAAATCAAATTCCCACCAAAAGCAATTGAAGTGTTCTTTTTTACTGCATCCCCAATAATGCTGATTACTTATGGTCTTTTTGATACATCATTATTAGAAAGCTTTTAATAAATATAAGCCTGAGTATATGCTTAGACATTATTCAAAATTTTGTTGTAGGGATCAGAATAATAGTACATCCGGAAGGTGCTTGCCTGGCGAGGGCCAACTTTGGTTTCATTACCAGCACCCCATTTATTCCACAAAGCACCACCAGGAATAGTTCCTGAGTGGAGAGCCAATGGTAAGCCCTGAAAAACCACAGGATGTGGCCCCCAAAAAACCCTTATTATAAATGCTCGAGATGAGAGCCTACTATTGAGAGTGTACCACCTACATGGCAGAACCTGGCAAGCTACCCGTGTTTTATTTGATATGCCAAAACCCAGTAACAATTATAGACCTCATTCCCATGACCTGAAGGATTGGTTTGAGTTCTTCATGTTCCTGGAGTGAGCAGATGCCCTAGGGCTATATGCCCTTGGACATATGGAGATGTTACTGGTGCCCTCGAGCAAATGGATGAATAACGGGAAGACAAGTGATACAAGTGATAATGATATCCTCAAATACTATCATTTGATTTGTGATCTTGTTTTGTGTATTGAAACTGTTTTAGGCAGGTTAGCATAGCTTATTGCTATGTTCAGTAGTAATTTAGTGAAACTATTACCTACCAATAGATATGGCTACTTAAATTCTTTCTTTAGTCAATTACACTTTAAAAATGGAAAAAAACTAACCTCAAATATTAGAATTATTTTTAGTCTCTGAGATCTAGTACTCAAGTTCCTTTGTAAAGAGTTTAATTAATCTGGAATTTCTGGCGAAATTGAGTATTTAGGACTGAGTAATTTTACTGTAATCTCTGTATTGAGTTTGACCCTTTCAAGGCATTTTGTCAATTTGTTGGGTTTTGTCTTTGCTTTTGCTTTTAAGTTCACACCCTGTGATCCTCAGGGGTTACTCCTGGCAGTGCTTGGGGGCCATAGGGGATGCCAGAGATTGAACCCAGGTCGGCCATGTGCAAAGCAAATGCCCTACCTGCTATGCTATCGCTCCAGCCCCTAAATTTTGCTAATTTGATAAATGGTATATCCTTTCATTATTTACTTTGAATTTTTTTTGTAAGTTTAAAATTAATATTTTTACATAATTGTTGGCCATTTTATCTTTTAATATTATTTATCTCTGTGAATTTCACCATCTCCTGAGTATTTATCTTAGTTTCTTTTAATTATTTACTTGTGAGAGCCCTTTATTGATTTTGAAGTTCACAACCAGACTTTAAGACCTTTGCGATGCCTTTGATTTATGTAGCAAATATTTCCTATCTTCATAGTTTCCTTTGCTTTTTATTTTAAAAAGTCACTTTTATAGGTCTCTGTCTTTGTTTTTATCCTTAGAAAAATATGTCTTTATCTGAGATAAGATAGTTTTGCATTAACTTCTTTTCATTTGTTTGTTCATTTGTTTTGTTTTTTGGCTGACACCCAAAAGTATTCGGGACTTACTATTGGCTCTGCGCTCAGCTATTAGTCCTGGCAAGACTCAGGAGATCCTATGGGATGCTAGGAATCGATGCCGCGATGTCTGTATCCAAGGCAAGAACCCAACCCTGCACTATAGCGCCAGTCTTCAATACTTCCTTTTAATCACTGGGTTCTACTTTAGCTTTTAACCCATTTCTAATTCATGGAAATCTGTTTCTTTCTAATAACAAATAGCTTCAGGTTTAGATAAGATCAATTGAGTCTGCTTTTGGAAAATGATTTGGCATAAAGATAGTTCAATTTCTAGACAATCTCATTGCATAGTATTTATTTTCTCATCTTACAGCACCATGACTTTTCTGCATGATTAGGGTGATGGTTTTTGTATTTTTGCTTTTTTTTTTTCTGAGAGGGCAATATGTTTCTCAGGCAATGTTCAGGAGGCCCTGAAAGAACTTTTGGCAATTCTTGGCAACCAGGCAGGTGGTTCAATACAATGACCAGAGGATATAGAAATGCTGAGCCTTACATGCTTGCAATCACTGTATCACTGTATCACTGTCTTCCCGTTCATCATCGATTTGCTCGAGCGGGCCCCAGTAACATCTCCATATGTCCTGTCTCATGCTAGTAGAGCCCAAGGGCACCTGCTTGCTCCAGGAACATAGAGGGCTTCATCAGGTCATGGAAATGAGGTCTAAAATAGTTACGGGTATTTGGCATATCAAATACAACACAGGTAGCTTGCCAGGCTCTGCCGTGCGGGTAGCATACTCTTGGAGTCATCTATAATCCAGCATTTATTGATGAACCGCGTGAGCCAGGCTATGATAGGCTGGTCTGCTGGGTGGAGTTCTGATGAGAGGGAAGTCTGAATGTGGAAAATGGAGGCCCTCATGGAGTGAGGGATCTTCTGGCTTGTTGCAAGGCTCTGCTGGGGTGGCAGGCCAGGGCTAGAGCCCGCCATACCTCCTGGGTGCCTCATGAGTGGCTGGGCACAGGGAGAGCCAGTAGTAGCTCTGCCCCATGTCTGTGAGTCCCCATGTCATGCTTGCAATCACCTAAACTAACACAGAGTTACTCCAGGGGCTGCCAGTGATGCTTATGGGTCAGGGTGGGGTGGGGTGGGGTGGGAACTATCTGGTACAAAAGATAGAACTGTAATAGCCCATATGCAAGGCAGTTGCATTAACCCCTATACTATCTCTCCTGTACAAATTCCTTAACCTTATTATTATTTCAATCAAAATTTTGTGATTTCTATAATTTTTTTCTTTTTGAAAGAGTCCCTCTTGTTTCTGTTTTGATCTTCAGGTAAATTTAAAATCAGTTTGGGGAAGCTGGAGAGATAATGGGTAGGCATTTGTCTTGCATGGCACTGACCTGGGCTGCGTCCCCAGAACCCATGTGGTTCCCAGAACCCCACCTAGGGTGGGGTTCTGAGCAATGAGCCAGTAGCAAGCTCTAAGCACAGTTCATGTGTGCCTCTAAAGCAAAAATAAAGCAAAATAAGATAAAAATAAAACGTTTTAAGCACACCTGCCACAAGAATCTATCATTGATTCTTTTTGGTAATTACACTATATTTTGGGGGAATATTATGAGAATTTCTGCAGTTCTGAAACTGAGACTACCTAGAATATAGTAAAAAGTCTTCCTTAAAGCTGGAGAGATGGTGCAGGAAGCTCCTTTATGTCCTCGAGGATTCCAAGTTTCACCTTTACATTTCTTTCTTGCTTCATATAAAAATTATTCCTGGGTATCTTAAAGTATTTTTCATGATATTGTCAATACAATTTTCAACAGAATTTTTGCAGTTGTTATTATTCTATAGAGATTATATAAGACAGACATCACCTTACAAAAACACTGATTCAATCAATAAGATGACTTCAGGGTTATGGAAAGAATGTGTCAATAGAATTTCCTTTACTCTGTGGTGCTGGAAAGCTGGGTGTTGGGTTTTCATTCCCTTTTCTGAACCGTCTTGTCCATCACGCATCAAGCCTTCTACACAGGTGAGTTCCTTTGTTGCCCTCTGGTCTTGACAGTAGGGACAGCAGCTTGGCTCTTGGAGACCACCACCCTTTGGACTTGTCCTTCAGAACCCTTTGCTACTCCAGCCACAGTGAGAGACTGGCTGGGGTATTAATAACTCTTTCTGGCAGCCTTGTGTTGCTTTTCTGGAGGCTTCCCGCATTTGGCGGTGTAGGCTTCCATTTTAATTAGCTTCTCAGGAGGTGTTTGCACAATTCATAAGACAAATAAGCCTGATTTGGAAGCAAGCAACCCGGCACACAGTGGTCTGGTCTCCTGAGTTAAGTTCCCTGGAGCAATGTTTCTGGGAAGGTTGTTTCATCTGTGGCTGGGAAAGAGTGGGGACTGGCCCAGCCCATTCTCATCTTGGACCAGAGGTTTGGGCTGTGGCCAGGAATGAGCGCCATGCCGTGCTAAGCCATTAACAGACCCCGAAAGAAAAAATATGCAGAAATAACGATCCTTATTTTTATTTTATTTTATTTTATTTGCTTTTTTGGTAACACCTGGAGGTGCTGAGGGGTTACTCCTGGCTCTGCACTCAGGAATTACTCTTGGCGTTGTTGGGAGGGCCATATGGAATGCCAGAAATTGAATCTAGGTCATCCGCATGCGAGGCAAGCACCGTACCTGCTGTACTACCACTCCAGCCCCTATTTTAAACCTTAATATTTTTTTTTTTTTTGCTTTTGGGTGGGGTTACACCTGGCAGTGCTCAGGGGTTACTCCTGGCTCTGCACTCAGGAATTACTCCTGGCGGTGCTTGGTGGACCATATGGGATGCCGGGATCGAACCTGGGCCGGCACAGGCCAGCCGCGTGCAAGGCAAACGCCCTACCCGCTGGGCTATCGCTCCGGCCCTTAATATTTCTTTATGTGGGGGAAAAGGGGAGTAGATTAAGGCTGGAGTGTTCAGCCACACCTGGCAGTTCTCAGGGACTGCTCCTGGCTCTGTGCTTAAACGCAGCTCTTTGCTGGGCTGGGACTTCACCTCGGGTAGTGGAACACAAGGCAAGAGTCTTAACTGTGTTCTATCTCTCTGGCCGAAATTTTAATGTTTCTTAATCATTGGCTTTTTTCCCATAACTTCAATTTGGGGAAATGTTTTTATTAACATCTCTGTTATTAATAGGGCTTCAGGGATCAGGTAGTGTTTGCCTTGCGCATGGCCCATCTGGGCTCTGAGAGCCATCAGAAGTGATCCCTGTACACTTAGGAGTAAGCGCAGAGCACCATGGGGTGTGCTCCCAGTAAAACAAAACAAAAAAAAACAAACCCCCTCAATTTTATTATTTTTACAATTGAGGTGGTATTTGGGGACAACAAAATTTTGGCTGATTCACATGTCTCATTCTCCTTGTCCAGATTCTGTATCTCTATCATGGGCTTGAATTGTGAACCCCCCCAAATTAAGGGGGTGTGCAATGCCTACTTTTCAGTCTCACACACTGGATGCAACCTTATTTGGAGGAAAGGGTCTTTGCAGCTCCAGTTAGTGATCTTGAGATGAGATCATCCTGGGGTATGTGGGTTAATCCTATGTGCGTAAATCTGCCTGCCAAGGTGTCCTTGGCAGAGACATAGGACATTGTCAGCCACACAGGGGCATGCTCAGAGGGTTTGTTTCCACCAGCCAGAAATCATCGAGAGTGACAAAGAGCAGGTGGATTTGACTGAGGAACCCAGACCTGACAACTACTTGAATTCAGAACTTGGCATCTTTACTGTAAATGAGTCAATATCTGTTGCTGTAAATTGCTGCCTCTGTGTCTGTGGTCATTTGTCGCGGTAGCTGGTGGAAATGATACAGCCCCAAAGGCAGGTATGTTTGTAAAAAGTCTGTAAACCAGATTGGGATGAAACCGCAACCCTCAGTCTCAGCCAGGGCAGTAGCAGGTGTCCCTCATATGTAGCTAGAACTGTGACATAAAATGCTAGAGATGGTTCCTGGGAGTTGACTGTGTATGGGAGTATGTATGCAAATCATTCTTGATGTATCAAGTATTTATTGAGTTTTCGCCTTAGCCCCGGTACTAAGCAGGGCATGTTTTCCAAGTTAGATCTGAAGATTAGATTTTTCAAACAATTTTTTTTTTTTGCTTGACATGTCTTTCATTATTTCTGTGTGTCTTAGCTCTTTTGGATTAGCATTACTTTCTACTGTTGTGTACATTTCAGATGTGCACCATTAGGAATCACTGTCTGTATATACTACATTAGTTTCACCACGTCAAAGAACAAGCTTATGAGGCAACTGCGGCCTTCTCTTTAGATTTTTCCCAGAATGTTTGCCATGTCTCTTCCAGCTCCCTTAGAAGACTGAACAAAGCTACCCTTTGATTTCCCTAATCCCCTCTGTCCGGCAAGAGCTGTGTTTTCCCCACCGTGTGTAAATGAAAGAGCCTCTTATCTGCCGCTCCTGTTCCTGTCGGCTCGGGGAAAAGATCATCTTTTGAAATCTTCTTTTCCCTGGAACACAGGAAATATATTTGTATATATCTACGTATTTATATAAAAATGTACCCTTTATATGTAATTGTGGAGTTCTATATATCACTACATTGTATATAAATCTGTGCATGTTTGAAAAGGAAAAGGTATTTTTCCTTTATATTTGATCTGGAGGCTGTACCCAGTGTGCTCAGGACCTACTCCTAGTTCTGTGCTCAGGAATCACTTCTGGAGGGTGACAAAGGACTATTTGTGTTGCTGCGGATTTGAAAGGTTTTACAGTTTTCATAAAATTCAGAGATTGACAAGCACTTATTTTCTTTTTAATCCTCACCTGGAATTCCAACTCTACATTGCTAAAGTGGTCCCAAAGCACAACAGTGATAGTTTTTTTCCTCCCTTTTAACTATGGACTCTATTTTTTTTATTTTTTTGCATCATTTTGATCCCTACTTGACATTTTGAAAACACAGACTACAACTTTGTCATATTTTCCAAGCTCTGTTTTAACATTTCCATTTTGTTCTTTTATTATTTTTACTTTTTTGATTTTGGGGCCACACTCAGCGATGCTCAAGAGTTACTCCTGTTACTCCTGCTTCCTGCTCAGAGATCACTCCTGGCAGGGCTCAGAAGGCGACATGTGGGGAAGGGGAGTCAAACCCAAGTCGGGCGCATGCAAAGCAAACACCTGCCACCCTGTTTTCTCTCTCTCATCTGCCTGTCCTAACACTTCTACCAATTCATGTCTGTTGTGCTTGGATAGTTATACTCCTTACATGTTGTGTTCCCATCGTAGCATGCCTGTCATTTTTCACTAGGTGCCATACATTGTGAAGTCTAGCTTATTTGGTGCTGGGTAGAAGACAGGACAAATTTCTTGAACTTGATGCTGTGAAACAGTTGAGTTCCTTGGTGCCAGTTTGATCCCTTATGTCTTCCTTTTAAGATTTATTAGATGAGTCTCTAGCAGTTCTGGGTAAAAGGGCTAATTATTCTTTCCCTGAGGCAGTCCTTCTTGAGTGCTCTAACAAATGTCTCATGAATCATGAGCTTTTCCAGTTTGGCTGGTAGGAACAGGCATTATTTCCAGCTCTTTGCCATTCCAGTAACTCTTCCCTGTGCCTTGGATCGTTTACTGATGCTTATGCACTGATTGGTGCCTGCTGGATTCTCTGCAGACTCAAGGGGCTCTTTCTAGACAGTGGTTTCCTGCCCAGTATCCCTTCCTGCACCTCGAGCCGTCTTGCTCTCTCCTGCTTCTCACTCGGCTCTGCTTTTTAGTGTCTGGAAGCTGTTGGGTTCCATCTACCTATGCCATGGCTTGAGACATTGACCCCCCCATTTTTTAGACCTCACTGCCCTTTGTTGACTTATTCTAACATCTTGAAAGTCGTTGTATCATTTTCTTTTTTTTTGTTTGTTTTTGTTTGGGGGACCACATCTGGAGGTGTTCAAGGGTTACTCCTCTCTGGTGCTCAGGAGACCATGCTGTATCAGGGGCCAAACCCAAGGGGCTCACCAGGAAAGTGGATATCCCATGCCAATGAATCATCTTTTATTTCATGTTTTATTCTTTATATTTATGGCAGGATAATATTCCCAGTTCCTGTGATTTAATGTCAACTGGAAGCAAATCTCTGAAACTGACTTTTGAAACTTTTGAAATTTTTTAAATAGCAGTTTACAAAAGCAAGATAGTCTAAATACTTCTAGTTTTAAATGAGCTCTAGATCTTTGGTTGTTCCATATACCAGCAGCATCAGCAATGCACCCAGAAGCCACCTGGGAGCATGCTACATTGGATGCAAAAAAAAAATTTTATTTATTTTTAATGTTTATTTTAATGTATTATTTTTAATTAATTTATTTGCATTGAATCACTGTGAGATATACAGTTACAAGGCTGTGGATGGTTGGATTTCAGTCATACAGTGTTCCAATACTCATCCCTCCACCAGTGTACATTTCCCACTACCTTGTTCCAGTTTCCCTATCTTCTCTCTCTCTCTCTATCTCTCCCCTCTCTCTCTTCTGGGCATTATGGTACTGAGAGGTTATCATGTTCATTCCTTTATCTGCTTTTAGTGCTCAGTTCTTACCCAGAGTGATAATTTCCAACTACCATTGTCATAGTGGTATGACCTATGTAATACCATTGTGGTCTCTTTTCTACCCCAAATACCTTCTCCCCCAGCACTTGAGCCAGGCTTCCAACCACAGACCAATCCTCATAGTTCTTGTTTCTTAGACCTTTTGATTCAGAAGGTGCTTTTCAAGAAGTTTCACCTTGATTTGTAGGCACACCCAAATCTGAGACGTGCTAGACTGGCTAATCTCATAGTTTCATACTAATTCTAAAATTCTTTGTTCTTGTGAAGTGGGCAAGTAGAACTCAGTCAAAGATATGGTAGGTTTCCTGACTGTAAAAGATCTAGTCAACAGAATAATAAGTGAATTACTAAACAAATACCCACCTGAATTGTATCTGCATTATTTGATGGATGTCTCTATGTAGCACTCTTCAGTTTCCACTATTCTAAGATCCTATACAGTACCCATGTAAGATTCTCCATATATACTCTTTGATTGACAGAAGCTTTATATAGGGGGAAAAACTGTATTTGGGGATTATGCAGAGCTTATTTTGCATTTTTATTTTTAAATATCCAATGTAATTACCCCAGGAACTCACTTAGTTGTTTCCAGATACTCTGAATCTTTAATACAGTTATTGGGGATGATTTTGATAGAGGTAATGGCTAATTTATGCTACTGGAGTTGGTACCATGTATTTTGTATCCTGAGTCTTCATGATCATTACCTCCAGTATATTATGAAGAGATACTAAAGCATCTATAAGGTTCTCTCACATGGATTTTGTTCCTTGATTTTGCAAAGACAACACCCAAGTGACTATGGAAGGATACTCTCTGAAGAACTTGAATGGTAAAATTATGGGTCTAAAAATGATATGTGGGGGCAGTAGTAATTAAAACAGCATGGTATTGGAATAAAAACAGACCTGTGGACCTATGGAATAGAATTGAGTATCCTGACACCCAACCTCAAACACATGATCATTTAATCTTTGATAAAGGTGCAATGAGTCTAAAATGGAGTAAGGAAAGCCTCTTCAAAAAGTGGTGTTGGGAAAACTGGGCAGCAACATGTAAAAAATGAATTTGGACCTGTGTCTAACACCATGCACAAAAATCAGATCAAAATGGATTAAAGATCTCAATATCAGACTTGAATCCATAAAGTACATTGAAGAAAATATAGGAAAAACCCTCCATGACATTGAAGCTAAAGGCATCTTCAAAGGTGAAACACCACTAACAAAGCAACTAGAAGAAAAGATAAACATATGGGACTACATGAAACTAAAAAACTTCTGCACCTCAAAAGAAACAGTGACTAAGATACAAAAGCAGTCCACAGAATGGGAAAGAATATTCACCCAATACCCATCTGATAAGGGGTTAATATCCAGGATATATCAGGCACTGGTAGAACTTTACAAGAAGAAAACAAACAACCCCATCAAAAAATGGGGAGAAGAAATGAACAGAAACTTCAGCAAGGAAGAAATTCGAATGGCAAAAAAACATATGAAAAAATGCTCATCATCACTAATCATCAGAGAGATGCAAATCAAAACAACAATGAGATACCACTTTACACCACAGAGACTGGCACATATTCAAAAGAGCAAGAACAACAAGTGCTGGCGTGGATGTGGGGAAAAGGGGACACTCATCCATTGTTGGTGGGAATGCCGGCTGGTACAGCCTTTTTTGGAAAACAATATGGACATTCCTCCAAAGACTAGAAATTGAACTCCCATTTGACCCAGCCATACCACTCCTGGGAATCTACTCTGGGAAACCAAAAATACGCAGCGGAAACACCATCCCTACTTTTATGTTCATAGCAGCATTATTCACAATAGCCAGAATCTGGAAGCAACCAGAGTGCCCGAAAATCGATGATTGCATAAAAAGCTTTGGTACATCTACACAATGGAATACTATGCAGCTGTTAGGAAAAATGAAGTTATAAAATTTGCCTATAAATGGATGGACATGGAGAAGATTATGTTGAGCGAAATTAGCCAGAAGGAGAGAGACAGATAAAGAATGACTGCATTTATCTGCATAACATAAATATATATGTACATATTATGATACCAATATCCAAGGTCAAGTGAAACATATATCAGGAGGTCTTGTCAAAGGTGGAAATTATCACAAACGTGTGGGAGTCAGAGGCTAGGTAAGACAGTAAATGGAACAATGTGCTAACAATTGTCGAGGGTACTAATGCCAACCTAGAACTGAGCATTAAATAGAGGCAAAAAAGATACACATGACAACCCTTTAATGTATGTTCTGTAATCCATAATCTGGAGGGAAAGGAAAAGAGAAAGAGAGAGAAACGGAAAGAAATAAAGAACCTGCCATGGAGGAGGGCTGGGGAAGGGGGAGGGAACCGGGACGTTGGTGGTGGGAGATGGGCACTGGTGGCGGGATGGGTGCTGGAACACTGTATGACCAAAACCCAAATACGAACTTTTTTAATTGTATATCTTTGTAATTGTAAAAATAAAAAATTTAAAAAAAAAAAAAAAAAGTGTGGATTGTGAAAAAAATAAATAAATAAATAAATAAATAAATAAATAAATAAATAAATAAATAAATAAAAAAGAAAAAAATGATATGTGGGGCCGGAGCGATAGCCCAGCGACTAGGGCGTTTGCTTTGCATGTGGCCAGCCCATGCCGGCCAGGGTTCGATCCCGGCATCCCATATGGTTCCCGAGCACCACCAGGGAGTAATTCCTGAGTGCAGAGCCAGGAGAAACCCCTGAGCATTGCCTGTGTGACCCAAAAAGAAAAAAAAAAGATTGAGGTAAAGGAGTGGTAGATCTAAATATCCAAACCACAGAGTCAACAACACTGAAAACTAGAGATTTAAACTTCAAAAATCAAACTTAAAAATGTGTTTGTCAGGGCCAGAGTGATAGTACAGTGGATAGGTCATTTGCCTTGCACATGACTGACCCAGGTTTAATACATGGCATCCCATATGGTCCCCATGCAAGCTGGGGTTAACTCCTGAGTGCAAAGCCAGGAGTAAGCCTGGAGCTTCACCAACTGTGACCCAAAAAGTAGATAGATAGATAGATAGATTAGATAGATAGATAGATAGATAGATAGATAGATAGATAGATAGATAGATAGATAGATAGATAGATAGATAGATAGATAGATAGATAGATAGATAGTGATGATGTAGATGATGAAGATAGGGTAGGTGGGGTGGTAGGTAGGTGTGGTGTTTGGTGGTGTGTAGATGGATGATAGATAGATAGACAGACAGACAGACAGACAGACAGATAGACAGATAGACAGATAGACAGATAGACAGATAGACAGATAGACAGATAGACAGATAGATAGATAGATAGATAGATAGATAGATAGATAGATAGATAGATAGATAGATAGATAGATAGATAGATAGATAGATAGATAGGATAGATAGATAGATAGGTAGGTAGGTAGATAGATAGTAGGATGTAGATAGATAGATAGATAGATAGATAGATAGATAGATAGATAGATAGATAGATAGATAGATAGATAGATAGATAGATAGATAGATAGATAGATAGATAGATAGATAGATAGATAGATAGATAGATAGGTGTCTGTCGTGGAGGCATGCCGGGGACAGAAGCAGAGCAGTAGGATGAACCTGGTGGATGAACCTGGTATAGGGAGAAAGACACTGGTGTTGCGATTGGTGTTGGAGCACAGTATTGTCTAAAACCAAGCTATGAATAACTTCATAAATCATGTACTTTCATAAAATTAAAAAAAGACAATAGGAAAAGGAACTCAGTTTCCAGAATAAAAAAAAGGGGGGGCGTTTAAAGTAGATTCAGGCAGGGCATTTGATGAGCAAGAGTATGTGCTGAATAAGTAAACAACGTAAATAAGCTGACATAAAAGTTGCTGAGGATGATTCAAGGAATATTCAAAGCTCTGACAACAACTGGAGAAAGAGAGGGGTGGGCAAACAAAATCACAGGCATTGAGCTGAACCAGCCACGTACAAGTAATCTGTAGTGTGAAAGTTCCATTATTTATAGGAGAACTGTTGCTTGATAATCCTTGTTTCCTATATTCTTTGTTTCCAGGAAAAATAAAATTCATGCTGAAGAAGAGTGAGCAAATGCTTTTCACACTAAAAGAAGTGAAAAATAACAAAAAGAAAATTCATGCCATGCTTTGATCTTCCGATTTAAATATATTTTTAAATTTTTTAATGATATCATCATGATTTAGAAAGTTATTTTTAATACATTTGTTTTAGATATTCAATGTTTTGACACCAATGCCATCACCAATGTAATCTTCCCTCTACCAATATTTTCGGTTTCCACCCACACCCCAAGCCTGCTCCCTTAGCAGGCACAAGCAAATTTACTTTATATTGTTTGTTACAGCAAAATGGGAAATGCAATTATTGAAAAAAAATAGATCAGTAAAAGTCCATTTGTGATCATTATATCGCACAATGGTGTTATTAAGGTCATTGTGTGAGGATTTACTGAGCTGCTTGGTGCTAGTTGAGATTTTTGTGTTATTGTTATCTCCATTGAGCTTGGTGGACTCTCTGCAGCTTCACCATAAATCTGCTCTACTCCTACTGGGCTGTCAATGCTATGAAATTTGAAAGAGTTGGTTGTGTCTCCTTGTTCCAAGAGCTGTGGAGCTGGGATGATTTGGTGGATTAGTGGCCCGATGAGGTTCAGTTGTGGAGCTCAGCCATTTTTATCATGGAAGATGATGGGTGTGTTGGGGGCTTTTCCATTCTGTCTGAGACTATTCAGCCTTTAAAAAGGTTTTATTATACTACTAATTGAGATATACAATTACAAAATTGTTCATGCTTGGGTTTTAGTCATACAGTGTTCCAACACCCATTTCTCCACTAGTGCACATTTCCCACCAGCAATGACCCTAGATTCCCTCCCCACTCCCCACAGCCTGCCCCTATAGCAGGCACTTTTCTCTTCTTTCTCTTTCTCTCTCTCTCTGTCTCTCTCTGTCTCTCTCTGTCTCTCTCTGTTTCTCTCTCTGTCTCTCTCTTCCTGCTCCTACATATTGTGGCCTTTTGATTTTCCTTTTGATGAGCTCCAGCACATAAAGGTTCTTGAATAAACACTTCTAGTATCTGAGCGCATCTCAGTCTTGTTATTCCCTCCTTTGGCAACAAGAGAAGCCAACCGAAAGAAAATAAGTAGAATTTAATATTACAAACCAGAAAAGCTATTTGATTAGGATACTTGAAAATGTCAGGAATATCCTCTTTATCTTTTCCTGAAGGAAAAGAGGACAGAAACTCTCATCAAAAATCCTTATTTGAAAAAAATCCTTATTTGCAGTCAGTTAGAGAGTGAGATTTAGAGGATCAGCTCATGAATGAACTAACTGATCCCCCTGGTGCCCAGAAGCCTGTTGCCACCATTTGTAAAAACATGCTCCCTGTGCTCTGAAACTGCTTATTGTAACTTGACAGACAAGATGAAGATTGTAGCTTTGAGGATGTGAGTCGCCATCTTTCAACCTGCCAGCTGGTTGCCAATTGTTTTTGACCTGTCACTGTATCTCTCATTTGATTGGCACAGGAATTTACAGAATCTGTACCCTGCCCCTTTTTCTGATGAAGGAGCTTTATTCTAATATCAATTGCTCCACCAGGGTTTTACACAGGCAGAAATGATCGTGGGTCCTTCATCCTCCCTCCTTCCCCTTAGTCTCTCAATCTTTCTCTTAGTCTGTCAATCTTTCTCTTTGTCAATTGTTCCTTCTCTGTTCTTACTTGTCAGGGGTCGATTGGAGTCCCCAACAGTATCAAGGAACAAGTTCCCTTTTACTTCAAGGGTGATGGCAGACAGACAAAACCATGAGTGAAGCACAGTTCCAAAAGGCTTTTACTTATCACCAATAATTAAACAAACTCCACCACAATCCAAGAAGATGGGATCTCCCAGACCTTTGGCTGCTGATCAGGTTTCTCTGATCATCTGCTCCCCACCAATATGGACTCTTCTCCAAAAGCACCACTTTTCTCTCTCAAAAGTCCAAGGCAGGCCCCCTTGTAGGTTGGTCTTTGCAAAGTCAAAGACCCGCACTTACAGGCAAATCTCCAGGTAACCACACCTAGCCCAGGACTAATCAACTGCTAATTGACAGGTCTTCCGTCCCTGCTATTGCAATCTGCTCTTATGACAACACTGTGGAGAGAGGATTAGCATAGGAATCATACTTAACAACAAAAGGCATCTCAGGATATATAATATGGGAGAAAAGTCATCATAATTTCAGACCATGATCTCCATGCTACTAGATGGCCATATCCAAATATCTACGAGGTCCATGTTCTTTTTATTCAGCTCCGGATAATGTTCATGCTTTGCTCTCTGTTTTGCTGAAAGGGTCATATTCACCTGCCTGAGGCAAGCCAGTATGACCCCTCCTTTAATCTTTACAGAGCTGATTCCAAAGGGTGGTACCAATGTAGCCAGGGTGGTTTCCTCCTGGTAAATCCTAATTGTCCCAGCAGGGACCTATGGGGAATAAGAGAAAAATGCCCAAACTAGATAGCATTGTATTCATAATAGAAATTATTACAATATTTTAAGAGTTATTAAAATCAAACTGTCTTATTCATATCTTCCCAAATCTCCTATTGTAATTTGCACAAGAGCCTTAAGGCAATGCAAATGACTTTAAACTGCAAAAGACCCAGGGCCAGCTATGGTGGAGTCCACTAACACTTACACCATGTTTTCATATTACTCCATGTTTTTATGGAGTTTCAAGTTCTTACTCCATATTCTTATTCTGTTTTACACCATATTTTGATCTCCCTTTGATGTTCTATTCGTTGGAAACTACTCATGGATCATCATTGCCCAGCAATGTCTGAAAATTAATTCCTCTACAGCAATGTCTATATTTTGAAATAAATTTAGTATCTTTTCTTATTTTATCATGTGAAGGATTTAATTAATACTGTGAACCTCTTGTCTCTTTAAACAATCTCTTAGATACAAGATTCCCTTGATACAGTTTCTATCCCATTGGCTTTGCTTTGTCAATGTTCCTTCCATACCTGCTCCTATCACCTCTAACAAGATTTCTTCAACAATTGTTCTGTTCTCACCCACTCCACTTCTCACTATAGGAGTCTTCCCTAGACACTTACCTCCAAGTGTCCTATGTACCATCTATATGTTATAGTTGAAATGCAAATTCCTGGTTCACATGCAGAAATCAACACATAGCAAACTAGAATTATGCCTACCTCACTAATTGCTACTCCCGTGATGTTTTTTGAAATGACAACACTAAAGCTTTACCATCTTTCAAGTTGCATTAGCTTAACCTTGGGATTTATCCTTGAACCTTTTCTTACTCTTTCTTCTGGTACATATTCAAGACCTTTATATCCGTAAAGACAATACCTAAACCCAAATGTGTGCATTTTTCTACATATCTACAAGCTTAAGCTAATCCGAAATGTCAGTGGCCTTGATGGTACTGTAGCAATCTCTTGCCAGTCCACCGCCATGTTTTCTATCGTCACCTCAGTATCTTTCCTTTGCATTGTGATTAATGTTTACTGTTTTCCCATTTTCAAATATGATCATGTAACTCCCCACTGAGCATTTGTGGGTAGAGGAGATAACTCAAGTGGTAAACATATGGCTAGCATGTGCAAGCCTTGAGTTCACCAGTACCACATGGCTCCCGACCAATGATGGAAATATTTATGTTGGAGGTAGGTTGGGTGTGGGAGGAATACTAACAATATTGGTGGAGGTCAAGTTGACTCTGGTAGTGAAATTTATGTTGTAACATTGCCTGAAACATGATTATGGGCATCTTCGCACATCATGTGTTGGAGGCAAGTTGGTTGGTTGTTGTTGTTGTTGTTGTTGTTGTTCTTCTTCTTCTTCTTCTTCTTCTTCTTCTTCTTCTTCTTCTTCTTATTATTATTATTATTATTATTATTATTATTACTGCTTTTAAAGAATAGAAAAATGCCCCTTCATGCCTCTGGGATATAACTGTGCCCACATCACTGGCCTCATTTCTTACTACTCCACAATTGCAAGTCACACAGACTTTTCTTTTACTTCCTCCTAGGGACTCTCCCATGCCCTCATACCCAGACCATACCTCTTCTGGGATTCAGAAAGAGATAACTGCACCTCATAAGATACTTCCCTCCCCTTTCCTTACCAGTTTGCCAAGGTAATTTCTTCTAACTACTTTTCTATAAAAGTACTCCTATCCTTTGGAGAACTTTTAACTGTTCATCATAGGATGGTCACTCAAGGTACCTGTAAGATAGTTCTGGAGCAAAGGCACTTGTCTTTCATCTAGCCAGCCCTGCTTCCACCCAGGTGTTGCATAAGTTTCCCTGAGTGCCATGTTGGTTCACTCCTGAACACAAAGCTAGGAGGGCCTCCTGAGCAGGGCTAGGTACGGCCAACTGCTACCCCTCCAAAGGCAGTTACTTAAAATTTGGGTTGAGAGACAAAATAAATAGGTGATATACTGAATAAGTGATAGTGGAATACACTACTTTGTGTGTAGGAGAATCTCGTTTAATCTCTGACACTGAGATCAAACTAGTGGTCCTTGAGCACCACTAGAGGTCGAACTTTGAGCATCAAGCCATGAGTATCGCTGAGCACCACTGAGTGTGGCTCAACTCACTCCTCCAAAAATAATCAATCTGCCTCTCAAATAAACTTTTATTTAGTGAGAGTGGACTTCTATATTTGTGAAACTCAGCATTTAGTGGATTTTATGGCCCATAGGATTCAGAAAACACTCAGTCACTATTTGTGTAAAGAATGAAATTGGGTGGGCCTCCAGATGTTCTTCCACATGTTCTTCCTTCTTCCAGAAGTAGGGCTCTTCCTGTCCTTCTTTTTTTTTTTGTTTTTTTTGGGTCCACCCAGTGATGCTCAGGGGTAGTCCTGGCTCTGCACCCAGGAACTACTCCTGGTGGTGCTTGGGGACCATATGGGATGCTGGGGATTGAACCCAGGTCTTCATGTCCTTCTTCCCCTGACTCTTCCCATCTGTTAATGGCTTCTCACTCATCCTTCAAGATTTACCTTGCTTAGGCCAGACAAAACATGGATCACGAGGTCTTGTCAGTGGATGGAATCTACTGCAAATGTGTGGGGAGTCAGAGGTTAGGTAAGACAGAGAAAGGAACAAAAAGTGTACTAAAAATGGAAATGATACCAGCCTAGAAATGAGCATTGAATATAGGTAAAAGGATATACATGATAACCTCCAAATGTATGTATTGTAAGCCACAATGCGTAAGAGAGGGGAGGGAGGGAAGGCGAAAGGGAGGGAGAGAGTGTGTGTGAGAGAGAGAAAGAGAGAGAGGAGAGAGAGAGGAAAAGTGCCTGCCATAGAGGCAGGATAGGTGAGGGGGGGAAATAGAGGACATTGGTGGTGGGAAATAGGCACTGGTGGAGGGATGGGTGCTGGAACACTGTACTTTGGAAACCCAAATATGAACATCTTTGTTATTGTATATCTCATGGAGGTATAATAAAAAATTAATCATAAAAAAGATTTAACTTGCTCTTCTTTGCAAAGAATTCCCTGCTGTTCCCACCAAAAAGGTTTGAGTGCCTGCATTTGTGTCCTCTATTCAACTCTCCATCAGAGCATTTTGTTCCCATGTCACTGAATGTTTTATTTTCATTTGTATTTTTATGGATCCAGAGACTCATAGAAATGGGGCAGAGCTGCTACCGGCTCTCCCTGTGCCCAGCCGCTCACGAGGCGCCCGGGAGGGATGGCAGGTTCTAGTCCTGGCCCGCCACCCCAACAGAGCCTCACAACAAGTCAGATGACCCCCCCCCACTCCATGAGGGCCTCCATTTTCCACATCCGGACTTCCCCTCGTCAGAACTCCACCCAGCAGAAGAACCTATCACAGCCCAGCTCGTGCAGCTGCAAGCAGTTGTGCGGTTCATCAATAAATGCTGGATTTAGAGGTGACTACAAGAGTATGCCACCCGCACGGCAGAGCCTGGCAAGCCTCCCGTGTCGTATTTGATATGCCAAATACCAGTAACAATTATAGACCTCATTCCCATGACCTGATGGAATGGTTTGAGGCTCTTTATGTTCCTGGAGCAAGCAGATGCTCTTGGGCTCTACTAGCATGAGACAGGACATATGGAGATATGTTACTGGTGCCCGCTCGAGCAAATTGATGATGAATGGGAAGACAGAGATACAGTGATACAGTGATTGTATTTTTATTAAATCACCATGAGATAGACCATTACAAAACTGTTCATAGTGTTCCAACACCCATACCTCCACCAGTGCACATTTTCCAACACCAATGTTCCCAGTTTCCCTCCCACCCCCAATCTGCCTCTGTGACAGACTCTCTCTCTCTCGCTCTCTCTCTCTGTGTCTCCTTTTATGCATTGTAGTTTGTTATTTGCATGTTTTTCTTCTTGTTTAAATTTCCTTACTAACTGAGGCACCATGATTTACAAAGATACACATAATCATGTTCCAGGCAAAAGTGTTATCACATCATTCCATCACCAGAGTCAACTTTACCTTTACCAATAATGGTGGGATTCCCTCCCACCCCATCCTTTCTCCTTAAAAGGAACATTTTCCAGTTTATTCTAGTTTTTATCTGATGCCTGCAATATTATTGGCTCTATACATTATATAATTATATATATATATATATATATCACACACACACACATACACACACACACACACCACTCCTCTACACCACTCAGAGTATCCAAGGCCTCTGCTCCTTGCTCCTACTGCTTCCTCAATGCCACTCCTCAGCCTTTCTCTCTTTATTTCTTTCCTTCCCTACTCCCACTGCCTTTTCATTTAGAACAGTGTCTTTAAGAGACCTGGTACTGTTTACTTAATTTATGAGCAGTAGACACTGAAGAACCACTCTTTGAATATTTAACTCATTTTCCCAGTCATTCTTCATCGCTCCATTTCCATCCTTTCTGGAACTCTCTGGACAGTTTTTCTTGGGTGGAAGTTAGAGAGCCTTAACTGAGAGTCCACGTGCTGTTCCCTTCTGTGAAGTAGAGGGGGCTGGTGGGCGACTCCTGCTTTCCCTGTTTGTCCCTAGAAACATTTTTCTCCGTGGATATTAATAGTGGTTGCTGATGTGTTTTTGACTCATACTTGATCATTACAGAATCAGAGAGAACATAAACTATTTCAGGAATCTGGGGGTACAAGACAAATTTTATTTATTCCAATGTATAATGCTGGACTCTTTAGAAAAAAGAAGCCAACAGTACAGATTGTCAAGTATGACGTTCATTTTATGAAAAGTCAAAGCAGAGTTTTCTTATCTCATTGCTGAGTTGTTTGAAATCAAGCAACTGATTTGTTTCTTCTTTTGAACAAGTCACGTTCTTGTCCCTTTTTTGTTTGTTTTTTATTTTTATTATAACAATTATTATTGTTATTATTATTATTTGCTTTTTAGATCACACTTTCGACAATACTCAGGGGTTACTTCTGGCTCTGCACTCAGGAATTACTCCTGGCGGTGCTCATGGGACCATATGGGATGTGGGGGATCGAACCCAGGTCAGCCACATGCAAGGCAAATGCCCTACCCGCTGCACTATCACTCTTGCTCTTTTGTTTTGCTTTTTATTTTAATTCTTTTTATATTCTTGTTCCTTTTCTCACTTATGGCTATCCCTGACCTTGTACCAAGGAGATCTCTGCATTAGACAGATGCTTGAATAGCAGAAAGACCTCTCAGCACATATTTTCCTGAAAGGTTTGTGTATTTGGATGATTTGTAGTTGATTAACCAAAATGAACTTACAGTTGTGCCCTCACTGACATACAAATAGCTGGATAGTTCAACATACCTCTATTGCTTGTTCTGTCCTTGCTAAGATTTTCACTAGCAAGGTAAATTAAAATAAAGAATAGATTATGGTCAAAGGTATGGATATACTATGCTGGAGGGAAGATGACTAATGAATAATCAAAATCAAAATGGATTTTTAGGATTAAATAAAAATATAAACTTCCTTCCTCCCAAGTCCCCTCACCCCCACCCAGTACTATCCCACTTAACCATCATAGCAGGGTATTAAAATGGGGAAGAATTCTCACCGCATGTCTGAATGTGCCAGATACTTTGT